>CM066228.1:12883042-13483042 GCA_033675125.1 Athetis lepigone | reverse complement strand
GGCCCCACCCGCACCAGCCGCTCGACGAGGCGGCTCGCAATCACTCTCTCCAAGAGCTTTGCCGCCTCGTCGAGCAAAACGATGGGCCGGTACGCGGACGGAGAGTCCGCAGGACGCCCCGGCTTCGGTATGAGGACCAGCTTCCCGGTCTTCCAACGAAGTGGGAACTGGCCCTCCTCCAAGCATGCGCTAAAGAGCCCCCTTAGTCGAGGCCCGAGAGCCCCTAAGGCCAGGACCCAGGCCTTCCCTGGTAGGCCGTCGGGTCCTGGGGCGGTGTTCTTGGCCCTAAGCCTTAGCACCGCCACTCCCAGTTCTACCTCGGTCACCTCTGGAACGTCGTCGTCGTCGCCGTCGCGGTCCGCATCGGACACCGCCGGTGGCGGAGCCATGAGCGGGGGAGAAAACTCACCCCGCGAAGGGAACAGAGTGCTCACAACGCCCTCTACGACCTGGGGCCGGAGACTCTGCGTCAGCGGGGGGCCCGCGGTACGGAGCTTGCCCCGCACCGCCAAGTAGGGGCGCCCCCACGGATCTCTGTCCAGAGTCCCCAGCGTCTCTTGGCGGGCCGAAGCTTTGGCCCGCAATATCTCCAGTCGGAGGGCTTCCTTCGCCGCTCTGTACCCCTCGTACAGCTCCGCCTCAATGGCATCCGCATCCACAGGGCGGATACGGAGCCTGCGGTGTCTGGTGTACGGGCGTCGCGCAGCCACGCACGCCTCACGTAGTGACGTGATTTGCGGCGACCACCAGTACACCTGGCGCTGACCCCTTCCAGGCTGAACCCGGGGCATTGCCATGTCACAGATATCGGACATGGCCTCCTGGAACCACCCAGCCTCGGCATTGATGTCGGCAGGCCTGTCCGGTGATGACACCCAGGCCTGCACTATCGAGGCTTCCAGGAGAAGCTCCCGGTCCAGCTGCTTCAGCGCCCAACGCGGACCGCTTAGGGTCCGTCGGACCGGCGCAGCGGAGGTCTGGGCGGAGACGTCAAACCGGATGTACCGGTGGTCGGAGAACGTCTCCACCTCCTCCATTACGCGCCAGTCAACGACACGCGGTGACAGAGCGGGGCTGGCGAACGAAATGTCCACCACCGACTCACCCCGCATCCGCACACACGTGGGGAAAGTTAATATAGATATGGTGGATGGTAAAATCACTACTTAATTTTAAAAAAAACTTGCAGATACCAAGATGCAATCTATCTCTATTCTAAATTAATACAGAAATCATCAAAATGAGCCCAGTGGTTTAGGCGTGAAATGGAACAAACTAACAGACTTCACATCGCATTAGTATGGATTACTTGCAGCGCGCGTGCCGCACTCAATCTACCTATCTGCTTAAATTATGTAACTCAATATATTACTGCAAAGTACGGGTAACTACGGTTAGCAAGAATGGAAGATTAGTACTTTGAATTTGTTAATCTTAGTTATTGAGGACGATATTAATGGAAATAAAAGAAAAGCAGGATATAATAAGCTCTTGTATTAAAAAGCAATTCATCGTATATTTTTTATATATTATATTAATAGCTGTCCCCCGCGGTTTCGCCCGCGTTATATCAGAATTTAGTTACTAAAAAAGAAGGTAAAAAGTATTCTATGTTCGTCCCCTGGTCCTAAGCTACTTCCCCAACAATTTTAGCCAAATCGGTTCTGCCGTTCTTGAGTTTTAAAATGTGTAACTAACATGACTTACTTTTATATGTATAGATTTAGGAGACAGCTATAAATTAAGTGTTTTAAAAGGTACGTATAAGTAGAAAAAAAACTTTGTACTTTGGTGTAATGTTTTGAGTTAATTCGTTCAAAAAGTATAATTGATTTTTGTAGTTTATAGCTCATAATTTACATGTCGTAACAAGCATACAGTTAGTTCCATACAAAGAACCCTGTTAGGACACATCAAAATAATATAAAATTACTTTTTCTACATGCTTTTTTTGCTACCAGTATTTACCTATAACTTAATCTAAGTGCCCTGCACTTTAAAATACAAATACCCCTTAAGCAAGATTACAAAAGCTAACTAAACACACTTTATTTAAAATCTTTCGACCCTAACAAATAAATTCGTCATTGGACCTACCCCTTAACATGAAACTACCCCTCGTGTTACCCCTAAGAGATTACATGTTATCAAATCAAATTGTGCCAGTCTGCTTCACCCGGGAATCGAACCCCACGCTAGAGGCATTGTCAGAGCTCCCTAACGACGTATTGAAGCTTTATAATCTGGTCTTAACGAAGTCGTTGGTCCGTTCGTGTTGGCTTATGTTAGGAAACGCTTGACCGATTTTGATGAGGCTTTGAGGGAGGACTGCTAAGAGTATAAAGGGTAGACATGTGGATTAATATATTGAATATTCAATAATAATAAACTCTTCGCGATTTTGAAAGAAATACTCAACGGAGGTGGAAAATCTTTAATTAAAAAAAGTATTTTAATTATGGACGAATCGAGACAATAGAATACTCAATAACAATGTGGCCGACAACAATAATAAACCTTTGAAAATACGTATGAAAATATCACATCGGTACTTGCCCAGATTCCTCTATACAAATCTGTACTTATAATACGTAAAGTATAGTATGTACTAAAAATCGGACAAAATTGTTTGGTTGAACGCGCTAATCACAGGAGCTCCTGGTTGGAAATGCAAAATTCTTTTAGTGTTAGATAGTCCATTTATTAAAGAAGGCACAGGCATTATAACATCACGCCACAACCTGTGGGAATAGAGCAGTAACCATAGTTACAAGTGAAACCGCAGCTAGTATGATATTAAAAAATAAATATTCATATTTTTTAACTAGTTATTTTTTATACGTTCTACGTTGTACGATTAAGTCATGACACTTCAAACGTGTTATCATGATATACTTTCGCGAAGGGGAGCGGCAGAATTGCCGGGAAGAAAACGGAACGGTTCTGTTACCGGGAAGAAAACGGAACGGTTCTATTGATCCGTTTAGCGAGAATTGGGATCATGGCGGTGTTTTTTATTTATGAGCTGATCATATTTTTTCTGTGGGTCGTTTTGATAAGTTTATAGTGTGGTGACGAATTTGTGCGGTATTGGGGTTGGTTTAAGTAAAAGTAAAATTTTCTTATTACAATTAAAACGGAAAGTGTTAGGACGATTTAATTGTTAAATAAGAAAATTTCATAAAAACATTTTAATTATTAAGTATCACTTTGTATACTGTTCATTGAATATCATCATCTCCACAGCCTTTTCTTAAGTGTATTGGGATCGACATCCAGCCTAATCGGATTCAGATGGATACAGGATACAGGACCTATGAAACCTGCACAACCCAGTTTCAAGATTTTCTTTCTAGAATAGGTTTTTCAAATTGAAAGCCAAAGTATATTATTACACTGAGTAAGTAATGGACGCTTCTAAAACTATTTAAGTAGGTATAAAAAAAAACATAATTTAATATTTTGGCTGGAAAGCTTCCTTTTATGAATCGACCTGTCTGTCCGTCCTATGTCTTTAAACTTATCAGCTTCCACTTTTCGGTGTAAACAAAAAGTTTACTTTTTCTCCGAAATTGCTGAGCCAAAAAAAATCAGTTTTTTGTTTACTTAATGACTAGAGGAAAAACTATAAGACTAGAACCACTTATGAGCATGTCCGATTCGGACATGGCACACAATCAGTGCCTTCACAACATTCACGACAATTAAAATTTACACAGACAAAGCCGCAGGCAAAACTAGCGCATCCATATTATCTATGTCACCATTCTACACTTTAGTTGAAAGATCTCTCCATTCCATTTCAATAATTACAGCCTCACTCGGTACCTACGTCCTTAGAACAAAACATTTGTGCTTGAAATCTTAATAGGACTCTCAGAATAGGGACCATTGTTTGTGTTAGTAGTCCGACTGGTACAGTAAGCCGCATATTAATGTGGGAAAATGTGTTTTTGGAGATTTTTTATTGCACAAAAAAACATACGAAATACCTAAAGATGTGAGTTGTGTACAATGGTGAGCTTAACCCAAAGTTTAGTTATTTTGCAGCAAACCTTATATCTATAAAAATACCTTATAAATATAAAAATTGCAATAATGGATATACGTAATGCAATATGTGCAATATACTATATTATATTTTTCACTATATATCTTTTTTGCAACTGCTTTTTATATACATACACTATAATTTGTGTATTAAGCGATATAAATACTCGTAAATACCATACAACCCACAACACACAACACTTTTTTTTTAAATTTGGTAATTATTGATCCACCCTAAAGTAATTTTAGGGTGGGTCAGTTACCTATCTGAAAGCCCGGCTAAAAGTTGCTATTTAATTGATTATTGTAAATAAATCCCTTTACAAAATCAGGTCTATTTTCAATATCAAAAACATTAAAAATATACACCACATTTTCGTGTAACAAACATGAAATTTAAAAACATTTTTGAATAAAAATTAATCCCTTTCATCTTTTTCCGTTTTTTTTTACCACAGAATAATTTATTCACTCTTTGTGCAATTTTGAACAAAACCTCGAATTTCAAAAACTGTACAATATTACTGACTTGCAATGACTTTCAAATATATTTTTGCTCTCGACAGTACTCGAAATAACACGGTCCCTCTATATATTATGCTTGAATTACGCAAATTACGAGTAGTTACATAACAATACATAATGGAGGACGTGTCTGTCTGTATGTACTGAGTATGACCTTGAATAAAGTCTAAACTTAAAATTAAATTGTTTGGGCCGTAAAATTAAGGTCATAGCTCATTACAGCCACCCGGCAGCCACTCCGCACCGACTTGCCTTATAACAGAGGCGATCCGGTGCCGATGCCGCTACGGAGTTGATATAGTGAGCGCATGCCCATACAAGTCCATATAAAGAATACTAGCCGCAGGAGGCGAGGCGGTGCGGAGTGGCTGCCGGGTGGCTGTTATGAGCTATGACCTTTAGACTGTAGTCTAATGTTTTGCGTAACATTTGCACCCTGTGAGAATTAGTTTAGGTAATTAGGACAATGTGTGTCCTAGATACTAATTAGTGGTGTTAAATTTGGTATTCGTAATTTTAACTTGATAATGGAGCCGATTCTCTTTTACACAAACGAATCTAAATTTAAGTAAAGTGCATCTTTCTCTTTCCATTTCATTAAGAAAAGGACAGAAAATAAAAAGTCGTCATAGTTAGTTAAGTCCTGTCATATTTGGACACTTCATAGTTAATTTAGAGGCGATTAAAAACATGGGAACTAAATATATGCCAATTTTCTTCAGGCGCTGTCTAATTTGACAGGACTAAACGAATATGTATCTTCTGCCCTCTCTTAATCTTTATATTGTGATTTGAGACACAATATAAAGACAATTGCAGCCCAACAGCCGGCTGTCGGTTAGTCGACTAAAGGTTAATGAAATGGAAAGAGAAATATGCACTTAAATTAAATTTAAATTAGTTTGTGAACAAAGTCTTAAATTAAATTTAGGTTAGTTTGAACAAGTGAGTCAAGACCATTATCTATACGTGCAATATAAAGACATACAATACTTCGAGACTGTCCAGGGATTAAGGCACCTGTCATGTATACATAAAGTTCGAAATTGGGTAAGTGTAAATGTGGCCTTTTCAAATCTTATGTACATTCTAATTTTATCTTCGACATCACTGACATTTCGTGTCTTAGTAAATAAAGGTGTCGGTCTCAGTTGTCATTTGTAGAAGTTTGACTGTCGTTATGGAGAGTCAGAAGCCAGAAAATCTGGGTATCGTGTCAACCAGTGACTAAGTTCTGGAGTTCTGATAGGAAGTCGCTAGTAAAACTGGTATTAGCTGGATCTGGTTAGACTGAAAAACGATCTCAACACAGTCGGTGGGTTTTAGTCAGTAAAAGTCTGACACTGCCTTTGCCCCGCGCAGTGCGGGAGAAGTCATATGATAAGTAAATAAAATAAATATCTTGGGACAAGTCACACACGGTTATCTGATCCCAAACTAATCAGAGCTTGTACTATGGTAACCAGAGAACTGGTAAACTACTTATATTATTTTGTAAATACATAAGTACATCCATACTAATATTATAAATGGGAAAGTGTGTCTGTCTGTCTGTCTGTCTGTCTGTCTGTTTGTCTTTCTTTCACGGCAAAACGGAGCGACGAATTGACGTGATTTTTTAAGTGGAGATAGTTGAAGGGATGGAGAGTAACATAGGCTACTTTTTGTTTCTTTCTAACGCGGGCGAAGCCGCGGGCAGAAGCTAGTATTAGATAAATTACACCCAGACACAGAACAAACAATCATCACGCTAATGCTCATCACATTAAGTTTGTCCTGGGTGGGAATCGAACCCACGACCTCCGGTTTAGCAGTCAGGGTCACTCACCACTAGACCAACAGGCCCGTCGAAAGATCTACAAATTACAGTCAGGACCAACGGAATCGATTCCTGGACCTTTCAATCAGCAGTCACATTAGAGATCTAGAGGTCTACATGGCAGTCAAATCCACTGATACTGCGTTAATAATATCAGCATCCAATCACGGGTAAGCCTTGATGCGCCGTCAAGTCGATGCCGTCACAAGAAGTTTATATACAGAAGGTCCACTCGATGCAATGAATACGTAGCGTTTGTAAAAATAGAAGTTAGAGATTTAATTATTCAAAACTTTATGCACGTAAAAAAACAATGCACAACGGCGGACTTAATGCCTAGTTTTCTGTCTATTCTTCTAAATATGAAAGTACCCTTTGGAAGGGGCAACTAGATTCAAATACTTTTTTATTTGTCACTTTATAAATTCTTTATTAAAGAATTATTCTAAATATATACAAACAACATAAAATATAAACAAAATACTAGAATTAATATAAAATGGCATGAAAAAACTCCTACGCAGCGCTAAATAAAAAAAAACTAAATTGAAAAATGCTTTTTCTTAAGGGGCGGCTAGAATCAACAATTTATTTTTTATGTAATTGACGTTTCAAAGTGTCTCCATGGTCTAAGGGAAACACACATTTTGACTTTTAATTTTTCATAAATATTATTGTATTTATTCATGACCTATTGATTTATTTTATTTTTTTCGTGCGCAAAGGCACAAAGACGGACATTAAGTTCGTTCGTCAACAACAACCGGCAAAATATGCGTTCATATTTGATTATTATATAATGGATATATGTATTTATTTACTTATGTATGTAGTTATTATTTAAATAATAATGTATTCTTATTTTCATTTATCTATTATATTTCTATCTTTTTAGTTTTATCATCATAAATGCACCTAGGTACCATGCAATCTCTTCACTATCCTAGGTTGACTGGGTCTGGGAGAAAATGCCTGCGGCATTAAGTCCGCCTGTGTACCGTTGTGCCTAAAATCTAAAAAAATATTATGTAAAGTGAACTTTCTGCAAGCCACATTACTATACGCCACCGTCACTCATTTACTCCCCTAATAAGAGGAGATGTCATTATCCTTACAATTTCCTTTAAGGGTTAGTGCACACAGCCCTCCGTGTTCGTTATAATCTGTTCAGTTTATCTTTATTGCAGGAACATGTACCGTGTGGATACGGCCTTAGTTTTGGGATGACGAGTGATCTATTGTGTAGATACTGTTATTTAGGAGTGAAGGAATTGTGACAAGTTTCTCTTACGAATGAGATTTGCTTTTTATGTCTAAGCTTTTGCGTGTGAGTTTGTTCGTGTTTTTATGTTTGTATAAAACTAGCTACTGCCCGCGACGTTTTCCACATAAGTGCTATAAGGCAAAAAATACTGCGTCTGCATTATTGTTAGTGTTATTGCTCATCCATACTAATATTATAAATGGGAAAGTGTGTCTGTCTGTCTGTATGTTTGTCTTTCTTTCACGGCAAAACGGAGCGACGAATAGACGTGATTTTTTAAGTAGAGATAGTTGAAGGGATGGAGAGTAACATAGGCTACTTTTTGTCTCTTTATAACGCGAGCGAAGCCGCGGGCAGAAGCTAGTAAACTATAAAAGAAAATAGCAACAAATGTGAAATATCAATCAAACTTCTTTGTAAAATGTTAAACTCACTGTCTGATTGACTGACTTTTGATATATCAACAGCCCAAAACACTGCTCCTAGAGACATGAAACTTACAGGATGTGTTCTTTGTAAAGAGTAGGTTCTCACAGAAAAGATTTTTGAAAATTAGACCTGTAAAAGAGTAAAATATAGAATGGAAGTTTGACATTCACGCAGGCAAAAGCTAGTTGTCAATACTCGAGAATAGTAGTAATTTAGGATTCTATCAGTATTTGTTTTAGAATAAGATGATTGCAATCCCTACAAACAAAATAGAAAAGATAATAAACCTTTATTATATTAGAATAAATCCGCTTTATCCCGTGACTTCGTTTGCGTGTATGTGATGAATGCGTGATGTGAATTAAAAAGTAACTTATGTCTTTTCTTGGAATCCACCCTTAGTTATTTGGTAGAGAATAACTAAAGCATAAAATTCATTTATATACCTTTGTGCATAAAATATGAATATATTTATGCCCTTACTAATAATCACTGTGTAAAGTTATGTCATGAATAAAACCTGTGTAACTATACATTTTTTGACGTATAAACCTGTCATAACTTTATGCAGCGATTATTAGTAATACGCTTAGTGTAATGCAATTTATTTAACTTTTATTTCCATAAAAAAATTAAATAATCGGTTTTTAAATGTAAGTCACATTACATTAAAAACAAATATTAGATATACAACAAATAACAAAAAAAAAAACATTGAAAACATAATTTTTATTTACACACACTACTATCACTTTGATAAATTCCTCTCACAGTAATTCTGTGTCATATAAAACATTCGTTCATTTTAGAAATTTATTTGAAAATATAATTTATTTTTTACTCTATCCCATTTTTCTACAAAAACCCATATAACTAACACCGTCCGAACCCGTTTCAATAGCAGTGTGTAAAACATTAGCTCCTACTAAACGACATTTGCTTACATACTTTATCAGGCCTAATGTTCCGTCTAGACGCTTTTTGTCGGCTTAGGGCCGTTGATCAATTAATCTGGAACTTATAGCGTCTGAACTAGGCTTAGTTTATTCGAGTTACTGCATGATTTTTTTCTTTTTTCGTGAATCAAGAAAAAGATGAAATTGTATTTATTGTGTAAATTGGGTAAAACACTGTTAACAATATTTCTAGCTTTATTTAATTTAGCATTTTTTTTGTTTCTATGTCTTTTTTGATAGTCAGTTTTTGAAAAAACATTTTTTTTACAAAATGCCCTTTATTTGAATGCGCTTATTTGTCTTTTAATTTAATTATGAGCGTGTCCCTTAATAGATAGATCAAAAGTATGAACATATTACCCAAAACTTAGTTTTAATATTGGATGTTAATGTGCATCTACAATATGTTATTAAAACATCCCTGTTGAATAATAAAATTTAAATAAATTAAAACTATTGAATCTACCCTAAATCAATTTTAAAACTAGATTTAAATAATCAAAATCACAAAACCAGTCAAGCATAAAATAATCCACTTCCCTACACAATTCTGTCACTTCGTTAATTAAACCCCTAACACTACAACCCCATGACAGGGAGACATTGGCAAAAATTCTATTATCATAAATTATCCATTCACCATCATCCCCTGGGATTATATTCTTATCTGTTATTTTGATACGGACATCCGCGAAGGTCGTTTATATCAGGACATTAGGCGCGATATAATCTGTGTAACTTTATTGTAACCGCAAATAAACAGGCCCTTTAAGATCGTGTTGGAGAGGGGATGGGTTGAAATTGAGTGAAAATTTTTAGGGTGATGGTAGTTGGGATTTTTTTTTTAATTTTTTTTGGTGAGTTAACCTTTCAACGCCCAATTGACAGCCGGATGTCAAGTTGCTATTGTCTTTATATTGTGTCTCAAATCACGTGTGCTCAAAGGTTTAAATAGCACAGCAATGTAAGTAGCGTTGCCACACTATAGAGCAATATAAAAAAATATTTATTTTAATGACGCCAGACCATGAAGCAAACAACCAGTGGAGTGCGCATAGGCATGTTTTTGCATAGTCTTTGCGCCACACATACTAAATACACAATACCTAAAGTCCCCAGGTACACAGTACCTAGCTAGCGTGACAGTAGACATCTAGTGTACCTCTTTACTTGCATGATAGTAACTTGAATCGTCTGAGACAGCCATACTAGTGATTTGTTTGTAGTCACTGTCATTATTTGGTGACATCCCTTTTCTAATGTCAGTAACTCTTAACCAAATGGATGAAACTGTTGTGTCCTAATTAGAAATGAGTTTATGCTTGTTCGGTCCAATAAGTATAATTTTTCAGGAAAAAAAAATACTCAATGATGGGAAAGTCGACCTAGACGAAAGGAGTTGGATGCGAAAATGAGCGGTGTTGCTTGTTACATGGTTGGAAAAGGAGGCAATTAAGAAAAACAAAACAACATTGTAGTACCAGACTGATTCATACCTACTACTGAACAATCTATACATAACAGTAACTAGTATGGTCCATACAATATGAGTACCTAAACTGCAGTAACTAAATAAATCTGCACACATGTCAACTCGCACGGTGTATCACGGCTTAACCGTCTGGCTCAAGCATGCACCCCTATTCCTTGAAAACGAACCAAGCTCTATTAAAGCTGATCGATTTAATTCATTTCAATAATATAGCTGCCAAACTAAATTACTTGCACTAATCTTAATCAAATTCCATTAAATTAACCGAATGCAAGTCCCGATTTACTTGCTCACGTCCAATCAATTTAATGCTAAAGGACAATTTATGTAACAATAGAGGCACCGAGTTCCCCTTGTACCAGGCTGTCATGAAGATAAGGAGATTAGTGTAGACGTTACGTGTCGACGTGAATCATGGTCGAATCTATGAAGAGTTTTTGGAAAGTTATGGGGAGTAAGTTATATACATTGGTTTTATGTTAGCCCGTTCAGTCCTGGGCAAAGGCTTCCCTCATTTTTTTTAGGAAATATAAATAAGTTTTAGGAGGGCAGTATATTACGAGGCTGTTGTTGGAATTGCAGATAGAGATGTCTTTAAATAGCGGTGATCATCTAATATAAGGTGGACTGACAGACAAAATTTAATTTAATTGTGACCTGAATCAAATTGAAATTATAATATTGTTTTAACAAGCCATTTATTTTCATCTGTCACTATCACTACCCCAAAATACATTAAATGATAAAAACATAAAGGATCCTAATGTATGTAAGTCACAGCAGTTAAGCTATCTTATTATATAACTAGCTTCTGCCCGCGGCTTCGCTCGCGTTAGAAAGAGACAAAAAGTAGCCTATGTTACTCTCCTTTCCTTCAACTATCTCCACTTAAAAAATCACGTCAATCCGTCGCTCCGTTTTGCCGTGAAAGAAAGACAAACAGACAGACAGACAGACAGATACACTTTCCCATTTATAATATTAGTATGGATATGTTTCAAATACTTATCATAAATAAGTTCAATAAAAAACATAATAATGAGTGATGCATTCATGCATGTTATGGTGGCTTCTATAAATATACTACAAGACTTTCAAGAGTTTTTTATTATCAAGAGTAATTCAATTTAATCAAGAGTATTGTATGATATATTTAATCAAGAGTAATTCAATTAAAACAAAGTGAATACCAGTAAATACAAGGCTTTAAGCTCCTGTCATTTAAAAGCTCTTCTCGTCTCAACAGACTAACGGGAAATAAAACAGCTAAAATATCTTGAGTATCATCCCTGTCTGAAGCATGATGTATCTCTCTTTGAAACTCAAACAAATCCCGAGTCATCCACAAGGGCGAAGCGAAATTCTGTAGAAAACGAATCAATGTGAAACTATAATGTATTACATTAGTTCAAAGGCTACATGCAGCCGTGCCTTCGCCCGAACGTGACCTAATTTAGAAGAAACAAAGCGATCCCAAACGACAATATTAATCTCAATTCTAAACAAACAAAAAGAAACCCTAATACTTTAAGAATAACGTTTGTTTCAACCGAAAATTGAGATTTGTTCATCCATTTTAGAAAACAACCTTTAAATACTGATGATGTAAACAAAAACAGCCCTTATCCCCAGGTAATAAAGAGTTCTTCGAGCGTAAACGAAAAAATCGTTGGTACTTTCGGGCAGCAATACAATGCCCCATTTTAAATGAAATTGGCATTTACGTCACGGGAATAAGGTGTAGGTTGGACGCAAATACAAATTGGTGCTGACGCCATGGATTCGATAAGGCCCTTGGTTTCAATCATTGGCAGAATAAAATTCCGTATCTTCTATTTCGTTTGTGTTTACTCGATTTTGAGTTGAGACGAGATTCTGAATTTTTAAAGAAGGAAGGAAACAAGTACTCGAACAATCAAACTATTGTATTTATATGGATGTCGATAAGTGGGCGGAAGAAAATTGCATAATATTAAGAATCCTTTCTTATGCATTCCTGAATAAGTTTTCCATAAATGAAACTCATATTATAACCAAGACTTCAGAAACGGTAGCGAGCGATCTCATCTATACGATAGGCAAAAAGATTCAAGTTTTCCACTTACCTGAAAGTACCACCATTTTAATAATAAAAATCTAATTCACCCACAAAATGGGCGGTAAAATCTAGCTACCTGAATACTAAGGCTTCCTTTATATAACATAGAAGGAAGAAATGTCGTGTCAGCACATAATACATCTTAGTGCGAGCGCAGTCGGTCCGGTCGTGTCGTCTGTTCGCTGACTTGCACTTCTAAATACATCTCTTAAAGGGGCATGGGCGCCTGGTACCTGACGTTGCAAGAGAAGTGTTTGGGCTGCGTACATATTTGTTTTAAGCTGTACACGTTTTGAAATCCTTTGCTGGGTTTTCAGCTGTTTACTCATACACGTAGAGTTAGCGTTTATCTGTCCGTTTTTAAAGTAGATGTTTATGCAGGTATTCAGCGCTGCTAATATACTGAAAAGATATAAAATTAAATATATTTTCGATGTTGCGAAATGTCCTTTGATTATTTAGTACCAACCTGTTTTCTTTTCAATTTCTTAAGGAGTGATTCGTTCGTCAGTACGGACTAAGCGCCAGGCCACACGGTGCGGTGCGGCTCCGGCGCGGAGTAATGCGGTGCGGCGCGTTGCCGCACCGTGTGGCCTGGCACTAAGGTTAATACTCGAAATCCTTGCATTCTTAATGGTTACGGATCCAAGATGACAGTCCCGCCATAAAACCAAAGGGACATGTTTAAAAAACAAACGGCGTTCGCTAAATCTATCGGGGTCATTCCAGAAATTACTTTGAGAAAGCTTATACGTAGCGCAAGAATAATTCAAGAGGATTCTAAACGTGAATAGATCTGACCAGTCTCTGATGACCTAGTACTATTATATAGCAGTTCTATGTCAGAACATAATCCGTCTTATTGCGCGCTCGCCGCGCTGACTTGCAGTTTCAAACCCTCAAATAACTCTTTAGATGACATGCATGCCTGGTAGATTACTTTGAAGATGCTGAGTAAAATATAAGCAAGATTTTTTTTTATATCAGAAAAATTGAATAAAATATCTGCTATATTTTCCAGTTTTTCAATAAACCGATGTAAATAGTAAAAAGAAAATCAAACATGTTCGGAAATTCCGAACGCGGTCGTCAAAGTAGATAAAATCGTCGTAAATGGCAACAATCGCCACCATATCAACCCATAGACAAAATGTTGTGTTATTTTAAAAGTTTAATTCTGCTCGAGCTTTTGTTGTACAGAATTAACTAATTTGATTATTGGCACAATGCACTATGAACGATGAAGTAAAAAGAAAAGAAAAACAACAACAGATAATAATGAAATTGGCGCCTTATCAATTTTTTTTTCTGTTTTCCTCACATTTGAGTATAGTAATATTAAAACTTTTGACGGCAATTAAGTATTTTAGACTCTATATTGTATTTTCTACAATTTCGACTATAAATTCCTATTTTGACAGTCGCTCCCGTAAATTATATTATTATTTGTCGATTTGACTAGAACATTAGGGTCACTTTTCTGACTGACCGACCGACTGTTTGACTTTTCATAAGTGCCTATAAATGGTCTAAGTGAAATAAATGCCTTGAATTTTGAATTTTGAAAAACACTTTTTGCTATCTTACGAAAAGAAAAACACATTATGTAAAATATTAAATTAAATATTGTGACAATTTTTTTTTCATAAAGCATTCTTTTAATATTTTTAACTTCAAATATTGAGATAACAAAGAGGCTCAGACAAAAAAATATTCATGCTTTCACACATTTTATTAAACCAATAGGTCACTTTATCGAGTCTATATGAAATATATATTATATTTATACCCGATATTTTGATAGCGTATGCTGCAGAGTGCGTCGGCGATCACGTACAAACTATTATGTCTAAATTTTATCCAATAACTGAAATATTGGCTGAACGTGATGTCTTTTTTAGGCAGCCATTATTTTTTGCTTTTACGCGAAAAGTGGACTTTTATTGTGTTGTGGCGTTTCGCCCGGACTGGGTCAAGGCATATCGTGGAATTGTGTTGCGAATTCATTTGTAATCTGTAGTAGTGCTGAAAAGCGTTAAGACCTGGGTTTATTCGTGTCTATGGTATTGTGGTTTATTCGTGTCTATGGTATTGTGGTTTATTCGTATCTATGTTATTGTGGTTTTGACGTTTTGGTTTCTTTTTGTAGGTTCTTTGTTGTGATGTTATTTCTGTTTACGACTGGTTTAATACTATTATAATGAATGTGAAAGTTTGTGAAGTGGGTAGATTTTTGTTTTTTTTTACGCAAAACCTACTGAATGTTCTGAAAAGAATTGCAAAGAGCTATAATAATTTTGAGGATATTATTAGATAATTCAAAAAATAATGGAAACAAATTATACACTCACCAAAATAATATTCTTGCGTACCAAAAAATAGTAAATGATCACCAAAAAATAGTAAATCATCACCAAAAAATAGTAAATCATCACCAAAAAATAGTAAATGATCACCAAAAAATAGTAAATGATCACCAAATTGTGTTAGGTTTGGTTAGGTTAGAACTGTGACCACGCTACGCCAGATCTACCAATGATTCACTGTATTTACCTTAGTCAAAATCAAAATAAGTCTAATTCATATATAAAGGAAAATAAGTTATTTCTAGAATACTTTATGAAACATAATTTGGTGATCATTTACTATGTTTGTCTGTCAGTGTCATGTCATTATGTTACTATATTATTTGGTGGTTAGTTAAACATGAGCCAAAAATAACTGCAATCTGAATTAGTGACGCTGAAAAGTTTTATATTCCTGACATTTTTATGGCTAATTAAATTAAAAGGCTATTTTGTTTAAAGTATCTGATAATTAGTGATCTATATTTAAACGCATAATTATATTCATGATTATTAAAATAATCAATTTACGTATAATGTCGCTATTTATATAACACCAGTTTTTTATTACATAACAAAGGTAAATCAATCGCTCTGGTACCACAAAACGGCAAATGTTTACATTTATTTAAAAAGTTAAACAACAATAAAATACCACCCCTAACACGCGATTTTGCCCCTTAACTAAAAACAAATTAAATTTATTTTCCGATGTATGTTAGCACAAGCCTTATGTATTCATCTCTTGATACACTGAACCCATTATAAAGAAAAATATACACTCGCCTGTTTTTTAATTTAATCAAAATTATATGGAATGGTCTACCAAAAGTGAATTAAAATAAAAATTATAATTTGAACCTTATTGTTGTTGGAAGAAGAACTAGATTTCGTTTTTTTATATGCAAAAAATGTGGATGTTTTTTTAGGAAGGGCGATTGCGAATCAGACTGCAGTGTGAAACTGTGAAAAATAATAAAGATTGTTCTGAAAAAATTGAACAGACGTGCCGGTTCTATGGAGAAGGCTTTTGTAGTAATAAATTGAATTCTGACACAGATCTAAGTTTCAGGTTAAAAATATATATTATGTACATAAAAGTAGACATCGTGGTAATCTTTATACTTATATAAAAGAATGTCGTGTTAGTTACACATTTTATAACTCAAGAACGGCAGAACCGATTTGGCTGAAAATTGGTGGGGTGGTAGCTTAGAACCAGGGGACGGACATAGAATAATTTTTATCTTTTTTTTTAGTAACTAAAAATCTGATATAACGCGGTTGGACAGCTAGGTAAAGTTAAAATAAATAAATAAATAAATAAATAAATAAATATCCTGGGACAACTCACACACGGTCATCTAATTCCAAACTAAGCAGAGCTTGTACTATGGTAACCAGACAACTGATAAACATGCTTATATAATTTATAAATACATACATATTATAGATAAATTACACCCAGACACAGAACAAACATTCATGCTCATCACACAAAGTTTGTTCTGGGTGGGAATCGAACCCACGACCTCCGGCTTAGCAGTCAGGGTTACTAACCACTAGACTAACAGGCCCGTCAAAAAATGCGAATAATAAGCTCAAAAGTACAACCTTTAATAGATTTTAAGGCATTTTCATACAAATTTTATACTAATAACTATCTGAGACAGCCGAGAGTCGTGATGGCCCAGTGGATAAGGCGCCCGCCTCTCGTGTCTCTTACACGAGAGGCGGGCGCCTTATCCACGTTGTGGGTTCGAATCCGGGCAAGTACCAATGTGACTTTTTCAATTCATATGTACTGTCTAAAGTTTATCTTAGACATCACTGACATCCTGTGCCTCGGAAAGCACGTAAAGCCGTTGGTCACGGTTGTCATTTGTAGAACTTTGACAGTCGTTACTGGTTAGTTAGAAACTCTGACCAGTCTAACTGTCTAACCACGGGGTATCGTGTCGCCCAGTTACTGGGTTGTGGAGGTCAGATAGGCAGTCGATCCACGTAAAACACCGGTATCCAACTGTATCCGGTTAGGCTGGCAGCCGACCCCAACATAGTTGGGAAAAGGCTAGGGAGATGATGATGAACTATCTGAGTCAGCCACGCGTTGCTGTAGTTGTTATCGAAATAAAGTATGGCCTATCTTTTAAGTTGGACCAGCCTGGATTAAATCGGTGAAGTAGTTTAGGAGTACAAGGCGGATACACAACGTAACGCGTATTCTTTATTTCATTTTAAATTATTTAAATAAATAATTCTCGTCTCACAAAACATAGACAAATAAAAGACCTTTTCGATTCGTATTTTTTTTAGAAACTCTACCAAGAGGTCGTACAACGTATAAAAACATTTACCCGTCCGCGGTTTACCACGACCCAAAAAAAAAGAAAAAACAAAATTAAAACATTAAAAAAATCGCTCTCCCTTTTTAAAAACAGGGGTGTAGGCGCTATCAGACAAATAAATAATGAAAAACATCCCTAGTAAATGAAATTAGAACGATTCTGTGCTGATGTTTTGACGGAAATAACTATACATTTCAATATAGTGACTGGCCTGTTCGTCTATTGGTTGGACCCTGACTGCTACGCCGGAGGTTGTGGCATCGATTCCTACTAAAATCATTGTGTGAAGAGCATGATTGTTTATTTGTGTGTGGGTGTACATTATTTACATATATAAATAACTAGCTATTCCCCGCAGTTTGGTCGCATTTTTAGGTCACTACGATGTTCCTGTAGGTCGTACCGTGATGGTATATAGCATTATAACCCTCAATAAATTGACTATCTAAAACAAGAGGTTTTTTTTTTGTTTGGGACTGCTTTTCTTGATGTTAGCGTGCTCAACCAAACAAACAAACTGTTCAGCTTTGTATACATTTAAGTATGTATATCAAATTCTTGTTACGGCAACCAGGCTACTATACTACTAAATACATACTTGTATACTACTAGCTTTTGTCCGCAGCTTCGCTCGCGTTAGAAAGAGACAAAAAGTAGCCTATGTTACTTTCCATCCCTACAACTATCTCCACTCAAAAAATCACGTCAATTCGTCGCTCCGTTTTGCCGTGAAAGGAAGACAAACATACAGGCAGACAGACACACTTTCCCATTTATAATATTAGTGTGGATATCACTTATTTTAATTGTATCCATACATATAAAGTATTAAAGTTATATTTACATGGACTATTTTTTAGGGTTCCGTAGTCTACTAGGAACCCTTATAGTTTCGCCATGTCTGTCTGTCTGTCCGTCCGTCCTCGCTTAATCTCTGTGACCGTTAGCACTAGAAAGCTGAAACTTGGTACCAATACCAATATGTATATCAATCACGCCGACAAAGTGGTAAAATAAAAATAGGAAAAAAATGTGTTATTAGGGTAGCCCCCCTATATGTAAAGAGGGAAGAGATTTTTTTTTTAATTTCAACCCTGATGTGTGATATATTGTTAGATAGGTATTAAAAAATGAATAGGGGTTTAATAAAATAATTTTTTGATAACGTCAATAATTTCGGAAATAATCGCTCCAAAAGGAAAAATCAAAGCGTCCCCCCCCCCTCTAACTTTTGACCCGTAGGTTTAAAAAATATGAAAAAATCTGGAAAGTAGAACTTTATAAGGACTTTCTAGGAAAATTATTTTGAACTTGATAGAAAGAACGGTTTTTGTACAAAAAAAGACAAAAAGGTTGTACAAAATAATTTCTGCGTACTTAGTATGTCAACGTAACAAAAGCCTTTTTTAAACTTATAAGTGGGAACACTTATTGTGACGGACGGGGAACTACGGAACCCTACATTGAGCGTGGCCCGACACGCTCTTGGCCGGTTTTTTAGTAATAATTATACCCCAACAGTCTGTTGTATAGTAAAGCAATTTATTAACAAACTAGTAGTTATAATAATTAGTACTATTACTTCAACAATATTACTTTCATCTTGTTCAATTAATCCATACTAATATTATGAATGGGAAAGTGTGTCTGTCTGTTTGTCTTTCTTTCACGGCAAAACGGAGCGACGAATTGACGTGATTTTTTAAGTGGAGATAGTTGAAGAGATGGAGAGTAACATAGGCTACTTTTTGTCTCTTTCTAACGCGAGCGAAGCCGCGGTTCTCTATAAATGATACACTATTTCGCTCGATATAGTACCAAAGTATCTTTAGCAAATTTATTTCACTTATACTTATTTAGCACTAGCTTTCGCTCGTGACAATGTCCGCGTTGACGATATAAAACAGCAAAAATATCCCTGAGTCACTGTATTGTTCATCCCACAAAAGTGATAACGTGAATATAGCCTAGGTGTTGACCCGATCTTTTGATAATATTCATGCAAAAATTGAATAAAATCTATGCAGTACTTTTTAAGTTTATTACAGACAAACATATAGACAGTCAAAAATCAGAAAACCTTATTTTGGTCTTCGTCATCGGTTGTAGAATATGTATTATTAAAAAAATATTCAACATACAATATCGACTTTACGATTTTATTATATGTATAGATTTAAGCTGCATAAAGCGTATTCGGACAGAGCGATTACATTTTCAAACCTCGAACGCCGACGTCATGCATAGTATCCAGAACATATTAATTTGTGAGAACATACCTCCTGGGTGATTTAGTGCGCCTGGTACTTCAGTCTATTGAGAAGGTAATATTCTCGTATAAATACAAGATTAATTAGTGTACGATAGTTACTAGTGTATGTAATTAATTTATAGAACCTGTTTTTGCTTACGATTTTATCCGCTTCCCGCCCACGAAAGTTCTCGCCCCCGGGCGAAATGTCCACTTTTTAAAATGTGCATTTATTAGGGTGTTATTAAAAAAAAGTATTTTTTCATACTAATATTATAAATGGGAAAGTGTGGGTGTCTGTTTGTTTGTCCATCTTTCGTGCCAAAACGGAACGACGAATTGACGATTTTTAACTTGAGAAAGTTGAATGTGACATAAAATTTAGTGAAATGAAAACAGTAAAAGTGAAAACAGTAAAAATTCCTAGGATTTTTTACTGTAATAAAGGTAAGTTTACAGGCATGTACAAGTTACCATTCCAATATCTGCAGATCATATCTTCCGAAATCAAATTGTTATTTCAATTCCAGACCACAAAACTTGAAGTTTGTATATTATTCAGTTTTAATTAACAATATTTATTTCTTTTTACAGGTAACGTCTTCCTACTTACACTATATTGAACACACAATCAACAATTCAGAAAGTGAGTAATTTAGTTTTGTGCAATAATTCTCGTGACATAAGTAATGGCTAACTACCACCTGTATAGAACGAAAATAACAAAGGATTTGTCAACGCATTGTCCACAATTACCTCGATACTTATGAACGCCTAGTACTTTAGCGTGGAAATCATAGTTCTGAATTCCATAACACGCAAACTTCAACTTCAACTCTTATTGAATGGCCTTTGTGGAAAAGACACCACAATTAACACGTGAACGGCTGGGCACTAACTAATATGCTGGCTCCATATTAGTGCCGTGAATTCACGCGCGAATTCACGCCATAAATCCACGGCACAAGTCGTGCCCTCCACATTCTCGGTATGCTCTCAATCGTTCGTGAAAGTCGCCGCGAAATGGACGTAGAAGCTGCTGCTGCAATAACTTGGTTTGCTGTGGCAACATACGTGAATGTGGATGTGTACCCGTGAACGCCGCGCGAAGGAAGCGCGAACCCTTTGTCGCGGGACAAAATACCGACTGCGATCGGGAAACAGGCGTGAACGCGCGTGAATCCCGCGAATACCGTCCACACTCACGTTCACACCTGTTTACGGAGTTTCACGGCACTAATGTGGAACCGCCAATACACGGAATGTTCAGCTGTCAGTTTTATGACAATCAAGGGTTGTATGTAACAGATCGTCTTTACAGTGACTGACGGTTATATAATAGTGACGAAACACTAACATGCAAACCGAAATATTCTTTTGTCATTCGTGATTTTTGGAATTGATTGATGAAAAACCTATTGTTTTAAATGTACGCCTCACGTTAGATGGTTATAAACACAGATATAGATAGCTGTGGTTATAAGCCTCTATAGGGTCGTTAATATCGGTCGATAATATTGCATGCGTTATTGTGTCCCGATTCCTTGTACATTGCTGCGATAATTATCGTAACAGTAACCTCATAACCGTCCAATTCACAATGTACTAAAAACAGATAACGCATTCGATTTTATCGACCGATAATAACGTACCGTGTGTGGTACAAGCTTATCATCGCCTTGGTTCGGCCTTGCGATTTTTATTACTATGATTTTCTGATACCCTAGTACTTTTTAATCCCTATAGCGTAATCTTTATCGTGACGACTAGCGTTCGATATTGTTCGGTTGGGATGCGAACATTTCGCCCACCTCGTCTGGTTTTAGAAACCAAATATATTATTTGTGTAGGCTAAGTCTTAAGCGAGAGCGAGAAATTTATAGGTAGTCTTAGAAGCGTGGTCATTGTTTTACGGTATATAAATTGAAAATTAACCGGATTTTAGGGTTAAAATTAAGAGAGGTTTTATAAAAATCGTGCCTTACATTTATTGGTTAATGATGATATGTCACTTGCAATTTCATGCGATTTACTCCGCCCATTTTTATACAGTTTTTCATCCCCGTTTAAGGGTCTTAAGCGGCTAGATCTTCCAATAAAAATATGGTGGCCTCTTAGCTTTTCTGTGAACGATTTTTTCTGTTTTAAGCGTTTTGATTGTGCTTTATTTGCCACAAAAAACCTGTCTATTTAGAGTTAAAAAGAACACTATACTCAAAATACTTTTGCATTCTTTCCATTTAACCAACTGAAAAATTAACTTTTGTTCAGGGACAGGAGTACTAGACGCCTTAACTGCAAAAACCAACATCTAAGTTTGATTGCAGTTTTGTTTCAAATTAACCAACCGTCTTAAATCCCAGTTGAAAAACTTATAGCCATCCATACTAATATTATAAATGGGAAACTGTGTCTGTCTGTATGTTTGTCTTTCTTTCACGGCAAAACGGAGCGACGAATTGACGTGATTTTTTATGTGGAGGCAGTTAAACGGATGGAGAGTAACATAGGCTACTTTTTGTCACTTTCTAACGCGAGCGAAGCCGCGGGCAAAAGCTAGTAGTTAATATTCTCTTCAACAAACAACTCGTGAAAACCACCCCGAGTGGTTTTCCCCGCTAGTAACCCGTTACTAGGGACTCAGACAGTCTAGGTGACCTTTCACCACAATCAAACTATCTCGCATCCATAGGTTCATCTCAAGCCTAACAAAGTCTGCGAAGTTTCTCCTCACATCATTTTTACTTCGTCTTCAAAGAGACAACTTTTTAACAATCTAGCATAATAATTCTTATGAGAACGGTCTAACCTGCTTGTCGTACACCCAACTTTCAAACGAAAATACTCTATATTATTTACAGCACACGGCTTATAATTGCATAAGCGATAAGAGACACACTGTTACAGAAAAATCAATTCTATGTTTTGGAATTTGTGGTTGATTTTCGATTGGGTTTCCAAGTGTGTCTGTTTAAACAATCGTGGGAATTTTTCTTGCTATTGTTTTTAAAGTCTCCACGTAACCTTAGGTTCATTTTGGTTCACTGAACCTAGGCCAGTCGACTGTGACACCAAGAGAGGTTTTTGTTAAACGATAGCTCGAATGTATGGAAAGATGAGGTAAACCCATATTAGTTACTTTAATGTGCATGGGAATACTAGTTTTTTCTAAAAGAAATAAATTAGTATCATGTCATGTTCAGTTTACTTAGTTAATGAAAAAACACAACGAGCATTTGTGTTTTGCTCTTTGCAATGTTATTATTATGATTATGGGTGTTATTACAACAACGAAAAAACAAATCAGTGAAGGAAAATGCTTGGTAATAAGTAAAACAAGCGACTCCATGGCCCGAAATGGCCATCACGTAGATACCAAGATTTTCCTGTTTATGGAGAAATGATCGTCGGAACACGAAAACTTAATATCTAGAAATAATATGATATTAAAGATTTTGGTTCCCATGTGTTCCTGGTAGCCAAGGCCTGACTCAACCATACGATTATGTATAAACAATAGACTAGTCATACCTCTTTCTTTGGTGCCAGTTAATCAAAAAAAGATCTTGTGTCCCATATACTCCTGGTAGCTAAAACAGTCTGGTCTAAACCACAGTGTTTTTTATGCATAGGCATTTTATCTAAAGAATCCTTCTGTAGTGGCAATTTATAAAAGACAGATCTTAATTTATATGTGCTCCTGGTAGCTGAAGCAAGCAGGTCTTCAGGTTATACAGACATCGTGACTAATGCGTTTGATGTTGATATCTATTATACATACATATAAGAAAGTCGTGTTAGTTACTCCACGTATCTATTTAACGGTAATTGAAATAAAAACACCGGAATAATTAAAACAGAGAACCAGAGTAATTAATTACAGACAACCCTATTTCCTGGAACTCAGCTACATCTGGAAAGCTACAAGCTGACCCCAAGGGTCCTTTCACACAGACCGGGTCGAAAAGCATATTTATTATTATATTTGAAACCTTCAATCATTATAAATTAAGGTTTATTTTTACGTGTAGAGTTAACCTAACGCGCTTGATAAAATAAACAAACAAATATTCTGGGACAACTTACTCACATCTAATCCTTAACTAAGCAGAGCTTGTACCCATGGTAACCAGACAACTGATATACAAACTTATATAATTTATTGATGTGAAATAATAAGAGAAACCGACCGGCTGCTTTTGATGACGTACTCTTCAGAAAGAAAGAAAGAAAGATTTATTTGTAAGAATATAGTACAATAGATGTTAACATTATTAATAAAAACGATAGTTTGATGAACGGTACTGACGCGAATGTATTTATTCTTTTCATAAAGACTTAACATTGACAAAATGCATTACATAGATAGGTGGCAAAAGGAGGTTTATTTTATGTCATATCTGTACATTTTTAACACCCCAACTACAGAAAATAAACCAAACAAACTCATACATATATTTTGTCATTCACTACATCTTTGACAAAATGATATCTGATATCAATATGTTTACTTTTCTTATGACACACAGGGTTTCCACCAACTTCTGTGCACACTGGCTATCTTTATACAGTTTTACAGAGTATTACCAATTAACTCGCCACTAAACACGCTCTGTACCGAACACTTTTATCACTATTGACTTTCATTTTAAATACCCAGTTACATTGTACCGGCGTCTTATGAGAAGGCAATTTGTCAACTGGAAACCATGCGTCATTTTCTATGAACGCCTCCAGCTCCTCCTTCATAGCCTCAATCCACTTTTCTCGGTCTGGAACCGCCAGAGCCTCGTGGATGGTAGTTGGGTCCTTGGAAACTTCGGTACTGGACAAAGCACACAGGTTTGTATAACCATAACGCTCCGGTGGTTTCCTTATACGCTTGGCTAGTGCTTGCACTGGTTCTGACTCATCATCTTCCTCAGATGTTGTAGTTGGCTGCAAGGTAGAATCCAAATCAGTCACAGCGTTAAGATATTCAGAATCTGAAGAAATATTTACACAGTCTTCATTCTGAGAAGTTTCTTCTGCTATCTCTTCCTCACTGCTCTCAACATAGCTGCCTGACTTATCTGTTTGGTTTGTACCCCCAACTAAAACTGTTAAGCTGTCATCTACAGTATTCTTCCATTCTGCATTCTCATGTACTACCACATCTCTGCTTGTGGTTATTTTACGAGATACTGGATCATACACTCTGTAACCTTTAACATTTTCTGCAAAGCCAACCAGTATATGTTTCTTTGACTTGGAATCCCATTTAAGCCTTTTTTCCTTTGGGATGTGTACCATAATTAAACTACCAAATATACGGACATGACTTAAATCTGGTTTCTGTTTTGTCCAGAGTTCATACGGCGTTTTATCATCTAATCCTGATGCAACAGACCTGTTTCTTAGATAGACAGCATTATTTGTCGCTTCCGCCCAAAACTTCTTGTCTAAGCCTGCATCAAATAACAAACACCGAGCCCTTTCAACAATGGTTCTGTTGATGCGCTCACTCATACCGTTTTGTTCAGGAGTATAAGCATTCGTCCTTTGATGAAGAATGCCCTCAGCTTTCAAATAGTTTTCAAACTCATTACTACAAAACTCCAAGCCATTATCTGTCCGAAATATTTTAATTTTAAGTTCTGCTGATTTTCTACTAAAGACTTGAACTCCTTAAAGTATTTAAAAACTTCACTTTTTGCTTTGAGAAAATAAACAAAGACCATACGGGTATAGTCGTCAACAAATATAAGGAAGTACCTCGATCCACCTATTGAAGTAATCTCCATTGGTCCACAAACATCAGCATGGACTACATCCAATGGCTTGCTGCTCCTTGTTCCTCTGTGACCAAATGGCAAGCGTGCTTGCTTCCCTTCGCAACATACTGTGCATGTACCTTTGTTGATCTCAGACTTATCTGAGTATGAAATACCCGTGACTGCTCCATCTCTCATTTTCTTTAAATCATTCATGTTCAAATGCCCCATTCTTCTGTGCCAAACTTCACTACTAGTCATTGTAGTAGAAGATGTAAATAAACACGGCTTGCTGTCTAACCTCAACTTGTAAACGCCATTTGTTTCATCAGCAATTCCAACCAAACTGTTCTTTCGGTTATAAATGTAACAGCAATTATCTTTAAACTCCACGTTGTAGCCGTTTTTTATCAATTGACTAATAGAAATCAAATTTGTGGAGAGGTTAGGCACACATAAAACTTCTTTTAAGGTCACGTTATATCTGCAACTATTCGTTTTAGTTATTATATTTACATCACCCGAGCACAGTACAGGTATAGCACTTTTGTTAGCTGCTATTATCTCCATTATTCTGGGTGAAAAACACGGACTCTTTACCATGTTCACATCCGGGGTCAAATGAACACTGGCACCACTATCCAAATAAAAATCATTTTTACAATAATTTCCACTTAAGAAAACTGCGGAAAACGCATTCGTCGTCTTTATTACATGTTGCTGGTTTTGTTCCTTGGTGCACTGAGTTTTATAATGCCCGAATTCTTTGCACTTGTAGCATTTTATTTTCTGTTTATCCGATTTATTTTTGATCAATTCTGATGTTCCGCCGCCATTGCTGTTACGAGAGCTTACATTTTTGTCACTTCTATTTCCAAAATTTTGAAATTGACGATTATGCGGCCCTCTTTAAATAAAGCACTTCCGGACTCTGAACTATCGTGCGTCAAGTCGATCAACTTCGTTTTTATGACATCGGCTGTTATGGCGATTCCAGAATGTTCTATCGCCATAATCATAGGAAAATATTTCTCGGGCAAACCAGCCAACAATAGACTACCAATCCACTCATCATTCACTAAAAATCCTGTACCAGATAATTTTTGGGCCGTCTCGATTATCTGAGTAATATATGAAGTCATTGAATCACAACCATCGAGTCGAATTGAAATGAGATTTCGTAACAATGTGATTCTTCTTGAAAACCCAGAGTCGTCAAACATCGATTTCAATTTCTGCCATAAATCCTTAGTACTTTTAGCTTCCTTAATATGAACATACAATGAGGGATCTATCGTTAAAATTAACTTGGCTTTAGCTTTCGCATCTTCTGTTGACACGCTTGCTGCTGCGGCTGCTTCTGGTCCCTCTTGCTTTATAAAATCAGCCAAACCCTCCAGAATAAGCATATTCTCCGCCGCAAACGCCCAAACGTCATAATTTTCTCGACCTTTCAATTTTGGAATACTGGTCAGAAAAAAATTTGTAGCCATTTCTGTTAATTCACTGTTTTATTATTCTAGTTATTATACACCACGCCTAAGCTAAAATAAAGCAAACTTATGCATTTAAATTAACTATAGAGCATACTGGGCCCATAACCTAATAAAACGATAGTTTGATGAACGGTACTGACGCGAATGTATTTATTCTTTTCATAAAGACATAACATTGACAAAATGCATTACATAGATAGGTGGCAAAAGGAGGTTTATTTTATGTCATATCTGTACATTTTTAACAATTATATATTAAGTTTCTTATATTCTACCATTTCTGGTGTACCAATTTTTAATCAGTGCTTCAATTGCGTCCACTCTTGCTCCACGACCTGCATATGCATATGCTATGCCGCCCTTTGGATATATCAGCTCGACTATGCAATTCAAAAAAATAATCAAAATTCAAGGCATTTATTTCACTTAGACCATTATAGGCACTTATGAATTGTCAAAGAGTCGGTCGGTCAGTCAGAAAAGTGACGCTAATTGCCTGTTCCAAAACGTAGATCTCTATGGAGAAGAACAGGCAAGAAACTCCACGGACACTATTAAAAAAAAAACATGTTTTACAAAATCTTGGTTACATTAATTTTGGTGCTTCAATATGTGAAAACAATGTAAGTATATAACAAAAAAAAAACAAGTAAAAACATATAAATAATTAAATAATAATAAAAAAGCATGTATCATGGTAGTATGATCGTATCCGACCAACCCCGAGCGCATCCACCAGGCTCCGAACACGTTCACACAAAAAAATAATAATTACTTAAATAATCAAAAACCCAACTGCAATTTTGGAAGTCGGTGGCTTTGTTCCTGCTTCATGTAATTGCCACCAACCTCCGAAATTGCAGTTGGGTATTCTGATATATTTTTTTTATTTTTTTCTTCTTCTTTTTCAAAATAATATACCCTATGTCACTCCCACCTGAGACGAATTGAATGAGAAGTTCATATGTTGAAATCCCAATGACTTCTCATATTATGTCGAAATCCGTTAAACGGATTAAGCCGTAGAGCGTGCCATAGAATGAGACATACATACGCTCGAAAAATATAACCCTTATTTCAGCAGTCGTGTTATAAAAACAGTGCTTTTTAGGGTTCCGTACTCAAAGGGTAAAACGGGACCCTATTACTAAGCCTCCGCTGTCTGTCTGTCTGTCTCTAGGCTGTATCTCGTAAACCCTGATAGTTAGTAAGCTGAAATTTTCACAATTGATGTATTTCTGTTCCCGCTATAACAACAAAACTAAAAATTACAAAAATAAAATATTAAGGGGGTCCCCATACAATAAACGTACGGAACCCTTCGTGCGCGAGCCCGACTCGCACTTGGCCGGTTTTTTCTTCTAGTATTATGCGAAATGACTATCGCCGCATCCGACCAGCTCCGACCGAATTCGAGCGGCTTCGAGCGCATCCGACCAACTGCCTTCATTATAAAACTTGTTTTAACAAAGTTAGTAACAGGGCTGATCGTGGATAAAGCTTTTGTAATACCCTCCAATGTATGAATAATAAAATTTCCGCATTGTTTTAATTTTGTTAAGTAATCATTTTTATCGACAAAATATTTCGGCGTGTAATGTGAAATATCGTTAAAACGCTCGTGGGGCGAGATATACATACTCAATATTACGTAGTAAGTGACACCGGACCTGTAATGTTATTATACTGAAAGCGGCTGTAAATATACAGGTTTTATTCAGGACTTCTTATATCATACTTGAATGATTTGAAGTATAATTTCTTCAAAAGTATATGTTCGTCGTACTATAGTTTTTCTGCGGGAATCTACCCTAGGGAAAAGTTTACGGAGTTTAATAATACTAATACTTACTAACATATTTATATTCTATCTTAAGTATGTTACATTAATCTGTGTACTTATGAAGCTTCAAATTTAACTTTACTATTATAGAATTACATAAAATAATTTTATATAGATCAGTTCAGCCGTTTATGAGAAGTTGATGACAAACACCCATACCGAATTATAATAATTATAAATTAAGATATATAACAAATGACTACATAAAACCCGATGCAATAACAGTACTATAACTAACTCAAATATGTTCAGTGAGCACCTAAATTTGAAACGTGCTCGGATCATATCGGCAGGCGCTACCGTCACTGACCTACATAATGTTTACGATTGTTGCACTTCTACCGGGTTATGAGCTCCTGGTAAGATAGCTGGTTGTTTGTGTGTTCTTTTTATTAACCGACTGCCGAAAGGAAAGTCATGTTGTGTATATTATGTATGTATGTCTCTTTTTTTTTCGCATGTATTACAGGATTTTGACATTAAAAGGTATCATTAAATTCGTCTTAGTTGTAGGAGTGAGCTAGGGTATGTGTATGTGATTAAAAATAATAAATATTAATAAAAATAACCTGTAGGAGTGACATTGATAGGGTATAAATAATTAAAGATTACAAAAAAAAAATAAGCGAACCTGTCTGCATAAAAATTTTAATCTCAAAAGCAAAAACAAAATTAAAGAATGAATTTACAAATCAAAGAAAGTTTCGGAAGTCGGTACTTTAAAAGCAGGCGCTGCTATCGCGGTGACCTGCATAATGTTTATGATTGTTGCACTTCTGTCGGTTTATGTGCTCCTGGTAAGATAATGGCTATTTTATAATTTTCATTTTATTTATTACCCGACTGCCGTAAAATGATTTTTTTCGAGCGCTTTGTATGTATGTCTCATTTTTTTTCGAGCGCTTTGTATGTATGTCTCATTTTTTTTTTAGAGCGCTTTGTATGTATGTCTCATTTTTTTTTCGGGCGCTTTGGCACCTCTTACAGCCTAAATTAACAGATTTGATTTCTAAGCTATAAGTGCATCTAAGCTATTGTTATGTATGTGTGCAAGGCGCGCGTACTCCCCGCGCGCCCGCGCAAATGTTAGCGTCTATTATTCGTCTAATAAACCAGTGCGTTGCTAGCCACAGAGCGTTTCACTTGTGTACTTCCCGCGTACCTAACATTGGCGACGAGTATTTTACGAACACCACGTGTTAAAAAGTGTTGGAAAAAATGTCTAGTTCTGTGCAATTTGGAATTCTACATACGTTCGACCATAACACGCAGACATGGAATACGTACAAAGGACGTATATCGCAATATTTCGTGGCAAACGGCATCAACGGGACGACGGATTGCACAGGGGAAAAACGAAAGGCCATCTTGCTCAGCGCACTCACAGAAGGTACCTACAAACTAACAACGGATTTAGTTTTACCTAAAACCGTTGAAGATGTGCCATACCAAGACCTTTTATCTCTACTGGACAACCATTTTACCCCTAAATGTGTCGGCTTCGGTGAGCGTCACAACTTCTACGCGGCGTCACAACGAGCAGAAGAATCCCATTCTCAATGGGCAGCGAGATTGCGAGGGCTGACAGAAAAATGTGCCTTTCTTAACGTGGAGGAGGCACTCCGCGACAAGTTTATTATGGGGATGCAGCCAGGACAAGAGAAGGAGAAGCTGTACACGAAAGATCTGGCCGGCCTTACGTTGGCTAAGGTCGTGGAGATGGCAGAAAACCTCCGTTGTTCGCGCGCTGCCGCCGCGGCCAGCGCAGGAGCGCAGGCACAGGCGTCAGTGGCAGACCAGCAGCTCTTCAAAATAGCGGATAAAGGGAAAAGCGGTAGTAGTGCAGTGAAGGTGAAGTGTAGTGTTTGTGGGTATACGAATCATAGATCGGTTGACTGTAGATTCGCAAACTTTGTTTGTAAAAAGTGTCACGTAAAAGGCCACTTGCGTAAAATGTGCCCAAAAGTGAATTACGTACAGGTGGATGGCGGTGACAAGGGTGAGGATGATGATGACGGTAAGTTTTATTATATCCGTTCATTCAGGGGGGAACCCATGGTAGAAACTGTTTGGATTGGAAACGTATCATTCAAATTCGAAATTGATAGCGGGTCCGCGGTAACCGTGGTTTCGGAGAAATTCTACAAAAGTTATTTTGAAACTGTGCCATTATCAAGTACATGTAAACAACTCATAACGTATAACGGCGGGAAAATTGTGTGCCTAGGTACGTTGCGTCTACCCGTACGCTACGCGGATCAAACAAATATTATGTACTTGTATGTGGTTCGCGATGGCGGCCCGCCCATTCTTGGTAGAGATTTTTTGTCCTTGTTTCGCTTACAGTTAGTACCGGTCAACTATTGTGAAACTACGGGGTTACAACGGCTATACCCGAAGTTATTTTCGAATGAGTTAGGGAAATTTAACAAATACGAAGTAAAACTATTGTTGAAGGAAGGAGCAAAACCGGTATTTTGTAAAGCGCGTCCCGTAGCGTTGGCGTTGCGACCATTGGTCGATAAAGAAATCGATAGATTGGTCGGGTTAGGTATTCTCGAATCCGTAGAATATTCGGATTACGCTTCACCGATAGTTCCAGTTCTGAAGCGAAACGGGACCGTCAGATTATGTGCCGACTATTCAGTTAGTATAAACAAACAGTTACAAATACAACAGTATCCGCTCCCCACGACTACCGAATTATTTTCAAAGATTCATGGAGGTCAACAGTTTAGTAAACTCGATTTATCTATGGCCTATAACCAATTAGTTTTGGACCAGGAATCAAAAAACCTAACCTGCATTAATACAAATCGCGGCCTATATAGATTTACACGTTTAGTGTTTGGGTTAGCCAGTGCGCCGTCTATCTTCCAGCGTGCTATCGAGGGCTTGTTATCCGATATAGACGGAGTGTTGTGCATGCTCGACGATATTTTGATAACGGGAAAAGATAGGCAGGAACATTTGCAAAAACTAAATTTAGTTTTAAAGCGCTTAGAAGAAGCAGGATTAACGTTACAAAAAGAAAAATGTAGTTTTTTTCAAGACGAAATCAGTTATCTAGGCTATATTATCACTAAGGATGGTCTTAAAAAATCGCCGGAAAAAATTAAAGCAATGTTAGAAGCACCAGTACCTACAAATGTTAATCAACTTCAGTCGTTTTTGGGCCTAATTAACTATTATCGAAATTTCGTACCTAACGCATCCTCTATTCTCAGCCCCTTGTACGATCTGCTAAAAAAAGGTTGTGAGTGGTCATGGACTGATATTCATGAGTCGGCTTTTAGGTCAATAAAAGAGTTCATGACATCGGAACAAGTTCTCGCACATTTTGACCCAAATGCGACTATTATATTGACGGTAGACGCGTCCCCAAGTGGGTTGGGAGCAGTCCTCTCACAGGTAGGTACAGATGGTGTCGAAAAACCTATTTCATTTGTTTCGCGTACGTTAAACTCTGCAGAGAAGCGATATGCGCAGATCCAAAAGGAAGCAACCGCCATTATTTACGGCGTGCGACGGTTTCATCAATATTTGTATGGCAGATCGGAACCGTTTATTCTTAGAACGGATCACAAACCCCTATTGGCAATATTTGGGCCCCATAAGGGTATACCAGAAATGTCAGCAAATAGGTTACAACGGTACGCCCTGTTTTTGAGTAGTTATAACTATAAAATAGAGTATGTTCGCAGCGCTGACAACAGCGCGGATTATTTTTCCCGCGCCAGCTTGCCGCGCACGGTTCACGAGTGCGCGTGTACCGAACAGTGTAAGTGTTGTGATTGTAAAGTATCATACGACCGAGCGACTTATGTTTGTTTTGTTGTAGACGGAAGTATGCCCGTTACGTTAAATAAATTGCGCGAGGAGACAAGTAGTGACGTAGTTTTAAGGCTAGTTAAAGACTTTATTTTAAATGGTTGGCCACCAAAGGTAAATGATATAAGGGTTAAACCATACTACTTATGTAGATCTCAATTATCCTATGAGAATGGTTGTGTCATGAGAGGCCACAAGGTGGTTATCCCCTCGAGTTTGTACAAAATCATTCTTAAAGAATTACATGCGTCCCATTTAGGCGTTGTTAAAACCAAGGCTGAAGCGCGATCAAGATTTTGGTTCCCGGGAATCGACCAGGCTATAGAAACAATGATAGGTTCATGCGATGTGTGTATTCAGCTGCGTCCCGCACCACCGCGCGCACCGCCGGCTCGCTGGGAATTTCCACCTTGTCCCTTCAACAGAATACACATAGACTTCCTAGGTCCGATTAAAGGATGCGTTTATTTGGTAGCGGTAGATGCACATACTAAATGGGTAGAAGTTTACAACATGCACACTGCTACTTCATCGACCGCGGTGATTGAGAAACTATGCGATTTTATGTCGAGGTTCGGAGTTCCGAAAACATTAGTAAGTGATAATGGCACGGCTTTTTGTTCGCGGGAATTTGAACTATTTTGCACGACTAACGGGATTTCGCATATGACGTCACCGGTCTATCACCCACCTAGTAACGGCCAGGCCGAAAGTTTTGTCAAGGTTATTAAAAAGGGAATAAAATCTTGTATTATGTCGACGCTCAGTGCGAAAGAAACATCGGTTAAATTACTTAGATATCTTATGGACTACCGTAATTCAGTTCACTCTGCTACTGGGTTGTCCCCTGCGCAAATGGTGTTTGGGCACAAATTAAGGTCGCGATTGGATCTGATGGATCCAAAGACATCGGCACCCTTGTCGCCATCTGACACTAACGCTGAAAAAAATCAACAGTGTACGCAAACTAAGAAACTAGGGAAAAATAAAACCAGATATTTTAAAGAAAATATTGTTGTATTATACAAAAAGTTTGTTAATAAAGTAAGTTATACATGGTGTAAGGGCGTGATACTTAAAAGGATAGGAAAAGTTTTGTATTTAGTAAAAGACATTAATAGTTCAGAAAGTTACAAAAGGCACATTAATCAACTGATGTTATATAAAGGAAATAATGTAGATAACAATAAAGATAATAATGTACAAAAGTCGGAAGTGTACTCACCTGGGTCGGGTAGTCCTCCTGCGCAGCAGCCGTCTCCGTCACACCCGCCGCCGTCGTCGCCGCCGTCGTCGCCACCGTCGTCATCGCTGCTGTCCCCGTCGATCGCTGCTCCAGAAACGCACGCACTCCAGCCGGAACCATCCTTACCAAATCCCTTGCCAGGTAGTCCGGCCAGAGGGAGGAGAGCAGAATGGGACGTACGAAGTACTTCTTCGTCATCAAGAGAGACCGAGCCAGGACAAATGGACCCAGAACTGGCCCATGATGATGAACAACAAGCTTGTACGAACGACGGTGATGTTGAAGCACGTCACGAGTCCGGGACTGAACCCGATACCCAGACCGCAAAACACGATGAGTCAATAATTGTTACTCCAAAGAGATCGTTACGTAATCGCCCCGTTCCATGTTTCAAAAAGTACTTCTAACGTTAAATGTTAAGTAGTAGGTACTAGAATATACCTAGCATGTTATGAGTGTTAATTATATTGTATTCGGGGTTATTAGACTAGAGGGAGGAATTGTTATGTATGTGTGCAAGGCGCGCGTACTCCCCGCGCGCCCGCGCAAATGTTAGCGTCTATTATTCGTCTAATAAACCAGTGCGTTGCTAGCCACAGAGCGTTTCACTTGTGTACTTCCCGCGTACCTAACAGCTATAAATTACCAAAATATTTTTTTGATAGTTATTAGTAAGTTGATACAATGAGGGCTATCGTTTTTTGTTTCACCAGATGGCGCTACTGTAGCGTGAGGTCCTAAACTACGGCTGTCAAAGTTCGTATTACGAGCGCCAAAACTTATATCTACATTAGATGATTATATTAGATCATATCTAATACAATATATGATAGCCTATTTATCGAGGAAGGCTATAGGTTATATTTTACCGCGGGAAAAGTACAGGTTCCTACGGGAATCAAGATCAAGCGAGCGTAGTCGCGCAGCGGGCAGCTCGTACCTAATTCTGTATGGGATGTATTATAATATAACTCACAGTAAATCTATTCAGGATATATTGGTCCAGGATAGATAGTTTAAGGTAATTTATGGTCATTAGATATTCCATGCAGGGAAGCAACTTCAAAAACACCATTTATACCGAAGCGTATTTTCTCTAAAGAACAATAGTTTATTACACTGTTCCTGACATGAGCATACCATTGTATAGTGCTGCAAGTATTATCAGGACATGGATCAAAACACATATTATTTCTTTTTGGTTTGGTGACATTATATTTTTGTATCTCAAATGTAAGATTTTCAGCTTTTTTAGGAGACAAGTTCATTTTCTTTTTTTTTTTTCATGCCATATCTGTTTGTTTTCTGTGGGTGTTTTCTTAATACGCCATTCAGAATGCTCTTTAAACCGCAAAATTGCATAACATACACAAGCTATGTGCTTACACACTGCTTTTGGTCCCATACCAGTGGCACACTCACACATGGATTGAACAATTTTTCCATCTGATTCAAAGGCAAAGCTCATAAAATATTTATGATAATGCTTTCGTGTTTTCAGAGTGGACTTGTCCCCTATAAAAATACAAATTATTTTGTGTACAAGCCACTAGAGCCACCAAAAATAAAAACAAATCAAAAAGTGTTTATTGCTTCCACATAAAAACTTATTCTAGTTACAATAGGGAGAATCCTTTTAAGCAAGTAATTTGCTTGTATTAGGATATAATATTCATTTATCATCATATTATAGCCTTTTCTATGAACTGCAGCACACTCCGTCATACCCACATTGTCTTTGTAAACCTCTAAATAGTAAGTAGAAATATTTACTATATCTAAGTCAGGTGATATAGTAAATATTTCACTTTTCGATTTTACACTGATGTATGAACTGTCCGTAGGCCACTCAACAGTATACACCAATTCGTTATTTTTTATTTCATTTGTTAGGTTTTCAACAAAATTATTATTTCTATCATAGTCTTGAAACCTGTAAAAAGAAAAAAACAGCTTTAATCTGGATAAATAAGCCAACTTTAGACAAGAAATTGTTTGTAAATATAAAAAAAAACTAACCTCTGAATTAGCTGTTCTTTCAGACCGTTTAATTTTGCACCTCTTTCTCTTTTATAACTCCACTTTTAAATCACTGACATTCATAGATCCGTAATCTGTATTTGCCATAATTAATCTAAAGTATTGTTAAATACTCGCAATATTAATTTAATTAGAAATATAATATAATATATATCCTAATAATATAACCAACAAGTAAACAAACAGTGACATTTGACGTTTCGAGGACCTCACGCTACACAAGCGCCTCTAGCGGCGATTTCATACGCGATAGCCCTCATTAAAAAAATCTTTTCAACGCTATTTATCATAATAGAAACCTAATTACATTTTATATATTACTTCTATTATTTCAAAAGTAACCTAACGTCGGACGCAGATGACTTACGCACATAGACATGTTTTTACAATGCCCTACGGGTTCACAAAATGTAGATGTTTTTTGTAACATAATCCGTTAGTTTTGCCTTTTCTACATTTAATTAAACAATGAAGTGGGTAGAAGTTGTAAGACTACACAAATGTTCTACTTTACTTTGTACTATTTTTCTCTTTAAAAAGACTTTAAATGTTACTTAGTTTCCACTCCAAAGATTTAGCTGTTTACTAGTATCTGCATTGTATGTTTGGGTGATAAATTGTATGCAGATGTGGTTTTAAGCGTGTTAATTTATTGTTTTGTTTCATTAATAAGGGCAACCGGTCTGACTGCAACTCTTACCGCGGTATTTCACTTCTTTCGGCTCCTGGGAAGGTCTTTGCCAGAATTCTTCTAAACCACCTAAAGGCCTTATCGGAAAAGATTCTGCCAGAAACCCAATTTGGCTTCCGACCTGACCGAGGTACATGTGAAGCGATTTTCGCCGTACGGCAAGTACAGGAAAAGAGTAGAGAACAGGGTCGTCAGCTCTACCTCTGCTTTGTTGACCTGGAGAAAGCTTTCGACAGCGTGCCTCGTGAAGCGCTTTGGGTGGTGCTGGGAAAGCTCGGGTGCACGGAAAAGTTTGTAAGACTTCTTAGACTACTGCATGACGACATGCAATGTTGTGTCGCCGTAGACGGTGAACAGACAGATTTTTTCCCCGTTACCTGTGGAGTGAAGCAAGGATGCGTGTTAGCACCTACTCTGTTTGCTTTATACTTTGCAGTGGTGGTTAGAGAAGTTTTACAAACAGTTTCCCAGGGGGTTCGCATTCGATTCCGCACGGACAGCAATCTTTTCAACGTGGCTAGACTTAAGGCTCGTACTAAGGTTTCGCATACGCTGATCTCCGAGATCATGTATGCTGATGATCTGTGCTTTCTAGCTGAATCCCCATATGGCCTGCAGCAGCTGATGTCCGTTTTCCACCAAGCCTGCCGTAAGTTCGGCCTAAAAATCAGTGTCAATAAGACAGAAGTCATGTCTGTAGATACTCACGGTCGTGAGTCACTGACCTTAAAGCTTGGCGAGGACGTGCTAAAGCAGGTGGATAAATTTCGCTACTTGGGGAGCACTGTAACATCCAAGTGTGACCTTGACGCTGAGATCAACAGCAGGATCGGTGCTGCAGCTGCAGCATTCGGCAAGCTGTGTTCCAAGGTCTTTAGCTCACATGACCTTAAGGTGGCCACCAAGGTCTCTGTTTATATGGCAATTGTGCTGCCAAACCTCTTATATTCTTCCGAGACGTGGTGTATGTATCGTCGCCACATACGTGCTCTTGATCGATTTCATTTAAAATGCCTCCGTACCATCATAAAGATCAGGTGGTCCGACAGAGTACGTAATACTGAAGTCCTACGGCGAGCCAATGTTAGTGGCATTGAGGCCTACATAATGCGCCGGCAACTTCGGTGGTGCGGTCACGTATCGCGGATGTCGGATGAAAGAGTGGCGAAGCGCATCTTTTATTCTGAGCTGGAGGAGGGCAAGCGTAAGCAGGGCGGACAACTCCTCCGGTACAAAGATGTCCAAAAGCGACATATGAAGAGATGCAATATAGAGCCTTCACAGTGGGAGAATTTGGCAGCACAACGGACACAATGGCGCAGAGTGGTTAACAACCATGTACGCGATTTCGAGGATCAACGTAAAGTTGACCTTGACGCCAAACGCGATCGGGTAAAGGCCCGTCCACCTGCTGCTATCCTCTACCATTTTCAAGACGGCAAACTCACCTGCCCACAATGTGCTCGGTCTTTTTTAGCAAAGATAGGGTACATTAGCCATCTTCGGGCGCATGAGCGCCGAAATAATGAATAGGAGTTGAAGCGGTCGCCATGGCCGAAATCGGTCGGATAAGAGAGAGATAAATGCGAAAGTAACTCTGTCTGCCTGTCTGTCTGTATCTTCTTCACGCCTAAACCACTTTAATTTTTATGGAATTTAGTACAGATATAGTCTGGGACCCGGGAAAGGACATTGGATAGTTTTCATCCCAGAAATCTCCTGAGAACGGGAACTATTATTCCACGCGGATGAAGTCGCGGGCAAAAGCTAGTATTAATATAAAAAATACAAACAGCGCCAATAATCATACATTATCTTGCAAATACACAAAACAATTGGTAAAAATCCAAAAACAAGTGACTACTAATAATATTTATAATTTTCTTGGAATTGAAGACTACATTAACCAGAAAAAACCAATAACAATATCCTATAACTTATTAAACACACCAATCACTTCGTATAATATCAGCACCATGTTCTGCCACCATCATGACTGCCGCAAACAGCTTGCCACGAATCAGAATTGGAATCGCTGAGGCATCCACAACCCTCAATGACTGCATTCCCAACACTCGCAGACTACTACACTACCAATACTTTGCCCATAGCACAGGTACCAGCATAGTGCCACATAGTGGTTGACATAGCAACGGCATAACACCTCCAGAATTCCAAAGATCCTTTCTTTTTCCCTTTACATACCCCCACATCAACTAAACTAGCATTAACCTGTTTAAAATAAGTCGTTTCCAGAACTCTGTTATGATCCATGAAAGCTCTGACTAAAAAATCAATGTCTTCTTCTTTGCTTAACGCTCCTGTGTACACCAAAGGATTATCTTCAGGGTTTGAACTTTTTAAAAGAATCTGGCCACGAGATTTTGGTCTCAGCAAACCAAGCAAAGTGAATAGGGTTTTTCTGTTTGTGGTAGCTTTAAAGTAAGCATCGGAAATGTTGAAAGCGTAGCCAAACATGTTGACGCCTAATTGAAGAAGATTACTTGAAGCGCATTGGAACTCTAAATTGACTGTCACATAGTCTGCGTAAGGATCTGAATCATCAAGTGACAGGTATCCGTTGAAGGACGGTATGGGAAACTTGCGTGGATTAGGAGCAGGAGTAGTCGCATCACAGCCATCCAACTGATATACTAAAGATGCACTTGTATGGTCTTGAAAGTTCTGTCCGACTGGTAGATCTGCAATCACTTCGATACCTTTCGACTCAAGATGTTCAGCTGGTCCGATACCAGACAACATAAGTAGTTTAGGAGTATTGATTGCTCCGGCAGATACAATCACTTCTTTTTTTGCAAATACATGTACTGTTTCACCGCTGGAGGTAACTACTTTCACCCCAGTGGCTTTGTTCCCATCAAATAAGAGCTTTGTAGCCGTAGTGAATAAGGAAAGACATAAGTTGGAGCGTTTTTTAGCCCTGCCAAGGTACCCTAATGCGCTGCTCTGACGAGTTTCATCAGCAATATCGAATATATTCTCAACGTAACCAACAGCTGGTATCTGTGAGTTAATATCTGACACTTTATTATAACCAAGCTCCGTGAAAGCATCTAAGTATTTTTGACTGGTGCAGTATGTGTCTTTCCCAACTTTTATTGGACCTTTAGTACCGTGAAAACATAAGTCTTTTTCTTCGAGAAGATGTGGTTTTATCAATGTTTCCATTTTTTTGAAGTATTGTTGAATGTTGTTAAAGGCCCATCTTTTGTCGTCAAGCATTGTCGCCCATTCATTGTAGTCTTCAGGGTCACCGTTAGTGTGCATCATATGGTGAAGACTGCTGCTGCCTCCAAGCATCTTGCCCTGTACCAAGGTGGGTGTTTTACCCTGAAGATTCTGTCCCGTTTTGCCGTCATTCACTGCTGTTATGTTGTAGTCGTATGCTGACCTGGCGAGCAGCGTAAACCATCCGGGAAGCTGCAAAAATCACGTCAAGGAGAGCATTTAATGCGTTCAGTCTATTGTATGAAAACCACTGATGCATTGTAAACCTAAGTGCCAGTTGTAACATTTATTGGACAGAACTGCTACTGATATCTGATTGGATAGAAAAAGAATTCATTACGATCCTACCTCTGACTCTAGGGGAGGGTATCCTCCTGCTTCAATCAGCAGCACATTGAAAGTTTTAATTTCTGTGAGCCTGCTGGCAATGATAGATCCTGCCGAGCCTCCGCCCACCACGATAAAATCAAATGAATCGCCATCTGTGAAAGAAATGCAAAATCTAAAACAAAAATAATATATATAGACGTATTGACAAAATTGAACGTTTTGTTTGACATGGAAATATGTTGTTGGTGAAAATAATAAATAATAATAATAAATAAATAAATATCTTGGGACAACTCACACACGGCCATCTGATCCCAAGCTAAGCAGAGCTTGTGTTATGGCAACCAGACAACTGATAAACATACTTATATATTTTTTTTAAATACATACATATTATAGATAAATCACACCCAGACACAGAACAAACATTCATGCTCATCACACAAAGTTTGTTCTGGGTGGAAATCGAACCCACGACCTCCGGCTTAGCAGTCAGGGCTACTAACCACTAGACCAACAGGCCCGTCAATCATAATCATAATCATAATTCTTTATTTGCTGGAACATGGGTAGATACAAAGGTGTTACAAACAATAAAAAATACTTAAAGCCATATTCTACCTCAGACAGGCGTGCAAATTTCTAATACGTACATGCGTAAATCAAAGTTGGTTGAATAAAAATTGATACTAGAAATCTCTGCGACAGGCCACTAAGGGGTGACTGGACTGGTTAGTGGATTGGCGTATCCCTGCCCAAAAAACATCGCGAAAGATTGAAGAAGAGAACCTTTAGAACAAAACAGCCTACACGCAGCAACACATACATCTAAATATGGTGGGCTGGTGGTTGAATATGAAATAGATCTATAAATAAAGCCATATGCGATCTTTTGACATACCGTTTATGGAGCATTCAGGTGGGTACCTCCATGCAGTTGGTGCGAGAGTTTGTATCAGTTGTAGAGCTATTTGCATAGACTGAATAGAAGCTAAGGCAGAAGCTGCATCCATTGCTGTAAAAAACAACAAAATATACAATTTACTAAATAGATAGAGCAGTTAAAGAGGTTATTGGTTTATTAATCGCACTAAAAATAGTCATAATTAAAAAAACGAAATCTTATTTATTTGTTTGTTTGTCCTGTTGCGAAAATATAAATAAAAAAGGGGACATAAACGTCTAAAACGTGAGCTATAAACTAAAATTTTTATGTATTTAAAATTAACAATTATAATGTTATAAATAAAATTACCTTATAAAAGTTTTGCAAACAAGGCAATGATGTGACTAATAGTCACGACGGCTTCACTCAGTATGTTCTAGGAGTACTTATATATTTAGAATAGATAAAAACTAAATTACATTTAATTATTATTCCATCGAAAAAAACTAAATAATTTAAATAAGCAATTAATTTTAACCTAATCATTAACTTGAATATTCGTTAGATAACAATTTAAATTGAATGAATTTAAGGCCCGAGTCACACCGGAATGGCAGCGGCCGGCAGCGGCCGCCCGCGGCGACGCGAGGCCGCCAGCGGCTGCCAGCGTCGCTATAGTAGAGGAGACGTGGAAGATCGACCTTCACCGATCTGATAACCAGATGAGACGTATTTTTTATCAAATATAATTTATAAACAAATATGCCTATAATTACTTGCCTATCTCAAAGTGGTCATGGCTATTTTTAATTAAATTAACTTTAATCGTTTTATTTTCATCACTTTCATTCTTTTGATAACCAAATGAATTTCATTTCACTGTTAGTTTTTAACACACAGAATATGCCTCAGTAGGCTTGCCTACTCATTTCTGTGTATAGCTACCTGGCAAGCCGATGTGAACAGGTAACTCAATATAGGTGACTCCATCGTTCTGCTAACTTATCGAAAGTTATATCAAATTTTAGATTATTTTATTACAAAATCAGTCATATAGACTTGCCGGCAAAAAATCATTCTTAAAGTACTGTTGCCTAGCTAAAAACTTTTTTTTTTACCACTTTGAGATAGGCAAGTAATTATAGGCATATTTGTTTATAAATTATATTTGATAAAAAATATGTCTCATCTGGTTATCAAATCGGTGAAGGTCGATCTTCACCGGCTCTTAGACTACTAGAAACCAAAGGCGCGCGGCCGCTCGCGGCGCCGCGGGCGGTCGCTGGCAGCCGCTGGCGGCCTTGCGACCTTTTCAAGCGATACTTGTCTTTTAAGTAGTTAAAGTTTAAAATTATTTCACACTGAATGTGCTCGCCGCACCGCTGCCGGCCGCTGCCATTCCGGTGTGACTAGGGCCTAAAAGAGCCTTAATGCCCTAAATGGATTTTTTAATTTAATTAAATAAAAGTAAATACCTGCCTTTTAATGTCTTTTTCTTCTGTTTTTTTTTTTTTGAAAAATATATGATTCTCAATACTCACGGCTAAAAGTGAATAGGTACGATAAAGGTATTAAAGAATACGTATCCGTACTAAAAAATGCGAAAGTAACTCTGTCTGTCTGTCTGTTACGCTTTCACGTCTAAACCACTGAACTGATTTTAATGAAATTTGGTACAGAGATTGACCTTGAGAAAGAACATAGGATAGTTTTTATTCCGAAATATAACCGACATCAACGCGGGCGAAGCCGCGGACTAAAGCTAGTAAATAATAATACCTTGTACCTATTCACTTTTAGTCGGGGGATTTTAAAAAAATATTTGTTACATAATATGTATTTTCTAAAATAGTGGTAGATTAAAAAAAAAGTTGCTTTCTATTTTTTTCATTATAAGTCCCAATTTTCTCATCACCGGTTCTGATTTTGAATCCAGACAAATATGTTTTACTGTGACTTCTTCAATTAATGTAACTAAAGTTTATCTTGGACATCACTGACTTTTCAAAAGGAAATAATTTCTTTTCATCGTAAGGAAATAATAAGTCCTCGAATACGCATGGTGATGAATCCTACTCAGTGTAAAAAGAGGCCTTTGCCCAGGGGACAGTAAGAACAGTAACAGACTGATATTGTTTTAATTCTTTACTAGCTTTTGCCCGCGGCTTCGCTCGCATCAGAAAGAGACAAAAAGTAGCCTATGTTACTCTCCATCCCTTCAACTATCTCCACTTAAAAAATCACGTCAATTCGTCGCTCCGTTTTGCCGTGAAAGAAAGACAAACATACAGACAGACAGACAGACTTTCCCATTTATAATAATTATTAGTATGGATGTAGATAAGCGACTCGAAGTGCTAACGAGGAATCTAGACCAGACCAAGGGTTCGCTATCTTTTTATACTAAGTCTCTTTAGTATGTATGTTTTTGTGACTAGAAGATAATACATGATCACTTTAACTAGAATAAAGATTTTATTAATGAAAGAAATTTCCAAACAGTGATAATTATATTAGTAACTAGCTTTTGCCCGCGACTTCGTCCGCGTGAAATAATAACTGCTGGCATTTGGGTTTTTCACTTAGTTATCACGTTGACAAACGTTTAAAACATCAAATTGTCTCTCTTTATAATATTACAGTACACAAACAGATTTAGAAAAAAAAATTGACAGACTTAGGTAAAAAGAACAAAATCACAGGCCAAATAATAATAAGAATTATACAGGATGTAAACGACACGACGCGACGCTTAGACGTTGCTCTATCGTTGCTGACACCATTTAGCACAGGACTGACTATCGTGGAGATGTCTTTGGGCAGGCCTATGTCCAGCAATGGCTGTTTGTTAGCTGACAGATAGATGGAAGAGGTCTTGCAGGATTCCTTGTATACAATATATTTAGTTTTTTCACTATTTTCCAGTATGAAGAGGTTAGAGGGAGAGCTGACACGTGAGCAAGCGAGTGAGAAAGCAATCTTCTTTTAAATCAACACCTATGACTTTGAAAGATTGCCCTTGTGATTTATTTATCGTCATCGCATAGCAAACTTTTAGATTAAATAGATGGCGCTTAAAGTCAAATGGAAGATCATTTGGTATTAGAGAAATGCGAACAGACAGTAGCATATTATTAATCTGTTAAAGGATGATGGGTGGTAATGGTCCTGTGGATAAGATGCCCGCCTCTCGTGTAAGAGGTTGTGGGTTCGAATCCGGGCAAGTACCAATGTAAGTTTTTCATTTTCTTTCTAAAGTCTATCTTGGACTTCACTGAATTCCCGTGCCTCGGAAAGCACGTAAAGCCGTTGGTCCCGGTTATCGTTCGTGGAACTTTGAGTCGTTACGTCTGACCAGTCTAACCAAGGGGTATCGTGTCGCCCCGTTACTGGGTTGTGGAGGTCTGATAGGCAGTCGCTCCACGTAAAACACTGATACCCAGCTAAATCCGGTTAGGTTGGAAGCCAACCCCAACATAGTTGGAAATAGGCTAGGAAGATGATGAGAATGATGGGTAACTTGATGTGCTGTCTGAGTTACCTAGGTGTTGTTGCTATAATCTGTGTGTTTGGCAAACAATAATAAATGTATGGAATGACAGTATGTTTTTTTGTATGGTAGCCCCCTATTTTTTTGTTTTATTCTGTTTTTTAGTATTTGTTGTTATACGCGCCATGGTGGGTTAAGGCCCGCCTCTCCTAGCAAGTACCAATGTGACTTTTTCCGAGTTTTATGTTCTTTCTAATAACATTTCGACACCACTGACAGGCGGTGAAGAAAACATCGTAAGGAAACCTAAATTTCAAATGATAAGTTTGAAATCAGCAATCCGCCTTGAGCAAGCAGTGATTTTTAATGCTCTAACCTTCTCTACGTGAGAAGAAGCCTTTGCCCAGTAATGGGCACTTATTATAGGCTAAAGATGTTGTTAAAGCGGCAACAGATAACTATCCGACTATCATGGCGCATGAGATACAGCCTGGTGACAGAAAAAAAAAAAACAAAAATACTCTCTTAGTGCTCAGTTGCATCACTGATGGAACTTAGTTACAAAGTTTTAAATGAATCCATAAAGATATAAAGACATTAAATTTCCCCCCCTTTCCTCCCCCATGAGGGGGAATTTCCAAAAATCCTCTCGCAGTGCACAGTTTTATCACTGGTGGAACCTACATGCAAAGTTCTAAGTGAATCCATAAAGAAATAAAAAAAACAGTTTATCCCGCTTTTCTCCCCCATCGGGGGGAATTTCCAAAAATCCTCTCTTAGTACGCGCCTACACCCCCCAACAAACACACATGTCAAATTTCAGCTCTCTACGACCAGTAGTTTCGGCTGTGCGTTGTCTGTCAGTCACTCAGTAACGGAAGCGTTTTATATACAGGGTGTCCCACGGCTATGCCACATGGAGGGAAAGTACCTTAAATCTTGTAGATAGAACATTTTACTGAAAGATTACCTTATTTCAATTTTAAAAACAATTTGAATTGCATTCATAGATTTTCAAATAATTAAATGGTTTAGCAGGGAATCGAACTTGTTCCACGAGAAAAAAAAAATACCCTCTAGTTTTATCATACCCATCGAAAGGTTTCATCATAAGGATTATTTTTTGCTAAATAACATAGTGTCACAAATAAAAGGAAGACCGTGAAATTTAACATTTAATGTAAAATTTTGTTCAGGAATGTTAAAAGTTTACATTGCCGTAAGGACATACAACTGTCATACACTGTCATCATAACTACTTATTACTAATTAATTTACCCACTTGAGTAGTACGCATCATTTAAATAAATAAATATCCACCATAACAAAACCAAAAAATCGTCAGGGAACTAAATAATCAAAAGTTATCACTTTGTTCAAGAAGATAGGACTAGTTTCGAGCATTTGAAAAATTGACTAATATTGTATTAAAAATGTTAAGATTCATGGTCTTTCTTTTATTTTTGACACTATGTAATTTAGCAAAAAATAATCCTTGTGATGAAGCCTTTCGATCGGTAGGATAAAACTACAGGCTGATTAATTTTCTCGAGTAACAGGTTCGATTCCCGGTTCAACTACGTAATTATTAAAATATCTATGAAAGCAGTTTAAAATGTTTTTAAAATTCAAATAAAGTCTTCTTTCGGTAAAATGTTCTATCTACAATATTTAAGGTACTTTCCCTCCATGTGGCATTGCCGTGGGACATCCTGTATACAGATATTTACGTGGTAAAGATCTCAGTATGCTGTTATCACAACTTAAAAGTTATCATTACACAATGTCAAATAAAATTAAAAAAAAACCCGGCCTCGAAGTTTTAAAAACAAAAGTTTTGTTAGCTTAAGTCGCGATCTTAACTTTGATTTTTTTTATTTACGCTTGTTCTCTTTAACTATCTGTATATATAAAACGCTTCCGTTACTGAGTGACTGACAGACAACGCACAGCCGAAACTACTGGTCGTAGAGAGCTGAAATTTGACATATGTGTTTGTTGGGGGGTGTAGGCGCGTACTAAGAGAGGATTTTTGGAAATTCCCCCCCAAAGGGGAAAAAAGGGGGATAAACTGATTTTTTTAAATTTCTCAATGGATTCACTTAAAACTTTGCATGTAGGTTCCACCAGTGATGCAACTGAGCACTGCGAGAGGATTTTTGGAAATTCCCCCCGATGGGGGAGAAAAGCGGGATAAACTGTTTTTTTTATTTCTTTATGGATTCACTTAGAACTTTGCATGTAGGTTCCACCAGTGATAAAACTGTGCACTGCGAGAGGATTTTTGGAAATTCCCCCTCATGGGGGAGGAAAGGGGGGGGAAATTTAATGTCTTTATATCTTTATGGATTCATTTAAAACTTTGTAACTAAGTTCCACCAGTGATGCAACTGAGCACTAAGAGAGTATTTTTGTTTTTTTTTTCTGTCACCAGGCTGTATCTCATGCGCCATGATAGTCGGATAGTTATCTGTTGCCGCTTTAACAACATCTTTAGCCTATAATAAGTGCCCATTACTGGGCAAAGGCTTCTTCTCCCGTAGAGAAGGTTAGAGCATTAAAAATCACTTGCTTGCTCAAGGCGGATTGCTGATTTCAAACTTATCATTTGAAATTTAGGTTTCCTTACGATGTTTTCTTCACCGCCTGTCAGTGGTGTCGAAATGTTATTAGAAAGAACATAAAACTCGGAAAAAGTCACATTGGTACTTGCTAGGAGAGGCGGGCCTTAACCCACCATGGCGCGTATAACAACAAATACTAAAAAACAGAATAAAACAAAAAAATAGGGGGCTACCATACAAAAAAACATACTGTCATTCCATACATTTATTATTGTTTGCCAAACACACAGATTATAGCAACAACACCTAGGTAACTCAGACAGCACATCAAGTTACCCATCATTCTCATCATCTTCCTAGCCTATTTCCAACTATGTTGGGGTTGGCTTCCAACCTAACCGGATTTAGCTGGGTATCAGTGTTTTACGTGGAGCGACTGCCTATCAGACCTCCACAACCCAGTAACGGGGCGACACGATACCCCTTGGTTAGACTGGTCAGACGTAACGACTCAAAGTTCCACGAACGATAACCGGGACCAACGGCTTTACGTGCTTTCCGAGGCACGGGAATTCAGTGAAGTCCAAGATAGACTTTAGAAAGAAAATGAAAAACTTACATTGGTACTTGCCCGGATTCGAACCCACAACCTCTTACACGAGAGGCGGGCATCTTATCCACAGGACCATTACCACCCATCATCCTTTAACAGATTAATAATATGCTACTGTCTGTTCGCATTTCTCTAATACCAAATGATCTTCCATTTGACTTTAAGCGCCATCTATTTAATCTAAAAGTTTGCTATGCGATGACGATAAATAAATCACAAGGGCAATCTTTCAAAGTCATAGGTGTTGATTTAAAAGAAGATTGCTTTCTCACTCGCTTGCTCACGTGTCAGCTCTCCCTCTAACCTCTTCATACTGGAAAATAGTGAAAAAACTAAATATATTGTATACAAGGAATCCTGCAAGACCTCTTCCATCTATCTGTCAGCTAACAAACAGCCATTGCTGGACATAGGCCTGCCCAAAGACATCTCCACGATAGTCAGTCCTGTGCTAAATGGTGTCAGCAACGATAGAGCAACGTCTAAGCGTCGCGTCGTGTCGTTTACATCCTGTATAATTCTTATTATTATTTTGGCCTGTGATTTTGTTCTTTTTACCTAAGTCTGTCAATTTTTTTTTTCTAAATCTGTTTGTGTACTGTAATATTATAAAGAGAGACAATTTGATGTTTTAAACGTTTGTCAACGTGATAACTAAGTGAAAAACCCAAATGCCAGCAGTCATTATTTCACGCGGACGAAGTCGCGGGCAAAAGCTAGTTTCATAATAAAATTGCCAAAACTGAAAATGAAACAAACCCTGTACCTACAGTGAATAACCCGAAGATATGTGACCTCCATCAGCCGACAGCATATTTGGGATGGCCGGGACACCGTGGCGAAAACTTTTTCCATGAATTTTGACGTAGAAATCACATACACAGTTTTATACATTCTAACAGGGTGGTTGTTGAAATTTTGTAAATTCAATATTATTTTCGATGGGCCTGTTGGTCCAGTGGTGAGCGAACCTGACTGCAGAGCCGGAAGTCGGGGGGATCGATCTAACAATAATCAAAATTGTTTTAATAATTTAGTCCGGCCTCATCGTTCGCTTAATATAAAAAAAAACAAATATTGATGTATAAGTGTTATGTATATAACCTATTTACAAAATAAATATGATTTTAATGATTTTAGTCCTTGAAGCGTAAGATATACAGACAGACTGTGAGTTACTTTTATATTAATGTTATAAAGATAACAATGACGAAGTTTTACAGAAAAAATGGTTACCACACATTCAATAAATAACAAGAAACACGAAGTTAATTCTGAAAATTATATCGACAAAAACCCCGAAGTATTTCACGACACCCCCGGGACCATGTTCGACATTCCCACTTCCACAAGTAAAACATGTCGACGAAGTTTAAAGAAAAACAAAATATTGGTTTCTTTGAGGTAAGTCAAACCCACCGGAATGTAGCTTACTTCCAGAAAGTCAATATTAACTTGATTTTAACTTTTCCTTTGGTGTTCAACGATGCATTTGGAGCCATGTCTGTGTCTGAATAGATGATGAGAATGAACAAAGATTTTGTACTAAGTTAGCGTTGAAGAAAACTGTAATAGTTGTTGGAATTTAATATGAATCTTAAATTAAATTACACCAGTTTTTAGGAGCATGCTTAAAGCCTTGGTTTTATTCTAGCTGTAGAGTACATCACGGCTTGAGGCTTCAGTAGGCAGCGATTTACGATGTGACTGCAAGAGCGTACCGAAATAAACATGGCATGGAAATGGCTACATTATATGCGAAAATCAGGCGTATATTCGATACAATTTCGTTAAAATTATGTGTATATTATAAAACTTGATGATTTAAAAGAGTGTCCATGGAGTTTCTTGCTTGTTCTTCTCCATAGAGATCTACGTTTTGGAACAAGCAACTAGCTTCAACTTACTGACAAACTGACTGACACCTTGACAATTCATAAGTGCCTGTAAATGGTCTAAGTGAAATAAATGCTTTGAATTTTGAATTTTGATACGTCGATGTAGCCGGTGCCGCGATTACAGTAATGTAGCTCCTGTCGTAGAAAGAAATCAAAGATGGCTAGTAGTATTTGATGAACGGTGTAGCCATACACGTGAGCATACATGTATTTGTTTCAATCGCTCATGTGTCGCAACTCGCGTCGAAGCCTAGTGTAGCCTCAGCCTGATATCTCGTGCCTTGGAAAGCACGACAAGCGTTTTGATCCCAGATGCCATTCGTAGAGCTTTGACAGTTGTATCGGGTAGTTAGAAGCCAGAAAGGCTGACAAATAATCTAACCAAGGGTTATTGAGTTACCCAGTTACATTAAGGAAACTAAGAACCACAAGAAAATAAAAAAGGGTCATTTTAAACCTGAGTTTTTTTTATGAATTGAAAAGAATCTATTATATTTCAGGTATTTATACTCGAAAGGACACATAATTAGAAAGACAAAAAAACAGACAGTGTGAAGATTGTTCCAGTATTTTCTGAAACTAGGAATTTACTATTTTCTATTTACACACAAATATATATATTTTAGTTATACATTGCGCTGGCTCACACATTATTTTCATTGTTTGAGGAATGTAGTTTAATTGTGAACATGTGAACACTTTGCTCGCGAACATTATAAAACTTCCATTTCCTAATTTAAATAAAAAGTAGTTTTTTTTTATTATATACATGTAATGTTTGACGGAAATGGTTCTTGGATTATATTCATTTTAAATCACGCCTCCGCACACCATGTATAAAAACTTTGTAATACGACTATTTTTTTAAAGAGTAAGTATGGAGTTTCTTGCCCATTCTTCTCCATACGTAACAACATTTCCGAATGGGCGGTAGATTCACTTTTGTTTTATAAGTATGACGTTTCAAAGTGCCTTTTTTTGGTCTAATGAAAATAAATGATTTTACTATTGACTATTATATGTATTTAATAACTTCAGTTCTTCCAATCAGAATCGGCTTTTGTGATTATTGTGTGTAAATATTAAACATTGCTTTGTTTACTTTGCACTCAAATAAAAGGCGCCCTTCGTTTAAAAAACAGAGAGACATTCAAAAAAAAATTTTGTTTTGCGTACTATTTGCATGAATAATAAATATTCGTGACACAGCAACAATTTATTCTAAACGAAGATAAGGACATTTGATAAAGACGTAAGATCTTTAATTATTTAATTATTCGGCTCCTGTGACACTTCGTATCTACAATAAATTCCTAAACGAAACAAAAAAATTACATGGAAGGTCCAATACTCAAATTTTTACGTTCATAATAATTTTCAATTTTAATTTCAAAACTTATACTTATTATGGTCAATCTAATTTTAATTTAAAGTTCATACTGCTTCTACACTCGTAATGAATTTAGAGACAGATTTTGCGCTCACAAAAATTTTACGTTCATACTGCATGCACTACATTAACTTTATGCTTATGGGTTTACTGATTTTACGTTTAAACAGAATATACGCTTACACAAATTTTACGCACATACTAATACTTATATGAAAGCTTACTCATACAAATTTTACACATATACTTCTTTCACATTTTACGCCATCATCGCACACCGAAAATCCGCCGCGTAACTTCGGCTTAACCGTCACCTAACAAACAATCCTTGTCTACCTTACAATTTACGTTGTCTTTAAACATAAAAACCCAATTGTAATCACAAGGTAGCCTATTAAACGAATTGATGCTACAAATACGATAAAGCGATTTATTTAAAGACCCAAAGGGCTTTTGAATGATGTTCATTTGGTTTTCGTCGTCGTTGTGGAGTGGCCCAAGTATGACTCGATGGAGAGACCAAAGCGTTGATTGGTGGTTTTATGAAGGAAATAATGGTGTTATAATTTGTTTGTTTAGTAGCTCTTGTTTGCGATTTTGTGTGTCTGAATGTTTGATAATCCTGATTGTCAGTTGTCGTGAATGCAGACGGAGGCGCGAATCGAAAATTATTTAGTTTAGTTATTTTATTTATTCCGAAAAACAGTGGCTATGTACCATAGAGATTATCTAGTTTGTGAAGAGTATACATCGAGACGCACAGCCCAAACCGCTGGTCTACGGACTTGAAAAAGTCTCTAGGACCAGCGGTTTAAACTGTGCGTTGATATCCATACTAATCGGCGTCCCGCCGTGGGATCTGGAGGTAACAGTCCTTGCACACACCTACCAGTGGCGTGTGGAAGTGCAACGCCGGGGCGAAGTCCCGCTGCCGTGGGTATCGCTTCACGGCTCACGGAGCTCCGGCGAGATCTCATGGCGCAGTGGAGACAGCGACTTTCGCAACCTAGTGCTGGGCACGCCGTAATAGCGGCGGTAAGACCCCTCTTTGAGGAGTGACTGGAGAGGCGCCACGGCGCTCTCACGTTTCGCTTGACACAGGTTCCACGCGCGCCTCAAAGAGAAGAAGTCAGCACAGGAAGGGGCCCAACAGGGCCACGCCTGCCGGGGTTGCGGAATTCATTTGATGATTTCCCACTCACAAAAAAAAATAATCCATACTAATATTATAAATGCGAAAGTAACTCTGTCTGTTTCTTCTTCATGCCTAAACCACTGAACCGATTTAAATGAAATTTAGTACAGATATAGTCTGAAACCCGAGAAAGGACATAGGATAGTTTTTATCCCAGAAATCCCCCGGGAACGGTAACTATTATTCCACTCGGACGAATTCGCAGGCAAAAGCTAGTATCAATATAATTTGGCTTTTCTTTGTGCCCTAGGTAAACTAACAATTACCTCATTTAAAACATTAAGAAATCCGCAAAACAAAACAGTCGTACCTCTTACAAATTAAACCAAACTAAGCACAGGAAGCGGAATCGTCTCGGATTCCGTAAAAAGTCATTGATTTTGTATTGAGAATCATTTGGAAGAATATGGTCGCCCATTTGCTCTTACGGATTTCTGTCGAATAATTTATTGTAAGCTGTACCTGTAAGTATTGAGAATTGCTTATGTTTTTCTTCTACTGCTTATAGGTGATTAGGGAAACTGTTCGGAGTGGCTTGGGAACCCAGAATGGCTCTAAATGGAGGGAGTAAGGAGGATATAATATTTTATGTGTTTTTGCTGTAGATAAACATTTCTGTCGAAGGTTCTTGAGGAATCGAGTTACGTCATCGTGTACTTAGATAGAGTACCTAGCAAGCGTGTATTGGTAATGTTTTATAGGACACTAGCTTTTGCCCGCCACTTCGTCAGCGTGAAATAATAGTTTCCGTTCCCGGAGGAATTCCGGAATGAAAACTACCCTATGTCCTTTCTCGGGCCCCAGACTATATCTGTACCAAATTTCATTCAAATCCGTTCAGTAGTTTAGGCTTAAAGAAAAGACAGACAGACCGAGTTACATTCGCATTTATAATTTTATTATGAATATAGTATGGATCATAAAAACGTTAAATGTTAGCGAGTGCATAATATACTCTTGGTGCAAAATAGCATTTCTGTGGATTCCTATAGAAGTTGATGTTGCTGGTTCGCAAACTAAGCTGTTGCTTGTATTTAAGGACTCAGTGTTCAGTCATGGTACATTTTTGAAACCTGTAGTACAGTTCACTTTTGTTAAAATTACATAGATATGACTATGACTATTCTAAGCGTTCAGACAGAACAGGTTATAGTACTGAGAATTAATATCATTAATTTTTAGGGTTCCGTACCTCAAAAGGTAAAAACGGAACCCTTATAGGATCACTTTGTTGTCCGTCTGTCCGTCCGTCCGTCTGTCAAGACCCTTTTTCTCAGAAACGCGTCGAGATATCAAGCTGAAATTAATATCACATACTCGGGTCTGCTATCTCTTAAAGCAGTGAAAAAATCAAGTCTTTAAATCAACGCAATAAAAAGATACGGCGATTTATATTGCATATTTGGACATTTGCAAGAGAATCAAAACCTATAGGATACTTCCCATTGACCTAGAATCATGAAATTTGGCAAAAAGCAAGGTCATGTAGCACAAGTAAAGGAAAAACTCCGAAACCCGTAAATTTGTAGTTAGTTCACACCAGGCGTCCGTCTGTCCGTCTGTCTGTCAAGAACCTTTTTCTCAGAAACGCGCCGAGATATCAAGCTGAAATTAATATCACATACTCAGGTCTGCTATCTCTCACAGCAGTGAAAAAATCAATTTTCTAAATTAACGCAATAAAAAGATACGGCGGTTTATATTGCATATTTAGATATTTTCAAGAGAATCAAAACTCAAAACCTATAGGGTACTTCCCATTGACCTAGAATCATGAAATTTGGCAAAAGGCAAGGTCATGTAGCACAAATAAAGGGAAAACTCCGAAAACCGTAAATTTGTAGTTAGTTCACACCAGGCGTCCGTCTGTCCGTCTGTCTGTCAAGAACCTTTTTCTCAGAAACGCGTCGAGATATCAAGCTGAAATTAATATCACATACTCAGGTCTGCTATCTCTCACAGCAGTGAAAAAATCAAGTTTCTAAATCAACGCAATAAAAAGATACGGCGGTTTATATGCATATTTAGATATTTTCAAGAGAATCAAAACTCAAAACCTATAGGGTACTTCCCATTGACCTAGAATCATGAAATTTGGCAAAAGGCAAGGTCATGTAGCACAAGTAAAGGGAAAACTCCGAAAACCGTAAATTTGTAGTTAGTTCACATCAGGCGTCCGTCTGTCCGTCTGTCTGTCAAGAACCTTTTTCTCAGAAACGCGTCGAGATATCAAGCTGAAATTAATATCACATACTCAAGTCTGCTATCTCTCACAGCAGTGAAAAAATCAAGTTTCTAAATCAACGCAATAAAAAGATACGGCGGTTTATATGCATATTTAGATATTTTGAAAATGAAAATGAAAATGAAAATGAAAATGATCATTTATTTGTCATAACATGCGTTTACATACAAATTTAAGCATGCAAGATCTTAACAAAAACGTATTTAAAGTCCGTACATGTTTTACCCATCTAGGCGTACAAATAGTTTTTATACAAACAAATAAATAAACAAACGAACGAAAAACAAACAAAACTTAGTCAATTAAAAGTAAAAATGTCAATGTAATAATAATTTGTAACAAAAAAAAAAAAAAAAAGCATGTCAATAGGTATCCTTCAGAAATCAGAAATAATAAATCATCAAACATGTCAAAAGGTATCCGTTAAAAAGTCATTTATGCTATAATAACACTTGTCTGTTAATAAATTTCTAATTTTCTTTTTAAATAAATTTGTGGTCAGGGCTTTATATGTCTGTGGTACTTTATTGTACAGTTTAGGAGCCATACAGAAAAAGCTTTTCCCCATGAGAGCCGTCTTTGCCGAGTGCAAGCACAGTTGGCTATTATCTCGTCTATTACGCGGAAAGGTATCAGAGAGTCGAGGAAATAATTGGGGGTTAGATTTTACAAACGATGTTGCTTCTAAAATATACAAGGACGGCAACGTTAAAAGTTTGTGTTTTTTGAACAAAGGTTTGCAGCTTTCTGTCGCTTTTATTTTAAACATGGCCCGGACACATCTTTTCTGTGCTTTAAATGCTATTTCTTTGTCTGTTGAGTTACCCCAAAATATGATACCATAGCGTAATTGTGATGCTACCAATCTATGATATGCTGTAACCAAGGCCTCTGGGTTTATTTCTGAGGATAGTTTGTACAGTACATACGCGGACGAGCTCAGTTTTTTACTCAAATATGCAATGTGTGCCTTCCAATTTAATTTTGAGTCTATCATTACCCCAAGAAATTTTGTGTCATCCACGCTGTTTAATACTTTGCCGTTGTGCATAGCTTTTATAGCATTATTGGCCTGTATACGTTGGCTAAAATGCATTATGGTAGTCTTCTCTAAGTTAATTTCAAATTATTTCTGTTTAACCATGTTATTATTGATGTCAAAGATTCATTAATGTCATATTCATACAAGTCCTTATTTTTACATGTTATAGTCATTGTGCTGTCATCTGCAAAGAGGGTCATGGGTTGGTCAGTAGCATTAGGCATGTCATTTATATAAATAATAAATAATAGCGATCCAAGTACACTTCCTTGTGGGACACCGTATATAGGAGTTCGTTCGCCAGATACGTAAATATTCTCTCTTTTTGTCTTAAAATCTATTCTTGTTATTTCTGTATACTGTTTTCTATTAGTAATGTATGACTGTATAAGATTTAGTATATTTCCTCTTATGCCATAAGCCTCTAGTTTCTTAAATAATATATTGTGGTCTACATAGTCAAATGCTTGAGTCATATCGCAGTAAATAGCGCATACCGGGATTCTACTGTCCATATTTTTTATTACCTCATGCAGGAAGTCGTAAATCGCCATATTAGTTGTCCTATTTTTCCTAAATCCTTTTTGTTCGTCAAGTAAAATTTGCTTTTTTTCAAAATATGAGTATAATTCTTTATAAATATATTTTTCAAAAAATTTTGATATAATTGGGATTAAGGCAATGGGTCTGTAGTTACTCATATGTTCCTTATTACTTTTTTTATGTAGAGGTTTTACAATAGTCACTTTTAAGGCATCTGGGTACACACCTGAACTTATACATAGATTGATGAGATGGCTTAAGTGAGCACAAATAAAGTCAGCTACATACTTTATTACCTTGGTAGATATCCCATCATATCCTGTACTGTTTGTCGACTTTAGCGCTCTTATAATGTTTTTTATATCTATAGGTATACTGGGGGCAACATAAATTGAGTCTTGACGTGTAATAATGTTTGATGGCACTTTACTTCCTGAAACTGGAATGGGTTGAATTTTATCTACGAAATAATTATTGAATGCATTAGCTATTTCTTTTGGATCTTTTATTATATTGTTATTTAAGTTGATCTGGTTAATGGATTCTTTAGGTAAAAATGGTTTCGACTCATTTATTATATTCCATGTCGCTTTTGATTTATTTGTAGAGGTTTTAATAGAATAATTGTTTTGAGCACGTCTAGTTAATTTTATAATTCTTTTAAACCTATTTTTGTAGTTTAAAAAACTTATTCTGTTCGTCATATTTGGTTTTAGCCTAAAACGCCATAGCAATTGCCGTTTTTTTTTTGCTGCATAACTTTATGCCGCGTGAGACCCATTTTGGTTTTTTTGTCACTCTTATCGTTATCAACTTGGAAGGAAAACATAGGTTATAGAAAAGTTTAAATGTGTCAATAAATATGTCAAACGCGTTATTAGGATCATTAATTGATTCATACATTTCTAAAAAAGTCAGTTGTTTTAAACATTCTTTGAATTTTGTCATGTTTTCTGTGCTTAAATCACGTCTTTGTATGCGCCAGTATTTTAAAATAGCTGTTTTCTTCACAGGGCATTTAATTATTTGGGCTGTGTGGTCTGACAGCGCAAATTCTAGTATTTCCGTTTTACATTTGGATTTAAAATTATGTGCAATATTATCAATACATGTTTGTCTATGCATCCTAGTTGGTTCTTTTACCGCTAATGTTAGATTGAAATTTAGTAACAGACATTCAAATTCCAATACAATAGTATTTTTTTTCATTAAATCAATATTAAAGTCTCCTGCCATTACAATATTCGCAAAGTTTTTCTTACACACGTTTTTCAATATTTTTTCCAATACTTCATAGAATATGTTTAAATTATTCATTTTTGGTACTCTATAAACACATATAATAATAGTATTATATTGTATGAGCTCTACACCGCAACACTCAACTACACCCGTTATGGACAAGTTGGCTATTTGTGGCACTTCTTTCCATTGATGCCCGTTTCTAATTAAAATACAGGCACCACCACGCTTACTATTTTTCCTACAAAAAGCTGATGCTAAACAGTAATTATAGATTCGTAGTTGGTTTTCGTAACCAGACATCATAAAATGTTCTGTAATGCACAGTGCGTCGACATTAATATTCTTCTCTCCTAACTCCTCTATGCAGACATTTAAGGCATCAGTCTTATTTAAAAGGCCCGCTATATTCTGATGCATTACATATATGTAATTAGTAGAGAAAAAACTGCTGTTCGGTTTCTAATACATGCGTTGGTTCGTGAGGCGTTAATGTGATCAAGTGTTGTCTTTGGTACTGACTATTGAGGAAACCTATGTCTCTAATTAGCGTCATAATACTGTAAAAAATGGTACGGAGTCCATAATTATTAATTTGTCCAGATTTTCTAAAAAAAGTATTATAGTCATATTCGATATTTGCATTTGAATCTATTACATATGCGTACTTGTGTTTTTGATTATCTTGATACAAAGATTGATTAAAATTCATGACTCGCCAGTTATACATATTTGAGTTAATATTATATTTATATGTTGGTAAACATATAATAATGTTAGTATGTGTTATGTCAATGAGAGTGTTCCTTATGTCTACTGTTAGTTTATAGTAATTATTACTAATTTTAAAGTCCTGTTCACCAATAAAAATCACACAGTAGTCATTCTTCGTGTAATCTGCAAGTTTTGTTTTTATCCGCTCCAGGACATATGGTTCCTCCAGATGTCAGATAGTGACAAAAGTTGAATTGTTTTTCAATTGTCTCTTCTGCTATCGACAGGACCTTATTTTCTTTGTTAGTACTCAAAATGCATATTTTGTTTGGCTTATATTGTTCATTAGGGTTATATAATAAAGACGTTTTACATTGAGAGTTGTCGGTACACCGCTCTAAGTCTGCGGTAGTCTTTTTAGCATCGGTCTTCGCCTGCAAATTCGTATGGTGTATTCCCTCAGAACTACAGATTGATCCGGCTGTATCGAATGAAATGTCTCCGACATCGCTTGGGGTCTGTGTTATTTCGCCTGTGTGTTGTTGTTGTGTCATTGTCGCTTGAATGCTCAACTTTGTCGGGGTAGAAAAACAGCTCGTTCTTAAGCTATTTCTTTTCCGTGCAGATTTAGGCGTAATGCTCTGTGTCCCCAACACATTTACCTTCTTATAAGTTTCAATAACTTTTTGGTATTGTCCTATGTCCATTTTTAAACGAAAGTTTTCACTGTTTAAATTCTCAATCTCAAGATGAGCGCTTTCTAATTCCATGGTTAATCTTTTGATTGTTTCTTTGTAGTTTATGATATCTTCGCTGTCACTAATTGATGTATTAGGTAAACTCATCATTGTGGTATCCAGTAATGACGAGTTATTGTTAAAGTTATCGATAAGTAAACTCTCCATTGAGTTAGTCTTTACTGGTTTTCGTACCGTGATATTATTCATTTCAAAGCTGGTCATTATATTGGTTTAATATAGCGCAGTTAAAATCTACCAATCTTTAAAAAAAGTTTAGGGCCTTGTGGGGTTCGAACCGTCGACCAAGGCGTGCAATGAGGACACGCTGCTACTTACACCGCTTCGCCAGCGGCACCTTACACGATGCGTCGAAATTTGCGGTCGCTATGTGCTGAGTGATGAGTAATGCGAAGGCGACGACGGGGACTGTAGTGGTTGGCGCGGGAGGTATCGAGCGCTCTGCGGGTTGTCGTAGGTCAGGGTTAGAGTTCGTTATTGCACTGTTTAAATTTTGAGTTTTTTTCCACTGTTTTAATTTTATTATATCTTTGTCTTCCTTAATCCGATTAGTCTGAGAAATACACAGTTCGATTGGTCACTTCACTGGCTTTAATTTAATTGTATATTATTGTCACAGACTGCACTTTTTACCACTTTATTTATTTTAAAACTGCGGAGCAAAAAATATAACGTTCCGTCTTCACCAATGTCGTATGGCCGTTGATCTTCAAGAGAATCAAAACTCAAAACCTATAGGGTACTTCCCATTGACCTAGAATCATGAAATTTGGCAAAAGGCAAGGTCATGTAGCACAAGTAAAGGGAAAACTCCGAAAACCGTAAATTTGTAGTTAGTTCACATCAGGCGTCCGTCTGTCCGTCTGTCTGTCAAGAATCTTTTTCTCAGGAACGCGTCGAGATATCAAGCTGAAATTAATATCACACACTCAAGTCTGCTATCTCTCAAATCAGTAAAAAGTCAAGTTTCTAAATCAACGCAATAAAAAGATACGGCTTATTTTGCATATTTAGACATTTTCAAGGGAATAAAAACTCAAAACCTATAGGGTACTTCCCATTGACCTAGAATCGGGAAATTGGGCAAGAAGCAATGTCATGTAGCACAAGTAAAGAGAAAACTCCGAAAACCGTAAATTTGTAGTTATTTCACTAAAAAACAAATTAACGGAACCCTCGTTGCGCGAGTAGAACTCGCACTTGACCGGTTTTTTTTAATGGAAACTTAACAAAAACCTTTTTATCCACATAAATCATTTTGCTATTCTGAAACAAAACCACGAAAATATTACATCGTTCTCCTTACAAAACTTAAAAAGCTATTCCAAACTACCTACAGTCTAAAAAACATAATTTATATGGCTCGTTCTTACATAATTCTCTTAAGTTAACTCTATAAAGAAAGAAGTGTAAAAAAGAACCAACATTTAAACGTACAGTTAAGAACCCAACAGGTACTAGAAAAAATAATTTCTTTGAAATGAAAAGAGTTGAATTAACATTTAAATGAATAAAAGTGCACAATTGTGTATAACGAGCTTTAAAATTCGAGCCACGTAATTTTAAAGGAGGTTGGAAAAATTACACAAATATAAAGGTTTGTACAAATGTAGGAGGAAGGAGTTTGTAAAGGTTATAAATACCAAGGAGTCTAGGCTTCCCTTTGTATCTTCGTAGTTAAAAATAAGATTCCTGGCGTGCGGAACTAGGTTTGATGCCCTGATCGGACAAAGTATTATAGGGTTTGCCATTAGGTATAACTTTACAGCCACCATGCTAATTTAAGACCAAATTGGTCTTAAACCATACTTACAATATCATTGGGAGAAAGAATATTGGTCAGACCAATATTCTTTCTCCCAATGATATTGTAAGTAAAAATGTGTAGGTGTGGTTACCTAAACAAAATTCTATCTTCGAAAACGGCACACTAATGCACACATACATAACACGTCAAAGTAGGATGCCATAACTTTTACCGATGCCAATTATATCCGTGATTGTGCCATTTTTTTTGTAAGTGGGAAATCATCAAATGACTTCTCCCATTCCGAGAGGGCGTGTCAGACTTTTACTGATTGAAACCCACTCATGTTCTTTCGGTGGCCCTTTATGTTCCGGGGTCGCGGTAACTATTACACTTTTCCGCAACTCCGGCAGGGATTGGAGATTATGCCATAACCCTAGAATAAAGTAAATCATCATAATTACACTTATTTCTAAACTGCGCTTCACGTTTAGAGAACTCATTAATAATTATTAATATAAATTACATTTCTCTAAGAAATCTTCAGCAACAAAGCAGTTTATATCTAGTATATAATGTACTATGTAATGATAACGACGGACCTGATAATGCCTCTATTGTTCTGTTAATTACCGGTGCGAGGCTGACCGCACCGATTCCTGTTGGAAATTAATCTGTTGATTAGTTTAACTGTAGTTAAACGTAAATACACAGGTACTGGTTTACTGGTTGACGGGCCTGTTGGTCTAATGGTCAGTGACCCTGACTGTTAAGCCGGAGGTCGTGGGTTCGATTCCCATCCAGGGCAAACTTTGTGTGATGAGCATGATTGTTTGTTCTGTGTCTGGGTGTAATTTATCTATAATATGTATGTATTTATAAAGTATATAAGTACTTATATACTTTATAAATACGTATATCGTACGCTCTGCTTAGCTTGGGATCAGATGGCCGTGTGTGAGTTGTTCCAAGATATTTATTTATTTATTAGAGAAAATTTTGTGACTCTGTCTTTTAAATGCAATTTTGGTGCATTTAACTATTTTACAATTATCTTTTGATGGCTACAATAAAATAAATGGTTTATTATTTAATAGAATTAGTTGATTATTAATTAATATTTAGTCGAGGGCTAATGTCTCTAGGTATTTCTAGAAATACGTTTCAGCTCTTTCATTTAATTCTAGAAACTAGATGAAAAAAAAGAAAAGGGTTTAACTTAATGGTCATGGTGTAACCAGCTAAAATAAAAGTTATCGTCTTTTATTTAAGCATTGGTTCATTATTTCCATATAATTAGTGTTTTGTACTATCGACAAAATTGAATCATGACCCATTTCGACGACAAATCGTATGAAGCTGTCAAAATAATAAGACTAGACGTGTGACATTTTTAATACAAGTTTACGCGATTGTCGACCTAATTGTATTTGAATGTCTGTAGAAAAATAAGCTTATGGAGGGTCATGATTCCATTTGGTCGTAATATTTTGATAAACAGTGTAGCCATATACGTGAGCATCCATATATTTGTTTCAATCGCTCATGTGTCGCAACTCGTGTCGCGGCCTAGTGTAGCCTCAGCCTGATATCTCGTGCCTTGGAAAGCACGACAAGCGTTTTGATCCCAGATGCCATTCGTAGAGCTTTGACAGTTGAATCGGTTCGTTAGAAGCCAGAAAGGCTGACAAACAATCTAACCAAGGGTTATTGAGTTACCAGTAACTGGGATATGGAGGCTTCTTACAGTCACTCAATTTAAAACACTAGAGCCAAAGGAAATGAAAAAAGAAAAATGGTCGACAAACTGAGAAGTTTTCAATAGACTTAAAAGAATCTAATCAATGTCATTATCTATATTCGTGAGGACACATAATTAGAAAGAAAAACAAACACTGCGAAGATTGTTCCAGTATTTTCTGAAACTGGGAATTTACTATTTTCTATTACGTATTTTAACTTCAGTTTTTCCAATCAGAATTGGCATTTGTGATTATTGTGTGTAAATATTAAACATTGCTTTGTTTACTTTGCACTCAAATAAAAGGAGCCCTTCGATTCAAAAACAGAGAGACATTCTAAAAAAGTTGTTGTTTTGGGTACTACATATTTGCATGAATAATAAATATTCGTGACACAACAACAATTTATTCTATACGAAGATATGAACATTTAATAAAAGACGTGAGATCTTTAATTATTTAATTATTCGGCTCCTGTGACACTTCGTATCTACAATAAATTCCTAAACGAAACAAAAAAATTACATTGAAGGTCCAATACTCAAATTTTTACGTTTATAATAATTTTCAATTTTAATTTCAAAACTTATATTACGGTCAATCTAATTTTGATTTTAAGTTCATACTGCATCTACAATCGTAATGAATTTACGCTTTACAGACCGATTTTGCGCTCACAAAAATGTTACGTTCAAACTGATTTCTTTCACATTAACTTTTTGCTTACGGGTGTTTACTGATTTTACGTTTAAACAGAATATACGCTTACACAAATTTTACGCACATACAATACTTATATGAAAGCTTACTCATACAAATTTTACCTATATACTTCTTTCACATTTTACGCCATCATCGCACACCGAAAATCCGCCGCGTAACTTCGGCTTAACCTTCACCGAACAAACAATCCTTGTCTACCTTATATTTTACGTTGTCTTTAAACATAAAAACCCAATTGTAATCTCAAGGTAGCCTATTAAACGAATTGATGCTACAAATACGATAAAGCGATTTATTTAAAGACCCAAAGGGCTTTTGAATGATGTTCATTTGGTTTTCGTCGTCGTTGTGGAGTGGCCCAAGTATGACTCGATGGAGAGACCGAAGCCTTAATTGGTGGTTTTATGAAGGAAATAATGGTGTTATAATTTGTTTGTTTAGTAGCTCTTGTTTGTGATTTTGTGTGTTTGAATGTTTTATAATCCTGATTGTCAGTTGTCGTGAATGCAGACGGAGGAGCGAATCGAAAATTATTTAGTTTAGTTATTTTTTTTATTTCGAAAAATAGTGGCTATCTACCATAGAGATTGACTAGTTTGTGAAGAGTATACATCGCGACGCACAGCCCAAACTGCAGCTGGTCTACGGACTTGAAAAAGTTTCTAGGACCAGTGGTTTATGCTGTGCGTTGATATCCATACTGATATTATAAATGCGAAAGTAACTCTGTCTGTCTGTCTCTTCTTCATGCCTAAACCACTGAACCGATTTGAATAAAATTTGGTACAGATGTTGCCTGAGACCCGACAATGGACATAGGATAGTTTTTATCCCGGAAATCCCCCGGAGACGGGAACTATTATTCCACGCGGACGAAGTCGGGCAAATGCTAGTATCAATATAATTTGGCTTTTCTTTGTGCCCTAGGTAAACTAACAATTACCTCATTTAAAACATTAAAAAATCCGCAAAACAAAACAGTCGTACCTCTTACAAATTAAACCAAACTAAGCACAGGAAGCGGAATCGTCTCGGATTCCGTAAAAAGTCATTGATTTTGTATTGAGAATCATTTGGAAGAAAATGGTCGCCCATTTGCTCTTACGGATTTCTGTCGAATAATTTATTGTAAGCTGTACCTGTAAGTATTGAGAATTGCTTATGTTTTTCTTCTACTGCTTATAGGTGATTAGGGAAACTGTTCGGAGTGGCTTGGGACTCACAGAATGGCTCTAAATGGAGGGAGTAAGGAGGATATAATATTTTATGTGTTTTTGCTGTAGATAAACATTTCTGTCGAAGGTTCTTGAGGAATCGAGTTACGTCATCGTGTACTTAGATAGAGTACCTAGTAAGTGTGTATTAGTAATGTTTTATAGGACACTAGCTTTTGCCCGCGACTTCGTCCGCGTGGAATAATAGTCCCCGTTTTGGGGGAATTTCCGGGATGAAAGCTATCTTATGTCCTTAATCAGGTCCCAGACTATATCTGTACCAAATTTCATTCTAATCGGTTCAGTGGTTAGTCTCAAGACGACTACCGGCCACCGTAGGCGCGGTTCTGCGGATGGCGAGCGATGGGTAGCTCGCCGCCCGGCTAGGACCAGGACCGCGTAGACGGCGCGTTTTGTTCCACGCGCGCCTCAAAGAGAAGGAGTCAGCACAGGAAGGGGCCCAACAGGGCCAACGCCTGCCGGGGTTGCGGAATGTTTATAATAAGTAGTTACCGTGACCCTGGAACATAAAGGGCAATCGAAGGAACATGAGTGGGTTTTAGTCAGTAAGAGTCTGACACGCCCTCCCGTCGCACCCAGGACGGGAGAAGTCATTGGATGATTTACCACTCACCAAAAAAAAAATCGGTTCAGTGGTTTAGGCTTGAAGAAGAGACCGACAGACAGACTGAGTTACTTTCGCATTTATAATATTAGTATGTATTGTTATGGATAGTATGGAAGTATGGATTATAAAAACAGTAAATGTTAGCGAGTGCATAATTATACTTTTGGTACAAAACAGCATTTCTGTGGTTTCCTATTAATAGAAGTTAATGTTACTAGTTCCCGTACTAAGCTGTTGCTTGTATTATGGGACTCAGTCGTGGGTTTTGGTACATTTTTGAAATCTACTACATTTCACTTTTGATATGAGATATGACTATTCTAAGAGTTCAGACAGAACAGGTTATATATACTGAGAATTAATATCATTGATTTTTTTTCCTTGGAAACTTAACTAAAACCTTTTTATCCACATAAATCATTTTGCTATTCTGAAACAAAACCACGAAAATAATTCATCGTTCTTACAAAACTTAAGAAGCTATTCCAAACTAACTACAGTCTAAAAACATATTTTATATGGCTCGTTCTTACATAATTCTCTTAAGTTAACTCTATAAAGAAAGAAGTGTAAAAAAGAACCAACATTTAAACGTACAGTTAAGAACCCAACAGGTACTAGAAAAAAATAATTTCTTTGAAATGAAAAGAGTTGAATTAACATTTAAATGAATAAAAGTGCACAATTGTGTATAACGAGCTTTAAAATTCGAGCCACGTAATTTTAAAGGAGGTTGGAAAAATTACACAAATATAAAGGTTTGTAAAAATGTAGGAGGAAGGAGTTTGTAAAGGTTATAAATACCAAGGAGTCTAGGCTTCCCTTTGTATCTTCGTAGTTAAAAATAAGATTCCTGGCGTGCGGACCTAGGTTTGATGCCCTGATCGGACAAAGTATTATAGGGTTGCCATTAGGAATATAAGTGGCAATAATGGTATACCATTCATATATTTGTTCCATTATACGGTACGGTATCATTGTCTGGGGAAACTCATCTGAAATTTCTAGAGTTTTAATAGCACAGAAAAAATGTATACGCGCAATATTTAATATGAACTGGTCAGATTCATGCAGGCCTGTTTATAAATCACAAAATCTTCTTACTGTTCCATCCATTTACATTTATGAAATAGCAAAATTTGTTAAAATGAACCTCACACTCTTCGAAACTAATAACAATTATTTAAAAAAACGAAAAGCCACTCAATTCCTTTTGCATTTACCTGTACCCAGAGTAGAACTATTTAGGCGCAGTTGTGTTTACATGGCACCTCTTATTTACAACTCATTACCTAATGGTATTACAGAGCTGCCTTATAAAAAATTCTGTTCGGTACTGAAAAAATGGTTGATATCTCAATGTTTTTATTCAGTCGGTGAATTTTTCAACAAGAAGTCGTGTCAATCATACCACTTCAGAAATGCATTGTAAATTTGTAACAGATTTTATTTTATGTAATATTTAGTTTTATCCTATGTGTGTGAGTGTGTTTTATAAATAACATAGTCGTATCTTAATTACCTACTTTAAAGATACTAATATTTGCATGCCAATACCAATTGGCGAAATGTGTATTTGGACTGTTTATTATGTTATGTACCATCTATGTATCTACCACATTTTAAGCAAATAAATGATTATTATTATTATTATTATAATAACTTTACAGGGAAAGCATGGTTTAAGACCAATATTCTTCCTCCCAATGATATTGTAAGTAAAAAGGTGTAGATAAATGTTACCTAAACAAAATTCTATCTTATAATCAATGATGTTATAAGTAAAAAAGAGTAGATAGGTTACCCAAACGAAATTCTATCTTCAAAAACGGCACACTAACGCACACATACATTACACGTCAAAGTACGATGACATGATTGAAGTAGTGCGAGTGAAAAAGAGATAAACGTCAAATGTCAACGCGATACTCAGTATCACGTTTGTCAAATTGGCAATTTGTTTGACTGCATATAACCTATCTATTATTTTTACTTATAATTGCTTATAATACGGCACACTAACGCACACATACATTACACGTCAAAGTAGGATGGCATAACTTTCACCGATGCCAATTATATCCTAGATTATGCCATTTTTTTTGTGAGTGGGAAATCATCAAATGACTTCTCCCGTCCTGGGTGTGGCGGGAGGGCGTGTCAGACTTTTAATGACTAAACCCACTCATATTCCTTCGGTTGCCCTTTATGTTCCGGGGTCACGGTACCTATTATAACTATTCCGCAACCCCGGCAGGCATTAGAGATTATGCCATTACCCTAGAATAATGTAAATCATAATAATTACACTTATTTCAAAACTAAGCTTAATTAACGTTTAGAGAACTCATTAATAATTATTCATATAAATTAATTCATTTCTCTAAGAAATCTTCAGCAACAAAGCTGTTTATATCTAGTATATAATGTACTATGTAATGATAACGACGGTCCTGATAAGGCCTCTATTGTTCTGTTAATTACCGGTGCGAGGCTGACCGCACCGATTCCTGTTGGAAATTAATCTGTTGATTAGTTTAACTGTAGTCAAACGTAAATACACAGGTACTGGTTTACTGGTTGACGGGCCTGTTGGTCTAATGGGTTGTGGGTTCGATTCCCATCCAGGGCAAAGTTTGTGTGATGAGCATGATTGTTTGTTCTGTGTCTGGGTGTAATTTATCTATATCTAGCTTTTGCCCGCGGCTTCGCTCGCGTTAAAAAGAGACAAATTAGCCTATGTTACTCTCCATCCCTTCAGCTATCTCCACTTAAAAAATCACGTCAATTCGTAGCTCCGTTTTGCCGTGAAAGAAAGACAAACAGACAGACAGACAGACACACTTTCCCATGTATAATATTAGTATGGATGGATATTATTTAAGTTCATAAACATATAGAAAAAAATATTAAAAATAATAAATTATTTCATTCATTCATTCATTCATTTATATTTTCTTAAAATTGCGCTCACATTTTCTATTAACCACTTCACACAACTGCGCGCCTAGTACTTTTGGTTGATTTAAGTACCAAGTATCTCAGTATTTTAAATTTTCTCACATTATCACTTCACATTACTGCGCTCCTAGTACTATTGTTCTCTTAAGTTTTCAATCTTTAATTGAATTTAGAATTAACTATAGGGGAAAATGATTCATCTTTTATAATTATGTTCTCGTCGATTTTACATTATTTTTAAGATGTATTCTGCTATTCGGGGCGGGGACAAATCCAACGAACCAAAAACCATGAAAATTGGTCTAGCCGATCTCGAGTTATAAGTGTTGTAACAAACCCGACTTTGTTTTATATATATAGATATGTATGTATTTATAAAGTATATAAGTACGTATATCAGTTGTCTGGTTACCATAACACAAGCTCTGCTTAGCTTGGGATCAGATGGCCGTGTGTGACTTGTTCCAAGATATTTATTTATTTATTTATTTATTAGAGAAAATTTTGTGACTCTGTCTTTTAAATGCAATTTTGGTGCTTTCAACTATTTTACAATTATCTTTTAATGGCTACAATAAAATAAATGATTTATCATTTAATGGAATTAGTTGATTATTAATTAATATTTAGTCGTGGGCTAATGTCTCTAGGTATTTCTAGAAATACGTTTTACCTCTTTCATTTAATTCTAGAAACTAAATGAAACAGAAGAAAAAAGGTATAACTTAATGGTCATGGTGTAACCAGCTAAAATAAAAGTTATCGTCTTTTATTTAAGCATTGGTTCATTATTTCCATATAATTAGTGTTTTGTACATAAATACTTAAACAACCCAACATTTTTTTTTCTTAATTTGAAATAAAAATAATTTAATAAAGTAGCTATTGTTTATGATTTCAGCCTCAAACACAGCCAAAAATGTTCCGCAGTGCTTGTCTATCAGTAAAAATAGTATTTTCAGAGAAACGTTGTAGATATGTACGTTACAAAAGACAAACTTTTCACTTAACTTACGGTGCTTGCGATGTACATAATATTATATGACCCATTGAAGAAAAGGCTTGCCATAACGTAAAACCTATTACGATCAAGCGATTTACACCTCTATTGACATAGAATAGAGGCTACATTATATTATTTAGTAAACAAAATATCTTCACTAACATCTTTATAACTACCTATAATGTTCGTCTCTAGCTTTTAGCTTACCCACTTTACTATTAGCAATTACTTTAAGAGTGCTTTTACTAAACATTTTCTAAGAAAATGTTAAAGTGATAATTTTAAATAATGCTCGTACGATTTTCTTAACAATTTTGTTATAAGATTGTGCGCGTTCGTATAACATCAGTATCACTTGAACTGTGAAGTCCTTTGAACTGTTTTAGATTAGGGTTTAGGTAACAGTGGTATTTAGTTGAAAATATATAACGTTGTTGTCCTTTTTAGGGTTCCGTAGCCAAATGGCAAAAACGGAACCCTTATAGATTCGTCATGTCTGTCTGTCCGTCTGTCTGTCTGTCTGTCTGTCCGTCCGTATGTCACAGCCATTTTTTTCCGAAACTATAAGAGCTATACTGTTGAAACTTGCTGAGTGAATGTATTCTGTGAACCGCATTAAGATTCTGATACAAAAAAGGAAAATAAATAAAAAAGTTTGGGGGTCCCCATACATAGAACCTAAACTCAATTTTTTTTTCATCATACCCATATGTGTGGGGTATCTATGGATAGGTCTTCAAAAATGATATTGAGGTTTCTAATATCATTTTTCTCTAAACTGAATAGTTTGCGCGAGAGACACTTTCAAAGTGGTAAAATGTTGGTCCCCTCCCTGTAACTTCCAAAATAAGAGTATGATAAATCAAAAAAAATATATGATGAACATTACCATGTAAACTTCCACCGAAAATTGGTTTGAACGAGATCTAGTAAATAGTTTTTTTTTTAATACGTCATAAACCGTATACCGTAATTTTTTAAACTTATAAGTGGGAACACTTATTGTGACGGACGGGAAACTACGGAACCCTACATTGAGCGTGGCCCGACACGCTCTTGGCCGGTTTTAAAGTTATGTAGGTGTTCAAAGTGTTGAATGTTCGCCTTGGTGTCAACTTTGCTTTGAGATTCGAGACATGGTTAATAAGAAGATTATACATATTATTATGTCTCATTTATTATACCTGTGTGTAACTTTCATATAATTTTCTCGAACAGACTTTAGAGTGAGGTATTAACGCGCTTTCAAGGCTTGAGTGATGAGATATCATTAATAATTTTAAATAAAGTATTCATCATTTTAGAAAGTGATGAACATACAAATTCTACTTTGCATTCAAAGGCTATCTTTTGAAGACTATTAGGTAGAATTATTTTAATACTAGCTGTCCCTCGCAGCTTTACCCGCGTTTTGTTATATTTTTAATTATTGCTCTGCTCCAGTTGGTCAAAGCGTGAAGTTATGTAGCTTTTAATTTATTCTGATGTATCCATACTATCCATACTAATATAATAAATGTAAAAGTGTGTCTGTCTGTCTGTCTGTCTGTATGTTTGTCTTTCTTTCACGGCAAAACGGAGCAATGAATTGACGTGATTTTTTAAGTGGAGATAGTTGAAGGGATTGAGGGTAACATAGGCTACTTTTTGTCTCTTTCTAACGCAAGCGAAGCCGCGGGCAGAAGCTAGTAAGCTGTATTACTGTAAGGTTACATCAAAATCCGCTCAGTAGTTTTTGCTTGAAAGAGTAAAAACACTAATACGGGCCTGGTCTAGTGGTTAGTGACCCTGACTGCTAAGCCGGAGGTCGTGGGTTCGATTCCCACACAAGAATAACTTTATCAGTTGTCTGGTTACCATATTACAAGCTCTGCTTTAGTTGTTAATGGATATTTATCATTATTATTTATGCATCCATTCATACAAACTTCCACATATATTGTATTACTAAGATATTTTTTACAGCTACATTATTCTTATAAACAACCAAAAATCACGATTAAATCTATTTAAACCAAACCGTCAAACATTTCCCTTACATTACGGTTGTCCATTATTTTACTTGCCTTTGTACTATTCTTCTCCATTCAGTTCTCCAGGGAAGCCTGATTTTATGATAAAATATCTTGGATTTTCTGTTCCCTGTAAAGTACCGGTCTGTAAACAGCTGTGACCTGCCATTACAGTTTTACAGCTTTTTTTATGAACACTTTTCTTAACTGATCTGGGATTAAAAGTATACACTTGTGAAGTACTTAGCTCGTTAGGACGTATCTATCAAAAATTGTGTTTGGGCGATTAAATTCAATTTTATTATAACTAAAATAGTTTTTTTCAATTCCTCTATTATACTTTCAATAATGTATCTTGGACATCACAGACATTGATGAAGGAAACATCGGAAACCTGGACTTGTAGTGTTTTTTTTTATTACTTATGGGCTTGCTCTTGGTTCCTGACTAGCCCGAGGGCATAGACGGGGCCTACGATGGAGCGAGCTCACCCAAAAGATGTTATATGCATTTGGCAACACAGACGGCAGGGAATTCCATTCTTATTAGTCTGAAATCGCCAGTCTGCTTTGAGCAAGCGTTGTGATTTATGCTCGTGCTTTCTCTGTAGGAGAAGAGGCCTTTGCTGCAGTGGGACAGTTATAGCTTTTATCCCGAGGTTTTATCCGCATCTCGGTTTTGGTTACTACTCCAATGCCGTAAGTTGTAGCGTGATGTTTTATACCATTCCTTTCTGGAAATGCCTATCTAACACAAAAAGATTATTTAATCGGACCTGTAGGGTTCTGGGATTGGCGCGTTCATCCTAACGAGCACTCTTTTTTTCTTTGTAATATTAAGTATACGTATATTTGCTTGTTTTTATGTTTTTGAATTTAAATGAGTTGTCCTAAGGGTCCGAGTGCACCCTTTTTAAGGAAATGTCAAGTAAGGTGACACTTTCAATAACAAAACAATGACTTCAGTATTTTGGGCAGATTTTCTGTTGACAGGGACTGAAAACTGAAAGAAAATTTTCTTAAATTTTCAGTTTAATTCTTGACGAAAAATTTTTGTATTTAGACTAAATTGTATGGAGAACTCCGAAGAAAACTCACACTTTGATTTCATGAGGACACGATATTTACCACTTAAGCCTTTATAAATCTTTTAGATTAAACCTGAACCAAAATAAAATGTATACTGTTATATACATAACCTAATTAGGACGTCTTAAAACTAAATGCGAAACTTGGTGAACAAAATAGAATGCTTGACCAAGGAACTACATCAAGCGATTGGTTTTTTAATTAATCTGGAATAGCTAATCCACCGTTGAGCAAACGTAATTTGTATTGTCCGTGTCTATCGTAGAAGAAGGCTTTGCCTTACAATGAGACAACAATAAAGGACATTGACCACCATACTATAGAACGCCGTTGCGCATAAAAAATAATGTAATCTTAGTGTAAATTGAATATAAAAGAGGGGAGAGGTCGTACTTTCCAAGGAAATAAAAATTATCTACATATTTTTAGGGGTTTTTGTTGAATTTTGATTTATATGTGCAAGTTTTTAGGTTAGTTATGTACCATAACTTCTACCAAAAAAGTACAAATTACAACAATATTATGATTTCTATTCTCATAAAACAAAACGGAATAGTTTTAAACAAACCAAGGAAAGTTCCCAAGTAAATGGTAATTAGGTCATACTAAATCTAAGTGGCTTATAGGCATAAAGAGTAGAAAATAAACAGGCCCCGCATAGAATAGGGTTTTCTATCCCCTTTTTAATTGTTATAATTTATTTTTAAAATGATGTTTACATGATTCGAGACACAATAAAGACAATAGCAGGGCGACAGCCGCTATCGCTTGGTCACAAAGGTTAGGTTTAAGGTGGTAAGACGAGGACGGGCGGACATGACGAAACTATAAGGGTTCTTTTTGTAAAAACCATTTGAAACTAATTTATTATTGTAAACAGACAAAATCTTATTTTAGTCATCATTGCAATGCGTGTAATTAAACATTTGAAATATTAATGTGTTTGTGTGGAAATAAAAATATTCAAAAGTCAATGGCATTTATTTCACTTAGATTATTTACAAGCACAACTGAATTGTCAGAGTTGGTCGGTTATTCTAAATACTCTGTATGTTTTAGCTGTTGATGTCCATACGCTCGTTCAACACACATTACACTTCAAGAGTTTAGAGATGCTCATTCGAGTATAATATAACATTCCTGAGAGAAGAGGATGTTCTTCTGACATCTGAAAATAAATATAATAAATATTATTACATATTGTTGATTGATCTTAGCATTAGTTTAATAGGAAATTCGTCCGCGTGGAAACCGAAAATGATTCTAATAGGATTTTCAAATAGTTTTTTTCGTTATCTGCTGTTACAGTTAGCTGTACAACATAATACAAATAGTGCTATTGACTTGGACCATCTTTGGTATTATCCATAATAACGTATAATATTGTTCATAATATAACAATAATGCGCTCATTTTCTACTACACTAACGTCAAAAAAACGTGTAAATGCAATATAATAAGATACTAACCGTTGCCGGATTAATCCAGTATCGTAGAATTGTAACCATTGCATCCGTTGCTTCCCCCTGTTGGCGACGGGGTAGAGGATGTTTCAGAGCAAGGGGGGCACAGTCCGCACAGCGTGTTATTTTTATTTTAACAAAATTGTCGGTACTGCCTAAAGAGAGAAACGATCCGAAGTCGTAAAAACGTCGACGTACGAAAGTTTTGAAAAGATTGCTTGATCGCACAGAAATCGGAAGAGTCTGCTGTACACGAACTAACCGCAATGATTCGTTATCTAATAACGCAAAATAAACTCAATTTTCAATAAAAATATTCGTCGCTTTGTTTTACTTGAAAGTGTCAATTTTGACTGTTAACATTTGAATTTCCGTGGCAGTGCTGCCCACAGCTGATAAAAATCAACCATAAGTGATAACTTAAACACCTAAATACTTTTTGTTAGTAAAATAACATTATTTTAGAAATGGTAATTAAATATAAATTGTTGGTAACGCAAATGAATGTTATATTCGTAATTATTTTTGAGACATCAACGTGTGCTCTTAAAAATAAAATATGTAATACTATCAGTTAAGACTGATTATGGGAAAGTTTATGAAATTGGCAACACCGCTTTTACTTAAGTACGTCATTAAAGGAAGAATGCAACAAAGTCGAATAAATAACTAATTAAATATAAAATATTAACCCCTAAAAAGATTTCCATGAAGTTATTTTAGGAAAGTTAAAATATTATGTTATGATTTATGAGTACATTTTTGTGGCTATTCCCTCTTATTTTAAAGCGATGCTAGATTTGAACATTCTCCTTTGCCAAATATCAACAAAATATTGTATAGTTTATTCATTATTTTTATTGCTTTCACCCGCGGCTTCGTTCGCGTGATTATCAATACTTTCATCTCCAAATGATGGAATTTCCTAAATTATTTACTCTTCACAAAGAACACACCCTGCGATTTTCATGATTTCAGGCAATGATATTTTAAGTAAAAAAGTGTAGATCAAAGTTTGCCAATTGGCAAACATGATACTGAGTATCGCGTTGACATTTGACGTTTATCTCTTTTTCACTCGCACTACTTCAATTATGTCATCCTTCTTTGACGTGTAATGTATGTGTGCGTTATTGTGCCGTTTTTGAAGATAGAATTTCGTTTGGGTAACCTATCTACGCCTTTTTTACTTTTAAATATCATTGATTTCAGGACCAACGGTTTGGTTTGACGACTGTTGATATATCAACATTCAGTCAATCAGTCAGTTTACCATTTTATATTTATAGATTTTTTACAATGTTTTCCTAAAATAAACCTCTTTTTGTTACAGGTAACATAAACTTCGTCAAATTCAATTAAACTGGACATACAACATAAAGGTAAAACTCGTGTGATCCAATTAAAATTCAATCTGGATAAATTGGGAGTTATGACAGTTGTCGGTGATTAAGCCTATTATATTGATTTATAAGTATGTATTGTTTTTATGTTCTTGTTTGGAGTTTTATAGGGGGAGTGAGCATTGGGTATTTTATTATTCTAATGGATGCATAACTAATAACAGACTAATTAAAGAAGACAACATAGAGAAACAAAGAAAATCTATACTATATAGGTATTGTGCCTAAATTGCTTGCGATAATTGCATAACCGAAAAAATCCTGAAAAACAAATAACAAAAAAAAATTAAGGTAACTCAAGAACAAAAAAAAAACAGGTTCTTCATACTGGACTTTGCTTCTCCTGTATTGCAAATATGATACTTAAATTCACAACCAGATATAAAAAACTACCCGTATAAATTTTAAGTTTCTACGCCATATTAAATCACATCTATAAAAACAGCCACTAGCACTTTCCTACCACATTCTATTGCAACCAAAACCACATGTCTTACACCAAAACATATTTCCTCATCACCCCCTCATTCCTCACGACCAGAAGCTTCCCCCACCCCTCAAATAACACTTGTAACATCACAGCAAAGATTTGCATGTCATAGGCACATAATTTATGCCGTTTTACCCCACCTTGAGACATTAACAACGTCCCCAAAGATAAAAGAAAAGTTGTTGGGAACCTTTAATTTGAGGGTCGATTTGAGAGTTCAGTAATTTTGCGTAAAGTCTGATGTTAAGGTTTGTTCGTTATCATTGGTGTGAACAATTTGTTCTCTAGACTTTTCTTAACTAATCTATCTTTAGATATAAAACGGCGTTGCGGAATGTTTATAATAGTTACCGTGACCCTGGAACTTAAAGGGCAATCGAAGGAACATGAGTGGGTTTTAGTCAGGAAAAGTCTGGACCCGCCGCACCCAGGACGGAAGCAGTCATTTAATGATTTCCCACTCACCAAAAATAAAAAAGATGTAAAACGGTAAATGGTAGACTTGACTGACTGTAGATATATCAACGTACAGCCCAAACCGCTGGTTCTAGAAACATGAAACTTGCAGCGTGTGTTCTATGTAAAGAACAGGTTTTTATTAAGAAAAAATGTTTGGAAATTCAACTTTGGAAGTATATATTCACTCGGGCGAAGCTGCGGGCGAAATCTGGTTTTCTATAACGCTTTTAAGAAAGGTTATCAATGCTTGTGCCTTTTCTGTGTAAGAAACCTTTGCTCTGCAGTAGGAAGGTAATAAGCCGGTATTATTGTTATTACTTTTGACCTCTCGAAACTTTAAAAGTGCTTAAAGTAAAAATAAATTAAAAGCTTGGATTCTATGCTTTGGTTTTATTATATTTTGCATGAAGTCACAGAATGAAAGTAGTGTATATTATATTATTTCAGTAATACAGTCATGTTTGGTTATTAGACTTTTAAAATTAACTTAGTATTGGAGTCGGCTTCCAGCCTAAGCGAATGCAGTTGTATTTACTGTGTACCGTCGTCTATATTCAACATTGTTTGACAAACATGTGTTAGTCTTTATTTGAAGCTGTCTGTTAAATTCAATTACAAGTATGTTTATAATAATATTAATAAAGTATTATTTATTTCCAAAAAGGTTACAGACTCTATATTCTGATATGAATGCCCATTTGGGTGCTTTTCGATATAGCGTGGCACACTGATTTATCTTTTGAAATGTCACCATAATTGCATTCGTTTATATAAATTTTAAATTATTCATAGGATTGAGGAGAACTGTATCGACAGTTATTAACAAAATTAAGTAGTAAGTAGGTAGAAACGTAATTGGTCCATCTTTTTACCCTCTCAAGACCACACGGAGATTACCTACCACACTTAAGTACACAATTACTTCAAAAAATGATATAAACACGACATTAAATCTAATCTGGTACCGTTATAGCTCAATCTAATCAACCCTAAACTGCCGCTTAAAGACGAACAATAATGTGGCAGGGTTACCAGAGAATAGATAGTTTTCAGAAGCCCCATGTAGCGAGAGAAAATAGTTTTAGCACAAAGACAAGTAATACGAATTTGAAGAATTTTAAAGCCAGTGACTTTTGTACTAACTGCTGAGCTAAATTTTCTTACAAGTCGTCGTTCATTTTGCATTTTCTTACAAATGCCTTTGCGTACCTAAAATGTCAAAAACGACGTCATCGATATATTAGTCGGTACAGTAACTCCGATATTTTTCTGATGCATTCCTTCTTTTCTCATTAACCGACTTCAAAAAAGGAGGAGGTTCTCAACAGTGGCGTAGCGTGGCTTTTCACCGCCCGGGGCTGATCGGAAATCCGCCGCCCTTTATTTTAACTATAAGTCGCTTAAAGTTTAAATATTATATTGAATTGACCTAATTCGTACATCGTACACCTTATTGCAAGTCAAAATATACTACCACGCATTGCTAATGCATGCTTCAGGTGGAAAATACATCTAAGAGAAGAAATGACGCAAGAAACCCACATTTCTTATATGTATGTCTCAACCCTAAAGACATCTTAGATTTCTGCGCAAACTGTTAATTGAAAAAAAAACTTAATTGTACGGATTGAACCTCTGCTAAAAGTGACCGTTTTTTGCAATTTTATATATCTCTATCACGCCTCTCTGAGGAGTTGGCTGACGAGGCGCCACGGCGCTCTCACGTATCGCCAGACAAAGGTTCTCACCGGACACGGACATTTCGGGAGGTTCCTGTGTCGCATTCGGGCGGAAGAGACGCCTGGGTGTCACCGGCAACGGTCGCCTGGAGAAATGCCTCGCATGGGCGGGCCACCGCCGTGTCCTTGCAGAAGCGATCGGTGGGAGTAACCGAATGGGAAGCCGTCACCGCCTTCTGCGAAGCAGTCATGCTGGAGAAGTAGGCTGCTGCACGCGTGAGGCAGTGTCAGGCCTCACACCCTGGATAAAAACCCAGGCGTAGGCGTCGAGAGTGGCAAGATGACTACCGGCCACCGTAGGCGCGGGCCTGTGGGCGGCGATCGATGAGTAGCTCGCCGCCCGATAAGGACCTGGAGCCCAATTCTCGTGCGTTAGATTAAATATCGAAATCGATATTTATCAAATTAAAATGGCGGATATCGAGTTATTTGGATAAATCAGTATTCTCAGTTTATCTAGTGAGATAATTATCCAACCATTTCATTCATTTGTCATTGAATTTTGTGATATTTTTGATTGATATAAGACTCTCGATATCTTATCGAATTCGAAATTATATCACATAAACCGAGAATTAGGTCCCAGGAGCCCAATTCTCGTGCGTTAGATAAATATCGAAATCGATATTTATCTAATTAAAATGGCAGATATCGAGTTATTTGGATAAATCGGTATTCTCAGTTTATCGAGTGAGATAATTATCCAACCATTTCATTCATTTGTCATTGAATTTTGTGATATTTTTGATTGATATAAGACTCTCGATATCTTATCAAATTCGATATTATATCACATAAACCGAGAATTAGATCCCTGGCCCGTGTCGACGGCGCGTTAATTCCACTCGCGCCTCAAAGGCCTTGTCCAGGAAGGGCAAATTCGCCGCGATTCTCTTTCTCTCTCTTCATCCATTATACGTACACTCGCTCTGAAATTCGCGCGAAATCTATACGCAACAAGGCAGCCCTAGTATCTCGACTCACGCGCATTAGGCGCGAGTCGAGTCTGGCGAATAGGCGAGATGACAAAAAAAAAGTAATTAGTCCGTCAGTTAGATAATCAAAAAATTTGGGACACGTATTTTTTCTTTTTTCTCGTAAACAGAAAATGACGACAATACAGTGCGTTGAAGTTTCGTGAAACGTCACGCCTTTGTATAATTTTTACTCAGAAGTGACGTCACAAGCCCCCTCTCCGGAACTTTGATGCTCTTTATCTTTGTATTTTGTTATTAATTTGATCAAGCAAAAAATATGTGTCCAGTATTTTTGGACTTTCTAACAGTCGGACTAAACAGAATGTCATTCTTTTGATGTAGTCAACATCCCTATTGCACGCGAATTACACGCGAATTTATTATTCCCGCGATGCTTGTGGACACGATGTTTTGGTGCCTAGTATCTCGCCAACGCGCGAATGAATTCGCGCCAAACGTTTCGCGGTGAATTCGCCCTTTCTGGACAAGGTCAAAGAGCGGAGAAAATGGCGCGGACGCGCGTCGCCGGCTCTCGCTGGCTGCCTGAGCCCACGCGGTTATCGTCCTCTTTTTTCGTCCGCTTTTGGTAACTAACATATTGCGAACAGTAGGTAGGTAATTTGGAAAAGTATTTTTTTTTAATACCTAATTAAATTCAATATTTTCGTCATGTTCCATGTTCCCCAATTGCCGCCCCCTATTATGTGCCGCCCGGGGCCATGGCCCCCCCGGCCCCCCCCACGCTACGCCACTGGTTCTCAATTCGTCTGTATGTTCTTTTTTTTTTTTTTTTTTGTATGTTTGTTACGCGATATCTCCGTCAATTGTAAACGGATTTTGATGGTTCTTTTTTTGTTTGATAAGTCATGATTCAGGGGTGGTCCCATATAAATTTTGTGGCGATCGGTTCAGTGGTTCTCGAAAAATTCACCAAGAACAAAAAAAATTGACGAAATATTCATAGACGATGTGTGTTTTTTCTTCAAGTTTCTATATCTACATTGGGAGTCGACACTAAAAAGTAATAAATAAAAACTTTTTTCAAAAAAATAATAACCGCCTTCAAAAACTAAAAACCCAAAAATAACTAAAATTTCGGAAGTCGGTGGCTTCTGTTCTGCCAGTCAATTTGTGTTGCCACCGACTTCCGAAATTTTAGTTATTTTTGGGTTTTTAGTTTTTGAAGGCGGTTATTATTTTTTTGAAAAAAGTTTTTATTTTCATTGTCAAATTAAACGGCAGCTCAAACTCGATCGAAAGATCAGGTGTAAGATCAACATCTTTACATTCTTACTGAAAACGGGGTTTTTTTTTGGTGAGTGGGAAATCATCCAATGACTGCTCCCGTCCTTCGTGTCAGACTCTTACTGACTAAAACCCACTCATGTTCCTTCGATTGCCTTTTATGGTCCAGGGTCACGGTAACTATTATACACATTCCGCAACCCCGGCAGGCGCTGGCCATGTTGGGCCCCTTCCTGTGCTGACTCCTTTTCTTTGAGGCGCGCGTGGAACACTAACTCGCCGTCGACGCGGTCCTGGTCCTAGCCGGGCGGCGAGCTACCCATCGCTCGCCATCCGCAGAACCGCGCCTACGGTGGCCGGTAGTCGTCTTGCGACTCTCGACGTCTTCGCCTGGGTCTTAGTCCGGGGCGAGAGGCTCGTCGTTGCCTCTCGCGCGCCGCCGCTTCCTTCACTAGCATAACTGCTTCGCAGAAGGAGGCGACGGCATCCCATTCCGTCTCGCCCCGAAGCATGGCCTGAACCAGCGCCGGGCGCGAGAGGTCACCGCCGCCGATCGCCTCTACGAGGACACGTCGATGGTGCGCCCATGCGCGGCACACCTCCACCGTGTGCTCGACCGTGTCCTCCAGGCGACCGTTACTGCAGTGGTGACACCCAGGCGTCGCTTCCGCCTGAATCCGACACAGGAACCTACCGAACTGACCATGTCCGGTGAGGACCTGTGTCAGGCGAAACGTGAGATAAAAACAGGATTTCATACCTCTTACAATCTCCGGGTTAATATTAAAAATACGCTATAGTAAAATCCAATATCGTTATCCGAACACAGTTGGAATTCCAGATTTCCATGCCAAAGAGATATTCATGGAGGTAACATTAGACGTGAGGCGTCTCAGTGTGCATGCGTTTTCACTTGTCCTATGAAGCGAACCTTCTGTATAACCTGTGTCATGGTACAACATGAGGGTTAAAATTTAAAGCTCGTAAAAGTTTATTTTAGGGTTATGGTGTTATGAGCCTGCAGGAATTTTCTAGAACAATGTTTCTATGGCGTTTTAATGTTATGGCTTTTACAAGTTTTGGGACGATTGGGTAGGAATTGTTGTTTGTCTGGCTTATTTGTGTGTATGTGTATTGTTCTGGATCATTGAACATGTTGTTGACTACCCTAAGACCTTTTGTCCACCGCCGCCGTCACCGTAACGTCAACGAGATCGAGTTGACGGCGTCGAAATGGCGGCACATACATTTATTACAGCCGCGTGTCCACCGCACATCACGTCACCTCGAGTGGCAGTCATTTCGTTTTCATTGACGTCACGGTGACGACGGTGATGGATAAACGGCTTAAGGCCTAAACGATCTACGAGGAATAACCTGACGAATGAAAACGTCCGGAAGAAGAACTAAAACCTACGGAAAGCCCAAAATTCTATCATAGGTTTCTAGACTATCTATTAGTCACAGAGTCATATTTGAGAACCATAAGAAGTACTATAAAATTCAACACAAATGTATAAGCACAAAATAAAATTTTCACACCATCTTAATATTGTACAGCACAAAACTGTTCGTGTTGAAGTACTCCCTCTTCCCCGATTGTGTATATTCTTCAACACAAAAACTCAAACTACTTACTTTGCTTCGCCTCTCAAAAGCCCGGTAGCTCATGTAGTGCAGTCTACTTATGCCATTTGTGTACCTCCTAGAAAGCGCTGGTACATCTTGTCGTCCACTTTAATGAATGAAGTAAGGTTCCAAGTTACCTACTCTATTGAGGACACTTATTCACAAGTCTATATTCTATGTAGAAGGTACTTTACCTAAGTACCAACAACCTCCTGTAGCCAAATGAACCTCAGGTACATTTAGGCTCGGATATTTCAACGTAATCTAATTACAGGTGAACACCATTCCCCCTCCACTCAATCGTAAATAGAAGCGAGAGGTACTTATTCATCCCTTATTATTCCCTATCGACTCGAGTGCTGAACAAATTCCCAATACATTTGTCTTTTGGCTAATTATTCAGAAACCCTTCAAATTGCTACCAAGCTTACTCATGAAAAAATCTCTCTACCAACCCACATTTACATCAATTTAAGCAAAAATCTGCTTTATTTTTATCACCATACAGCTTTAGTAGAAAGAATTTTTAATTCAGCTAAGAGTTCTACTGAAGAGTTGGCAAAAATGTATTTACTGTAAAAAAACACGCAAATCACTTTTACCGCCATCATAATAAGGTGCAAAATGGTGTTCGTGAAATGGTTACAGCAGTTGGCTGGAAGTATTTTGGAGGCGGCAATTAAGTAGAGTACCAGGAAAAAATGTCGGTATCTTTGTAATAATTATGTAAAATATGATGTCAGTGTTTTTAGAGAAACTGCTGAAATAGAAAGAGCACATTTAAAGAATACCACTTCATTAGTGTTGAGTGGAGAAGATTTGTTCATTAAAACTTATGCAAACTCTTCAAGGGATTAACAAGAAAAAAAGGAATGAGAATCCGAGGATAATCTTCGTTTAACATGGTATTAGAAGCGGAGATAATGAAGATAATCTCTTATGGGTAGCTAGGAACGTTTCTACCTAAATATACGACAATGATATTGAAATATTTGAGGTGAGAGAACACCTAGTTCACTCAACACACAACGCTAGTGTTAGTTTATTCAAGCAGATGACAACCATGACACCCATAGCAGGATGTGATGGCTGTCAGAGCTGCATGCTTTAATTATTACTACCTAGTTACACAGTGGTGTCAGTTGTTCGACAAAGTTTGACCTAGATTTGGTAGATCGAGAAGATTGAAAGGTAGTAGCAGTAAATAGTAATTAGGCTAATAAAAAATTGGCAGAAACGGTTTTAGCAAAATAAGATACTTTGAAGATGGATGATGCTGCTAAAATTGACCCTAAATAGATAACTACATGAACGGTTACTACGTAGGCAGGTCCGAGGTTGCTTGGGATAAGAATTCCTGGAAGGGCTAAGAGCGGTTTGCTAATCAGTCCAGTACGGGTTAAACAAAAATACGAAACTCCTAAAGCAACACCCGTTTTATGAAATTACAGAAAACCACATACTTTGTACTTCAAGGGAAAGGATTTGGTAAACAAAGCCATAATTCCTCTTCCCCTTCACCACTAACTCGTACAAAATTTAATCACTTTAACACGCCATGTTTTACCCCAGATTCACTCAAAAACAACATAAAAAAACCCTCGTATACATCTCGAAAATGTGTAATATTCCCAACATTCCCGCGAAATAAACCCAACATCAGTATGAAACACATTTTTAGAAACGTTACATCTCCTGAGAGCAATTCTTGACATGGAACAATGTTTTGACACCAACCACATTGTGATGACCCACCCCACCTCCCTATTTATGAATAAAAGGAACCAGAAACGGGAACAGAAACCGCTGTTCATGGATCTATTTAGACTGGGCATAAAGAATCAGGGCCATTTAACAAGGAGCTAGAGTTTGAAGTAAACACTTTGATCATAGAGGTCATGTTATAATGGTTTTCAAAGTTGGAGCTTGTATGGTTCACAAAAGATTTGGTTTTATAGTTTAATATTGCAGTTATTTTTCTTAGAGAACGAGCAGTTTTGTGTGAATTTTTCTGGTTCCCTCCTTTTATGGTCTGAGGCGTTAATCTTTTCAGTAATTCAGTGTACATAAGTCTGCCGGGAGAGACAATATCGCCGTTGTAAAGTAACATTAATTTCGTGTAAAAATAATAAAAGTCTGGAATTTAAACATTTGGACCACTTTTGTGTGGTAAATGAGGCTTTAAAAATAGGTTATTAGAACTTGTATTCTGTTTTATAGGTAGCACATTTTTAGATCTTCATTTTATATCAGTTTCTATTTATGTTAGCAGAAATTATTTCTTCCTGTTTCTCTTTTCAATGTACGCTCTTTCAAAGCAGGGAGTGATTGAAGATTCACTATTTTGTGTCGAATAATAATACTTTCGTCATTCGTGGTTTTTAAAATTGATTCATAAAACCTTAAGACTAAAAAAATGGCGAATTGAACTTAGAAATCATTTTCTATCTGAGTACTTTTTGATGTCTGAACATTAAAAATAATAAGATTATAAATGTCTGTCGATCCAAAAATGTACGTCATCGTATAAACTATGTTTTAACCTAAAAGGTATGCTTGACTTTAATTTATCACATGCTGACACGGACGAGGAAAAATAATAGGAAGGTTACAATTTATTGAGAGGAGGCGATTCGGCCAACTGTGTCCCTCTAGCTTCTATCACTCCCTGGGCTATGAGCTGGCCAATATTGAACATAAAGACGAAATGCTGGTTTAATAAAACTAGTATTACTTCTGTAGTAGAAAATTTTCTGTGTTTTGGGTCCAGTAGCTCAAAAAGGAACCTTTACAGGATCACTTTGTTGTCTGTCTATCTGTCCGTCTGTCTGCTTGTCAAGGGCTTTCTTCTTACGCGTGATACAATTATTTATCAAGTAAAAATAAATCTGTTTGTTATCTCAATACAAAATGTACCTTCAATGTCAATGCAATCAAAAGATACTGCCATTTATGCTTTACATTTTTACTGCGCAAGGCAATGAAAACTTATAGAATACTTAAGTTGACTTAAAATCTTCAAAGGCAAGAAGCAGTGTCTTATATCACAATGAAAGAAAAAAGCTTTGTTAGATTACAAAAGAAATTACTTTAAGAAGGTTTCTACGCCTAAAGATTCGTCGGAATCTTTGAGGCGCGAGTCTATCACAAAATTATATAATTAGCTCAATATTCTAGTAATACTATTCATTGGGTTTGGATCCCCAGTTGTAGATAGATAACGCCACAATTATTGGTAACAGTAGCAATGTGTTACTGACTGTAAGATAGTAAATGTTAACATTAACCTAAAAGTTAATTTACAAAAAGCCTAATTTTGAAAGTATTTCCTCAAACTCTATGACTGTATGTAAGTAAGGAGCTAGTTATGACTCCCCTTACAATTGGCTTTATCCGAACAAAAAACGGATAAAAACATTATTCCGGGTATGGGTCAGCAAAAAGGAGTTCAATTTAATACATTTTATTACCGTGAAGACCTTTCTTCCACCAAAATAGACCTCACATTTATTCAGCGAGATAAGAGTATCACGATTCGATTTCCACTTCAATCTCCATCGCGTTATTTCAATAGTCTATCAAGGGGTGATATCGTAGATAGTCTGCAATGGACAGTGGACAAAACGAAGGTTCTAGTTTTTAGAGGTTGTTACGGGGGTAAGATAAAATAGTTTTATTACAGGAACACATAAAGCATTTGTGAAGAGGTTTATGAAGATTTTATGTTGGTGCGAAGGTATAAAATATTATCAGGACGGTGTCGACTCAGTGATTTTAAGGGTGCTCAGGTCTGTGGGAGATGTCGTTAAAGAAGCAGATATAATGTCAGATCTAAATTGAATTACCCGTAATATTATACGCTTTGTGGTTAGTGCTCTTTGTCTAATTTTGGAAGGAAATGGTGGTTAAGATGATTGTTGTTCGAAAGTGTATTGTGAAATCATGGTAAAAGAATTCAAAACTTGTTGTTTTGAAATTAAGTTACCAATTATTATAAACACATTGTTGAGGTGAAATTTTTAAATATATTTTAGATACTTTGACTGGCGTGTTTGTCTAGTGGCTAGTGATCCTGACTGGAGATCGTGGGTTTGATTCCATCTAAAGACAAATCTTTATGTAATGAGAATGATTGTGTTCTGCGCCTGGGAGTAAAAAAAATATAATAATTATGTAGGCATTTATAAACTTATAGTGAGTATGTATATCAGTTGTCTGGCCACCATAGTACAGATTCTGCCTAGAAATTAATCAGATAGCCGTGTGTGAGTTGTCTTAACATATATTAGTTAGTAAAAAGGGATAGTTAAGTGTGCTTAAACTCAGCATTCAAACATTGAAAGCTGTTGATAATAATGATTTTGAAGCCCATCAAGCTATCATCACCGTCTTTACTTGTCAAGGTCACAACAAAAACACAGTAATTAAAACAACAAAACTCGAGGAACTGAGGAGCCTTAAAAATACATAAAACTAAAAGTCAGCATACCCGTGGAACAGTACACAACTCTGCCAGAATATTTTTCCTACAAGATTAATGATTTGTAAAACTTGGCTAATTTTCTTGAGTTTTAATGAATTCTTGGCTTGTGACATCGGTGACCTTTTTAAGTTATTTTCTGGGGGATCTCCATAAGAATTTATTGTAGCTTTCGATCAGTTTAAGTTAAGTTTCCGAACTAGAAAATTTGAATATTATTCCAAGTGAATTACTTTTTTTTTTGCGTTTCTCGGAAAGTTGAACTCAAACCTGTCACTATTGATCTAAAAATATTAGATTTGTTATTCGTTATTGGTTTATAAGAATTTTCTTAGAACTCGTTGTATTCGTATTATGTACGTCTAATAAATGTACCTTTGATACAAATAGATATTCTATATTTTCTACTGTTTGAAATATTTCTTTCTTGCATTTGTAGATGTCGTTTTTATTTACGGATATTTTCAATACCTTATCTTTGGTTTGATTAAGTTACTAAAGTTAAAGATTTGACATAAGATCCACACAAAATGTGTCAAAATTTATCCTTATCTTCTTATTTTTATCCACGAAAAGAAGAATTATAAAAGAAAATGGCCGTAAATCAAAACTTGGTAATCTATAGGCCCTCACACAATCTCCACTTACAACATGCCGCCCAGGTACTTCAAAAATATCTCCGACAAGTTTAAAACGACTTCCATTCTTAAAACCCGACAAAAACGAAACAAAACCCGCGAACAACATTCATCACAGACAAACACTGAAAACACAATAAATTCCAAACAACTCCGCGACAACTGAAACATGAAATTACATAAAAACTGGGAAAAACTACGGCCAGGATCGAACCTGTGTCCCAATAATGCTCAAGGCCGTCGGTTTTATTTCGAGACGTTTTACGACCTACCAAGAATTACGACTTTTTGGCTAAGAAGGGATGCCAAGTTCGGCTCTTAAAACTCCCTTGAATTTGCTAAAAATATCCCCGGCAGGAATGCGTGAAAAGAATGCTTTATTTCGCCTGTAATGATTGTGTCAATCGTGGTGGAATAAAAAAGGAATTCATGAGGTTCACATGAAATCTTCGTGTACTATGTTGGTGTGAAAAATTACAATGAATTTGGGTTTGTTTTGAAGTAGACTTTGACTTTTTATAGATTTTAAAATGTACAAAATATAAAAAACCTTTCAACGAAGCGACAGTCGGCTGTCGCGCTGCTATTGTCTTTCTATTGTGTCTCTAATCACGTTTGTTTAAATGTTTAATGAAAAAAAAAATCTAGTCGGTTTTTTGGTTTTTGCTCTGCTTCCAAGCTTAACATGATGTTACGTACGTACGTAAAAGGATATTTTCACACCGGCCCGTTAAAATTCCACAGATTAGCACATAAACCAAACAAAAAGTTTCTTAAGTTGTAAGTACTATGTTAATGTAATTGTACTCTAACCTAACTACAACGTAGGTTTTCGCTTAACAGTAGATAAAATGTAGATAGGAGCCATGTTGCCATGCAATCATTTGATACTAGATTTTGACCGCGGCTTAGCTCTTGTTAGAAAGAGATAAATAGTAGACTATGTCACTTTCCATCCCTTTAACTATCTCCAATTAGAAAAAATAATCCGTCGCTCTGTTTTGCCGTGAAAGACACGTCGGACAAACAGACAGACAGAGAGAGTCACACATACAATACACTTTCCCATTTATAATATTAGCATAGATGTAATGAGATTTTTCAGTGTTTACAGCATAAAGATACATACATAATAATATAAATACACTATACATGCACTAACACCAACTACTTACACTAAATGATTTTATTCTAGTAAATTATGCTCGTAGACAGTTTTTTATTGTTTTGTGTTACTGTATAAGTACTTCATAATAGGCATAATTTTCATTAAGCTGTTTTAGAAGTTTAATTTGTAAGCTTTGAAGAAACCTGATATAATAAGGGACCTGATGTAAAAGGGAAATAAGGGACTTAAGGAACTTTATATTTAAATTCTTTATCTTAATGTCTGAGCTTACTATATTACTATACTTTGAAGTTTTAGAAGAGCCACTTCGTCGCTTATTACAAATAGAAAACAAAATAATAAACCTGTTTATATAAAAGTTAATGCCGGCAACAAACTTTGAGTGGAAAGTACTAAACAAGCTTCGTATGAAACATTAAAATATTTTATACAGGATTTGTATAAAAAACGGTACATTATATCCAGATTATGGCACCTAAAAAATTTATTGGAATTGTAGATGAAATGACGAAAAGAAAACATACTTAAATAGGTACTTTAAAAATGACATCAAATGTTTGTATCATAAGTACTTAACTTGACATGTAAACAAATAAATATCTTGGGACATTATACTCTATACTGTGGTAACCAGACAACTGACACAAACTTACATAATTCATTTTTTTATTACAATCCAAATGCCAAATAGTATTAAAAATAACTTATTTAATTTGGAACTGAAACTTTTTACTAAAACTCAACACATTAGCCAATAGTTTTTCTAAAAGATACCAAGAAAACAAAAACAAAATCTCCCACAAAGCTAGCACACTTTTATTTACAGGCAACACAGAAACTTTAGCCCCGACCTCTCGCCTGTAAATTTAAATTAAGACATTCCCTTTGTAAATTTTAACTAACGTTTGCTTCCTCCAAATTATTTTGTTTCTGACCATCCACGGGTTAAGTCGCAGCCGATGTCTTTAAACCCGTGAATAAATTCAAGAGTGCAGAATTGTGAATTTATTTAAACCGAACCAAGAATGTGGGGAGATTAAAATGTTTTGTCTTTGTACGTACGGAATTTACGGTCAATGAGGGGAGTCTTGTGGAACAAGATTTAACATTGCATTTTGGTTTGCAGCAAGAAATTTCTGATTTTTCATTCGTTATACAGCTGTTTTTGATTTTATATAACTTTCTGCCAGTTTAAGATTTTCTTTAATTTAACAAGAACACATTTGTATTAATTCATTTAGGTTACCGTAACGGCTGTCAAATATCTACGAATGGCAATCAGTACTAACTAACGCCTTTACGTGCTTTCCGAGGTATGGGATATCAGTGATTTCACAGATAAACTTAGAAAAGGCATATGAATTTTAAAAGTCACGTTGGTACTTGCCCGGTTGTGAACCTGCAACTTTTTGCGATAATAACCGGCGCCCTAATTTTTGGCCCATCACGACATTAAAAAAATATTGGGGTAAAGGTTTGCCAAAATCATGTAATACGATTATATTTCATGCTATTTCTTAACTAACTTTAAGACCGCTTCCCCGTGGTTTCTATCCATTTTCTCTTAAAACCCTTAACTCCATCCAACTTGAATATTTCAATCTGCAACACAAATAACGTGTAAAATATAAGAAACAAAAAAAAAACAAAGTAAGCGGTTCAGTTATTTTTGCCAACAAAGTCAATAAAGGGATCAATCGAAGTCGCGCCGCAATTATAGTCGACGGTGAAACACAGAGCTAACAATCTGAAGCAAGCGAGCTTGGTAGATGTAATGGAGGGCGTGGAGTGATAGGAGGAAGCGGGTTTTGAGAGTACCTGGAAACATTATTGAAGGAATTTTTCGAAAATCTAAATAAGGCTTATCTTTGTAAGTTAGAAGATTTTTGCCAGAATACTGCAAAAGATGTAGCTTTGGAAATAACCCAGCCAGACCCAGATTAATAGCTGACTATAAGGTATGAAGTGACTGCTTATCAGACCTTCACAACCCAGTTACCAGATATAGACTGATTGGAAGATTTCATAGTTTCTGATTACTCTTTACAACTCAAAGGTATATGAATGACAACCGGCACCATTAGCTGTTGTGTTTTTCGAATCACAGGATGTCTGTGATACGTGATAAACTTTAAAATGTCATAATATAAAAATTAATGGGCAGGGTTAATCAACGTTGTTTCGATATCAAGGTCAAATAAAACAACAAAACATCGTATAAGCTGATTTAAGTAACGTGATAAGCATTAGATATACACCCGAACTTTCACCAAAATTAGCCGTTCTAACTACAAAGGTTAAGTTCTAAATCCCAAGTTGCGGAGTATCCTTGAGACGTCAGTTAAGTGCGATGTAGCTAACTGCTGCTTTAACCCTTTGATGTTACTTTTATCTCCCAACTTTGAAGTGTTGAGACGAAGGATTTAGTTTTTAAGCGTTTACTTTGACGACCTTCTGTTTGCTTCGCCATTTTTGAGGGAGTTTTGGCAAAAATTGAGCTAGGTTTTGTAATTTGTAAAATGTGCCGCTAGTATACAAACTTAATATTCTGGAAGTTGATCCTCTTTATGCTTTGCTTTTTGGGCTAATAAATATAGACTGGACGAATGTACGATGATCTGCTTTTCGGTCATTCATTATGTATTTTCTTAGTTGAAAGTTAATGATGTTTCTTAATCTTTTAAAACTAGACTAACACTTGTGACTTATATTCTTACAAGCTGTTGTCCACGTCAATTTTGTTAACAACTCTTGTGGCACGTTTAATGATGTTAGTCTATACTATTTGCTCATAAAACTGGCAATCATAAGCAGTCGGTATTCAAAAATTCTCACCGACTTATTTCTAACAGTTCTAAAGATTATACGTTTATACATTTAGGGCCTATTTCACAATCTCACAATCTCACAATAGTTTCAACTTACCAGGCACATTAAAGAATGTTAAAGAATTTGCTTGAAATAATCTGCCCTTTATTTTTATCTGAACTTATTAGAAGGATGTGAAACAGAAATGTCGACAATAAGCTTATCAGTTTTATTTTATTGGTTAGATATAATCTCTGTTATCTTATACCGATGCCTCTGGTCATATTAATTTACAACAGAAAACCTCTGTCCATACTTTGGTATTCTCTTTCTAAATCTTTCCATATCACGTTACCGCCGGAAAACTGAAACTTGTCCCACTCTTGAAAACCTTGAGCTGTGTTACATTGAACTGGTAACGCAGTCGGCACCGCGCCCTTTGATGTGACTTACATCTGTGCCTTCTGACTTTGTTACTTAGCTAAGTTCTTACTTTTCTATGCTCAAGCGAATTTGACTGGTTTTGAGGCAATTAGGGCTGCAAGTACGTATAAGGATTTTTAAACTAGCTGTCCCTCACGGTTTCCCTCGCGTTTTTGGTTAGAGTTCCACTTCTATAGGTCGTAGCGTGATGTTACAGAACCTACTTTGATAGGTGGACTGTCCAACAATAAAATATTTTTCAATTGGGACCAGCATTTCCTGAGATTAGCGCGTTTGACCAACTAAACAAACAAACTCTTTAGCTTTATAATGTTAGTATGGATTACGAGACTATATTACAAGACTGAGACTATAACAAAAATCCAGACTCAAGAAATTTTCTAATGGAACTATGTAATAAAATTTTACTTGATCTGGAGATCGAACCTGGTAATCCAAGCTTATTGGCTGAGTTCCCAGATTGGCCAAACCAGGCTGTAAAGCGTCTTTTTGAAGTTATGACCCACTGAATGTGTCAGACTGTCTTGTAAGGTTTCTGCAATATAGTGTAAAACAAAATTCTTACTTACAAGTAATTCAGCTCGTTTCAAATAATTTTGTTTAGGTGCACGTAAGTGATTTGGGTGCTTTTTTTTATTACGCTCAACAGAGTTTCTCCAACTTTTAATTGTTCTGACTGCTGACCGCCATAGGTCGTCACCTAGGGTGGGAGAAGTCATTTAATGATTTCCCATCTATAAAAAAAGCCCTAGGTCCTCGGTTCAACTCCCATCCAGGAGAAATCTTTGTTTGATGATCATGATTAAATTATACATCGATGTGTATCAGTTTTCTTGTTACCACTCAGGCTCTGTCTAGTCTAGAATCTAATGGGCACGTGTGAGTCCCAAAATATTCATTTATTCTGCAAAAAATAACGTAATAACAATACAAGATCGCAACAAAAGCTTCCTGGTGAGATATTCGACAGCCTCACTATATGAGAGTATAGAGGGCACAGTCACTCCTTATTTTATTAGGAGATTGGGTTCGTTCCCTTAGCGTGTTCCCTCACAAAGGGACGGACGCTTTGTGTGTCAGAAAATGAGATTATGAAAACATACTGTGATCATACAATCTTTTTTCTCATTTCTTTGACAGGATTCTTTTAACCCTTAATTTGGCAAGGACTATTTTTTCTCGAATTTTATATTTTACTGTTATTTTCTTGTTTATTATGATCCCAGAGGAGAGAAAAAAATAATAAAAAAATACTAAATGTTACAGTTTTCGCAAAAATCTGTGTACTCCAGGGAGTACATTGCCAGCTATCGCGTAAACTACGTCTCAGTACGTTTGTACTATGTGTAGTACAATGCCAAGATATTGATAATATTCATTTTGTCAATTTATTACTTTATTTACGAAAAAAACGTTACAAACAACAATAATTTAGTGTAAAATTGACAACAGGAAATGAAGAAAAAATCTTGTAGTTTTTTCCTACCACAAACAGATACATGTAGCTCTTCACGTAAAAAACTTGAGTGCTTCCCTCTTTGCAAAGCCTACAGTGTAATTATTTTATTTCCCTTTTCTGAAAAATTTCCAATATTGCGTCGAGCCTGATGCTGTCATCCGGTCGTTCAGCAGTAGAAGAAGTTGAAGCTCTTTGGAGATGGAAATAGAAAGAGTGGCTTGTCATCAGAACTAAATCATTCAGCTAATTTGTACAATACTGGACGCAGAATAAGTAGTTTCCATTTTTTTGTTGAAAAGATTTGTTATTATGAAGTAATTATGCTAACACAAGAAAGATTATCAAAAATGATAGTAAAAAAAATGTTATTGGACTATATTTTAGCGGTTTCATGTTGCACTTGTCTCTAGTATATTTGGGACAGACAAACTGACTGTTAGTTGCCCTGAAGGCGAAGTTTTTAGAAGAAACATCTGAAAATAGTGTAAATAAAACCTTAGTGACAAACTGAATTAGTCAACCCCAACCCCACGTGGCACTAGTCTGCTCTAGAGAGTATAAAAAATCTTCAAATCGCACCGAAAAAGTAGCCTCCGCGCGCCGTGTTGAACAGGCTGTAAGAATAAAGAGCTGGAGCTACTTAGGGAAAGGGGAACATGTAGTGCTGGCAGTTTGATACACAAGGGCATAGAGACTGCACTTCTCGAAGCGATGGAAACGCTTAGCAGCCTTTAGATTGTATTTTTTTTTACCATAGAAGGTCTCTTCTCTATCCCAAATCCCCTAATGACGCGCTAAAATGATCACTAAAAGTATGAGTTTGCTAGATTTGAGGTAGGATTTAGGGGTTAAAGGTGTTTAAGGAGACTGAGGGAACCCCCGTTCCCCCTCTTACCTCCGAAACTCCTAAAATCAGCGTCCAGTATTGTATATATTTACTGAACTATCATCAAAACGTTCTTTTTGTTTGGGTATCAAAGCTAAAATCTTATGCGATCGTGTCAGTTTCAAGCTCAGCAGAAAAAGATAATTGGACATACTATCGTACATGCTTTTCACACCTCAAACATTGTTATAATTTATAAAACAAACAAATGAATACCGCATTCAATAACACAATGCTTTTGGCAATGTACTCCGTGTATACCAAAGTCTATTTTGTGTTTTTTACTACTGACCTGGCAACGGTATTCCTGGAGTACACACATGGTTTCTAACTCATAATACTGTAATTACGTAAATTATACCGAAAATTGCAAACGATTTATATTATTTGTTGATTTCTCAAGCACTTCAAATCAAAAAATTAACAACTCCCTAACTAAAAATTATAGAAAAAAAATAAAAAACCTACCCATGTCTCAGACATATCTGACCGTTCAGAAAGATTTTGAATTTAACAAAACATTATTGACGTAACCAAAATAGAAAATAAATTCCTGCATTAATTGATGATCATTGCAACTCATTAAAAATAAAAAATGCATTTTTTTTGGATATTCGTGACAATATATTTTTTTTAAGTTAATGTACTATGTGTAGTACGATGCCAAATTAAGGGTTAAGGTATTTGATTAGGAAATGTTTTTGAGACTAGATAATTGTTTCGATCTTCAAAACGAAATCAACGACTTTAGGCATTTTGAACCTAAATTTATTTCTAACAATAAGGTTACACATACTTTAACTACTCCTGTGAATTTAACCCCGTAACTTGTCTTTTCTTAGCAGTAAATACATTAAAAAAAGGATTACTACTGAAGAAATAGCAGTCAACGGATTTAGCACAAATAATAATAGTTTGCTCATTAGAATATTGTTTTTTTTTGTACCAATTACTTTGATATTAGTTTATTACGGAGTATCAAAGTTTGAAAGATCGATGTACTGTGTTCATCAAGTTCAAAACAATAATAGGTGAGTTCGAGAATTCGGTATGTCAAAGTACTTGATATAAAATGTTCATCAGTTATGAATCAGTAATTTATATTCATAGTTATGAGATGACAATATCTGGTCAGTAATAAAAAATGATTTACTCAAAAAGAAAATAACCATCTTCAAAAACTAAAAACATAAAAAATATTAAAAATTTGGACTGGTGGCTTCGGTGGTTGAAACATGACCCATCTATCAAAAAAGAACCATCAAAATCCGTTCATAATTGGCGGAAGTATCGGTGAACATACATAAAAAAACATGCAGTCAAATTGAGAACTAGGTACCTCCTTTTGTTGAATCCGGTTAAAAATAAAATAAGATATTTCTTTCCCGAGTCAAAAGTTCTGTTACCAGGAGCTAAGAAAAGTAAGAATGTAACAAAACAAACTTTATAGAAATAAAACACGGTCTGTAAACAAGTGAACGAGATAAAGTTGAAGATTGAACGAAATGAAATCAGCTCAATCATGAAAGTCCAGTGCATTGTGGAATCATTCACTTATTACATTTCGACCAATCACGTGCGAGTGTGAGTCGGGGTTGTGACGTCACACGGACGGAGAGATAAAATAAAATGCTGTTTGGTAGTTTCTTTATTTTGTTAACTTTCTTGTGATAAAGAAAGTTGGTTTGTGATTTTGTAACTTCTTTGGCTTTAGTTATTATAGTAACAAAACAGACTAATTTTATGCAAGTTTTCGTTTTTTTCTTGTACAGTTTTTTTTAATTGCTGTAATAAGGGCCACAACACAGAGTTATATTAAAGTCGGGTAACAACTTTATTACCTAGTACCTACCTAGTTTTCTCAAAATTATACGAGGCTGTAAAAAAATACATTACTATTATCTAAACATATTACTCATAGTTTTAATTTGTATCAATTTACAGCATATAATTTCAGTAAAACAATAAATATTTATTGTAGCATTGGCACTGTTTATGTAGGAAAAACATTGTCCTTACTTTCTGAGTGTTAACAACAATACATGGGTCAAGAGAGAGTTTAAAATTGAGGAAAAACATTTAAAACATGTTTTTGTAAAATGTTGGAACTTTGTCCTTTAATATTTCCGTAACCAAAAGGATTCCAAACATCACATCACAATGATGAATAGAAACTTTGAGCTTTGTTACATGTCTATTTACGGCCTTCATTTTTCTATATCTTCTTTAATTCGATTCCTCAAATCCAGCCTGATGTTAGTTGTTGAGCGATAGCTAGAGAGATAGCGATAGATTTTAGGTGTTGGTAACCTTTTTTATAGATTTTCCACCATCAGATAGACAGATAGAATATTCTTTATTGTACACCAATAGGACAAAAACAGTAAAGGACAACACAAACAAATATGCAAGAGTACAATACCAATAATCAGACCGTTTGTTCTACACTAGCTGTCCCCCACGGCATCGCGATATGTTATGTAGCCTACACGTTTCATAAAAAACAAAATTTTGGAATGGGCATTAGATTTTAAAATAAAGTTCTTAAGTGTCTTTTTTAGTCTAATGGAATGATTTGACTTTGACTTTGTTATTCTAGTGTATAAGCTATATTACTGTAAATTTTTTATAGTTTTTTGCATGAAAGAGTAACAAACATCATTCACATCCACACACACATACATACAAACTTTCACATCCATACTAGTCCATACTAATATTATAAATGCGAAAGTAACTCTGTCTGTCTGTTTTTCTGTCTGTCTGTCAATCTGTCTCTTCTTCACGCCTAAACATACAATTTGGTACCGATATAGTCTGGGACCCGAGAAAGGACATAGGATAGTTTTCATCCCAGAAACGGGAACGGGAGCTATTAATCCACGCGGACGAAGTCGCGGGGCAAAATCCAGTTTATAATAAAAGTAAGATATACGACCATATTATGTCCACGTACATATTCTTATTTTTACTCTCACTAACGACCAATCGACATTTATTATAAAATTATTTTATTTCAATATAAATAATTCTCAGTATCACTTAAGGCCTCCTCTGCCTCAAGGCTTGAGTACCTCCTCACACGTACAGCATCCCAGTACTTTACACGTCATAAACATTGCATTCGTTCTTGTTTTTGTAAAGAAAAACTTGGAGATAGACCTCCTATTACACCGTACTGATTTAAATGCTATTGAATTAAGCAGACCAATGTTTGTTTTTCTATGGGCCACAGTTGCCTGTAATAAATGAATAAAAAATAAATTGAAAATTTTTAGAGGTTTTAGAGGATTGTCTATAGAAATACATTTCAAATGTATTTTTATTTTTACAGTATTTCGTATATAAATACATTCGGATGTTATTTTATTCATACATAATAACTTCATTTGTTTTAACACGAAGAGATTTTTTTGTAGTTGATATTTATATCTACTACAAAAACTACTCTACTAAAATAATGGATTTTGGACACAATTTAAGAAACGTAGATTAATAGTTATTAATCTAATAAAGATTTGTAGTCGAATTACTAAAAAAACCTTTGCTAATTTCTAGTTAAAAATTGAGATATTTTTGTTTGACTATTAATTAGTGTGCTTATAAATTATCTTTACTCAACTATTCTCAGAAATACGGCGCTTTAATAACCATAATATATATAACCAACATTCGCTTTGTGTACCTATTTAAATTACTTCGCAAATGATGATTTGACCCTAACCCTCAGACAAACATAGATTGGTAATCTTAATTATAATAATATTATGTTTAATTTAGTTACAAATAATTTGTTTCTCTGTGATAGCACATTGTGATTTTTTTATGTGTAACTATTTTACATAATTATGTTTATATAGGTATATTATAATTAATTGAATGTTCAACGTAGGAAAATCGCTTGAATTGTTGATGGAGCTGTTGGGGTTGTAAAAATAATTTTCAGGAGACTTTATTGAAAGGAGTAATTAAATTTCATAATTTCTGTCACATCGAAACAAATTAAAGGGAATTGCTAGTGCTTCATACAAAAATAAAACACTTTTTCCAAAAAAAGAACCGCCTTCAAAAACTAAAAACCCAAAAATAACTAAAATTTCGGAAGTCGGTGGCTTCTCTTCTAACAGTTAATTTGTGTTGCCACCGACTTCCGAAATTTTAGTTATTTTTGGGTTTTTAGTTTTTGAAGGCGGTTCTTTTTTTGGAAAAAGTGTTTTATTATTTACTTTTTAGTGTCGACTCCCAATGTCTGACTGTGTATTACAGTATATCAGTATAAAACGAAAATAGAAACTTGAAGAAACGCACACTTCGTCTGTGTAATATACATAGATGATGTGTGCGTATCTCAAGTTTTTTGGTTCTTGGTGAATTTTTCGAGAAGCACTGAACCGATCGCCACAAAATTTATATGGGACCACTCCTGAATCATGACCTATCAAACAAAAAAAGAACCATCAAAATCCGTTTACAATTGACAGAGATATCGCGTAACAAACATACAAAAAAAACAAAAAAAAAAACATACAGACGAATTGAGAACCTCCTCCTTTTTTGAAGTCGGTTAAAAAACCATTTATTTCTTTCTTTCAAACGGTTGCAAGACGAAACAACATTTCAAACTCCAACATTTCTCTTACGTTACAGCACGGTGTGACACGCAGTCACTTTCCAAGCTCCCACTTAAAATAATACCTTCATTTTCGCCTTGCATAGCTTATGTGCGACATAACAGAGTGTGCGCGACAATTTAGTCGCAGTGTCGAGCGACAATAATACCCGTATGAGACAATGCGATATTACACGATTTAATAACTTGTACTGATATTGTAAATGAGATTGTAACTCTGTCTGTAATGATTTAACTTTTAAACTACTCAACCGATTTTGAGGTAAGTTGTGGGCTAGCTAGAGTGATAGAAAGTTGTGTATTGATCTCTAGACAAGTGAAATAATAAAATAGATGGCAGAATAGAATAAGTATAAATAAGCCGGTTCATTAAAGAAAGGAATCTTAAATGACGGCATGTACTTGCGTTGACAGATAGTACAGACTGCATATAAAATATAAACTTGAAGTTTTTTTTTGAAATCGAAAAAATTATTAAGATTTTTTATTGTTTTCATCAAAACCAGTGCCTACTTTTACCACAATAACAAACAGGTAACAACGGAAAAATAACAGTAAACTATAACAAGATATTCGTAAAAAGGACCACTGAGCGCGTCAAGGCAGTGTGAAACAAATCAAGACAAAATTGTTTTTATGTTGATTGTACGCGCGCGAGTGAGTATAGACGGCACTAGTGTGCGAGCGAGAGAACATGATAAGCGCCGCCATTTTAGATTCCTTTCTTTAATCAACCAAGTTATAGATTGTTTTAGAAAGAAAAACAGTTTTTAGCAGAATAGTCAAACAAAATATTAAAATTAACTAAAAACGTTAAAACAAAAGAGCTAAGTAGCGCCACTACCGCGCGAAACGCTAGTGCTCAGCATAATGCAGTGACCCATACACAGGCACAAGTCTACGATGCTGTTTTTCTGCGCTAGCCGGCAATTTCTTAAATGTATGGGATTGACACAATCTTATGCTAAGTAATTTGACATCTTGTTACGAATTAATCTATTCTATAATGCCACTTGTCTAAAATATTTGTAATTTATTTGCTACAGAATGAAGTAAAAATTTTTTTTTCTTATTTTTCCATTACCAAATTTTTATAGTTTAGCCAAATTCAATAGTATTTTTTTAAAATAAACGTTAGGTTTGCCTAACAAAATTCATCACTTCATGTAAAATGTTAATGTTAATTTTAGGCAACAATTTAAACATTTGATGTAATTTCTTGACAGATTGACAGAAATATAATTAACTGTCATAAGCATAGCAGGCGTTCAGTAAAGGTCATTTTAAAGGTTATAAAATTATTAACATTATACCCACACTATTCCACAATTGGACAAATTGTATTTGTTCAATATTCGTCAAAGTAGTGTTGCTATGTTCCAATTTCAAGGGCATGGGTACCGGTGTTAGTACACATTGTTTACCCTTATATTTTTTTTCCAATTTTTATTTTACCACATTGTTGGCGTGATTGATACACTCGTACACATTGGTACCAAATTTCAACTTTCTAGTGTTAACGGTCAAAGAGATTACTCGAGGACGGACAGACGGACAGACAGACAGACATGGCGAAACTGTAAGGGTTCCTAGTTGACTATGGAACCCTAAAAAAGGTAATGCCTACTTTGGTCACAGATTCTACATCTACTTATTTATAAACTACTGCTAAACTGTTTTTTGATTAGGTTTATTGGCAAAAATATTTTTGTTTTAGACTAGTTTTTCTTGGAAGTGAGGGCTCTTGTTGTATCGCAAAATTTTTTAGCAACACGAAACAGAAAACGTAAAATATTTTACCCCGTAGCAGCTCAAAATAGTCTAAAAATAAAATACGAATGTCATCGGAACTGGAAATGAAAACATTGAAATCTATTTTAGGATATCGGTACGTTTGTAATTGACTTGTTGAAGCGAATGACAGTTCTGTTGCGCCATGGTAAAATATTTACGTTCAGTTTCTTATTGTACTGGAATTCTGTTCCAATAATGATAAGCAATTGATTGGGCTGTGATCATTCGTTATGGCTTATTTAGTTTTCTGAACCCAAAGAGTGTCAAAAGGTACCCAATCACTATGTGTGTCTGTCAGTCCATTACTTCAATTGTCATAACTATTACTGTATATTTTAAACAGTATAGGTAGATTCTTACATTTAAATTAATTACTTTGGCTACAGTAACAATTTAAAAAAATCAAATAGGGTTCTTGGAGAAAAGTTTTTTGATTTTAATATTACCCATAAGTACTGATTGAAATGAGATTAAATTAAATTAATTAAAAATACTAGACAGCCGGTCAAGCTGCCAGGTCGAGCACAAATATATTATTTAAAAAAAAATTAGAATTTATTTCTCAGTACTCGGACGCTCAATCTTAGTAGTTCAAAACCGTTTTCCTCCAACCCAACCACTGGTCACCACGAAAAAAACTTATATAACTTCATACTCCTATCAAAAACTTGTTAAGTCAGCAAAAAACCTGACTGCCCAAGGCATATAAGCACTTACCACTAACGATAATTTAGACGAACCGCCATCAATCAGACACAAACCCGTGGTCAAAAGACTTCCTGGAATTAAATGACAATTTCCTTGCAGTCACCATGTAATAATAAAGACGTTTAATACCGTACCTACAATCCCTTAGCTCTGTGTTGCCACCTGGCGCTGCCCGCGAATTTCCCATACATTCGAAACAAAAGAAGAGACACTTTGTTGTGCACCTACGTTGTATATTATGCGCGTAGGGAGGCGAGCTAAGATGGCGCTTAATGTCTTGCAAAATGTTGGGGTAAGACGAAATGTTTGTAAAGTTTATTGTTAAATAGTATCGCTCTGCTAAAATATGTTTATTCTTTTTGTTAGTTAGTAATGGTGATGATTTGATGACTGTTATAATATAAAACTGTGATGAAGAAAGTATCAGAAATAGGGAAAAAATACAAATCAACGTTAAGAACGTTACGAAAAACGTTAGGAACGCAGTTTTCAAAATCGTATACGTTAACGCATAAAAATGGTACTTTATAAATTATCAAATATTTTCTCAGTGACAATATTTATGCCTAAAATAATATTAAGTAATATAGTTACTTAAAGTATTCTGGTTAAGGTTAAGAACGAACTTTAGTACAAAAAATTACCAGACCAGTATTTTTGTTTACTTATCTTTGCATCTGGGATGAAAACGCATTCGCTAGACCCCTGAATTTGAAAATGTTTATTATTATTGTCTATAGGCAGTGGTATTACTTAACAGGTGACTTGTTTGCTAACCATGCAATCAGAGAATCAGTGAAAATTGAAGCCACCATTTTAAACAATTGCATTCACCAAAAAGCAGCATCTTAGAGCCCCAAAATTCTTACATTTAATATACCAACTTAATATCATTACACTGTTGTTTGACAAAGACGGCTAAAAGCCTCTTATGATATGTAAAGCGCGAGTTTTCAGCCCTTGTGTTATTGTTTCATACTTTTGTCTTGGAGGGGTGAGTTTGAGAGGTAGGGGGGGATGAATTGTGGTCGATAATTTCCAAGTTACAATATAATGTTTGGATATGTTTTGAGAGATATTTTAGATGGATTATCAGTGTTGGGTTGGTAGATAAAACGAGGCTGTTTTGTTTTTGGTTTAGTGAAAGGACAAGCGGTGTTGTTGATGTCACTTTCTAAGCAGTTTGTAGTACGATGTTATAATTTTTAAATACCAGTCTTACTGTGTTAAAGTGCAGTCAGGAGGTGTTCCATTTTGTGCAATATGATTTCAAAGATAGTTTTGTTTGATCAGGATCAGATTATAACATGCAAATGAAGATATGGGGAACTTCCTTTAAAATTCATCATTAACTGCTAATAAGAACAGATTGGCCAAAATCCTTATACCATAGTTTAGAATATAATTTATTAGTGCTGACTTCGTATAAAACTCTACACCTCAAAAACATAAGGGGGACAATACTAAAATACCAAACATTTTTCCACCAACAGTTTTAAACGTTTAAAAATCCTCAGAACGATACCCAGTGTACGAAATGTTGCAAAAAATAATCCACAATGACGAATAACGTGCTATTTAATTTAATCATTCACTCGCATGGCCGCCGTTCACTCATTCGTTCTGTCAGTCTACCCACGCGTCTAATTTCATTCAATTTTTTGACACTTAAATCATTCTGTGCGAATATTTTTTTACTGTTAAAACATTTGGTTTGAAAATTTAAGTAATGGTGCAACTTTACTGTATTTGGTAAAGTATTTGCGTATTAATGTAACGCAATATCAACCTTTTTCTAATAAATGTATAGAATAGTTTGTATAACTAAAGTAACGCAATTTTTTTCCAAATTAATCATGTAGAGTCGCACTATTTCATGCATATTATTTTATTGTCTGTGGTATTGTGTTACTATAATTTACCACAATATAGTAAAATTATTTACTTTCGGTGAATATTATTTTGCATAGAATCAGTTATATAAAACCTCCTTTTTCGTTTTTCATAACTCAACAGGAAAAGCGGAACCCTTACAGCATCACTTTTTTGTCCGTTTGTACATATGTCAAGACCCTTTTTCTCAGGAACGGATAAAGGTATTAAGTTGAAACGAATATCAAATACTCAGACCTACAATTTCTTTGAGCAGTAATTCTTCTGAGTCGAGCAGTTGCATTGTAAGGATTTTTAAGAAGATAAACATGTTGATGTATAATACCGTCTTACCGAGCTGTAGGTGAAAAGAAAGAAAACAATAAAGACAGAGAAAGAACGCAATAAGAAACGTTTAAATTTGTTTACATTCATCCGTACTAATTTATTAAGCCGGCTCTACACTCGCGCCGCGAACACCCGCGAAAGCCGCGAACCGTGAATGTGGATGGCTTTCGCACCCCTTCGCGGGCTTCGCGCCTGTTCGCGCCTTGTTCCCCGTTCAGTGTCGGTATTTGCGCCCGCTTCAAAGGGTTTGCGAAGCGCGAACCTCCCGTGAACGCAAGCGCATCCACACTCGCGCGTGAATTCAGTATGGCGCAAGACTCCGTGCCGTGAGGTTGTACTTCTTTTTTTTTATTCATATTTATTTACGTTTGCTCCAAAATGAGCGTCAATTGGACGAACGAACTGGAACTCGTATTGATCGAGTGCTTCCATGCTGAACCCATTTTATGGGATCCCAAACATAAAGAACATTGAGCCAAAGCGCATAGCGTCACAGCAATAGCAGTGCCTAAATCGGCGTCCATTCTCGACGAGCGCGCGAACTAAACTGTGAACGATTGCGAATGTGGAGGGACATGTTGTTCGCGACGACTTCGCGGCAAATTTATTTGCGCGAATTTGACAGGTGTTCGCGGCGTGAGTGTGGAGCCCGCTTTATAAATGCGAAAGTAACTCTATCTGTCTGTCTGTCTCTTCCTCACGTCTAAACCACTGAACCGATTTGAATGAAATTTGGTACAGATATAGTCTAGGACCCGATAATGGGTATAGGATAGTTTTCATCGCGGATATCCCCCGGAAATGGAACTACTATTCTACGCGGACGAAGTCGCGGGCAAAAGCTAGTTTTTCATAAGTTTCTCATATTTAAAGCGTTTATAAATCTTTCCAAAAAACCTTTGTTACAAAAAATACATTCACCACTGCATTGATTGACAAAACTTGTAGATTCCAACAGACAATGAATTTAAATGATACCATGCCATGGTCCTTGTCACAACCGTCATTGTTCTGACACGGCGTGCCGGGGGATGTTTCAACCCCTTCATTTAATATGCACCCCTAGTCACTGGACACTGGATTATTATTGACAGATTTACTAAACGGTTTTAATTACTTTAGATGTGAAAATTGATTTTAGTTAGTCCCTGGTTATCCCGTGTTTGTTTAGTTTGGTTTAGTTTTTGATCTCTGCTCTTTACCCCTGTGTGTTGTAGTTTTGTGTCAAAAGAAGTTGCCAAAATGAGACCAGGTTTAGCTTTTGAGATTAGCGCTGTCAATTAAATAATGTCTTTAGCGTTTAATTAATAGTATTAACTGTATAGGAGAATTGATGGTTTTGTGTGCGTTATTGGCTGTTTTTTGCAAAAGAAGACGACTCAGAATACTAAATCTCATGCTTAATTATTTTCTTTCACGTCGTTGGATTATAAACACACGTTAAGTTTTTTGTATTTATTGCATTTATAAACATATTAACTCGAAGATAACCAGACTTCATGAACAAAAACCTAAAAGCTATACAAATATTTCATTTTGTCTCCGTGGCAACCGAATCATCAGAAAAGAATTGCCGATCGCAAAGTTCTCTTCAACTATTTTGTGGCATCGAAATGAAAACTGCTTAACAAAAGCTTTAGTGATAACAATATACCAACTTGTAAGAGGCAAACAACAAAATAAAGCTTGTATACAAAGTCCTTGAATGTAGCTCTAACAACACAACTTGTAAGTTGACGAGCACACAAAGTTCTTCGGTCGCCCCATCTGCTAAATAGCTAGTACGTTATTTTTAATTGCTTGTTCCTATTTGAGTCGAATTAAAACAACTTTACATCAGCCATACGCCTCCGCCACAACTTTTCACATTTGGCAAACATTTTTGAACAATTAACCTTTTAAAATTGTACTGTTACGCCTTCAAAATAGGTTAGTAGCGCGCTGCCAAGATACCACTTACGTTACAACGAGCGAAAATAAACTCTACACATTTGTGATACAGGTTTAAGTGGGTGTAAAGTTATTGTTGTTTTAGTAAATGCCGTTTTCTTGCCCGAAGCAATTTGTCGGTTAATTTCTTATTATTTAAAGTTGGAATTGCTTAACTCTGTAGTCGGGTGCAATTTTTCGGGTGTGCACATTAGGGCACAAAACAGGACAAATAAGGGATGAATTCGTGTAGCGAATATTAGCTTGATATTATTAAGGAAAATGCGAGAAGATTTTTGCACGCAAAAGGTTAAGGAAATTGGGTTAACGTACACACAGACGTACCGACATAATAATAATGTTGTGTCAGTCATAGAGTAACTTATTTACCTATTTAGTTTATGGTGACACATTTTTTGTATGTATTGAGGTTTAGATACAATCTATACTAGTCTTTACTATCTATGCTTACTATAATAATATTATAAAGAGGTAAAATTTGTAAGTTTGTATGTTTGTAAGTTTGTATGTTATAGGGGTTAATCTCTGGAACTACTAGTCCGATTTGAAAAATTCTTTCAGAGGTACATTAAGTAGCCCATTTATCGAAGAATGCTATAGGCTATATACTATCACGCTATGACCCACGGCAGCGGAGCAGTAACGAAAAATGCGGGTGAAACCGCAGGGGACAGCTAGTTTTATATAATCTTGCTGATAATGAAGTGTAATATATTTTTTTCTGAACTGAGAAATTATGAAGTAATATATTATGTCTCGACAACTAAGAAACTAAAAGAAGCGTCATGTTGTTGAAAGTTTATAAGTGTATCATCATTAATTGAGCTACAACGTGTCTGGCAAAAGGCTGGGCATTTTATGATTATGTGTATTCTGACCTCATACGTATAGTAATACCTATAATAGTACCCCATAGTAAGAATTATTACAAACACGGTCGCAACTTAAACCACTGTGTAAGCTTTCGTTGTTCTCATTTTCACAATATTTTTTTAAATCAGATTGACAATAATTAAACATTACTATATGAACACGAATACAAATAAAAAAAAAGCACTTTTAAGAGGTTATAATGTTCTAACAGCCAGTTATTTGAAGATGAATGTTATTTGAGCTCCGTTAATAAAATAAGAAGAAAAAGTAATAAGCCATTAGCTAACTGCTAAGTTGGTAAGTAATTAGTTTGTGTTAGTTTGATCGTCGACCGGTACAATGTTTTCGATGTTAGTAGTCGAGTCTTTAGTCAACATGCATTGTCTTTATAAAATACTAGGTTTCGTCGTTTCGTCTCTACATGGAATGCATGTCTGCCATATTGCAAAGTCACACACAAACGCAAAACAAATTATAGCAGATTAATCTTATAGAACGTGTGAACGTGTCTTAATGTCTGCCCCATTACGAGAATAGGGCTAAATCAATACCGTTGAATCACTCTAACATTATTAAACATTACCCATACACTTCTCCATAGAAACTATATTACAATCTCATTACAATTTGGACGAAGCAACTAGCTTTAACTCTCTATCTGATCATCTCCTTGCCAATACAAAAGCATTTATACAAAACTAGCTTTTGCCCGCGACTACGTCCGCGTGGAATAATAGTTTCTGTTCTTGGGGGATTTACGGGATTAAAACTATCCTATGTCCTTTCTCGGGCCCCAGACTATATCTGTACCAAATTTCATTCAAATCGGTTCAGTTGTTTAGGCGTGAAGAAGAGACACACAGACAGAGTTACTTTCGCATTTATAATATTAGTATGGATTTTACTAAATTAATATTTGTTTTGGCTTTAACATGACACACAACAAGTTTGTCATGTCCAGCCATGTTGCCAAATCCCAAGCAACGCAAGCATATCAATCTCGCAAAACTACAGACGAACAGTTAACAGAAACATATCCAATTATAAACCCTGCTAAAAAGAGCTTAATCAATACCTAGGTTACATCGTTGAATCACTCTGACTCGGCTAAACATTACCCATACACTTCTCCATAGATACCATTTTACAGATAAGAAACTTCAACTGTCAAAGTAACTGTTTGACTTCTCGTCAATTCAAAAGCGCTTTTAGATGGTCTAATTTAAATGTTTTGACTTTGACTTTTAATTTGATTTTATTCTGACTTTGACTTTTACTATCACGTCAGTTAGACTGTTTTGTCTAATTGACGGGCTTCCAAGACTGTAAGTAGTCTACTGTCTAATTAAAGATAAATGTTTAGACTTTGACTTTAACATTGACTTTGACTTTGAAAATAACAAAAATCTGTAACACAAAAAATGCAAATTAATCGCACAGAACAAGTACAATCATAACACAAACACTGTCCAAATTACTTCATGGTTCAAATGCTAAACGAGAGAGAGCTAAATCAATACCTACCCAGTTTACACCGTTGAATCACTCTGACAAGCTAAACATTACTCATACACTTCTCCGTAGATACCATTTTATAGACAAGCAACTTTAACTGTCAAATTAACTGATGACTTCCTTTGGATGATATAATTTAAATGTATGTTTTGACTTTGACTTTTGCTACCAAGTCAATCAGACTCTTTGTCTAATTGACCGGCTTCCATTTCAACAGACTGTAAATAGTCGAATTTCAGATAAATGTTTTGACTTTAACTTAAACATTGATTTTGCCTTTGATTTCGACTATCAAGTTTTCGAGTCACAAGTGTTACAATACTAGGTACTGACATTGACGCCCAATACAACGTAACAAAAAAAATGCATATTCTTCGCACAGAACTGGTACAATAATTACAACACAAACACTGTCCAAATTACTTCGTGGAGCAACTGCTAAACGAGAACAGAGCTAAATCAATACCCAGTTACACCATTGAATCACTCTGACAAGCCAAACATTACACACACACAAAATATTAATAACTCCGCTTAAATCGACCGCAGAATGGATTGCTATCAAAATGTGATGCATTTGCGTTGAATTGGTAAAGGCACGGTTATATTAGAGCGGATAAATTGTGCGTCCGGAATGTTGTAGTTGTCAAAATCAAAGTTAAAGTCAAATTATTTTATTTTTAACTGGCTTCAAAAAAGCCTTCTCATTGTAAGTCGTTTAAAAAATAAAAGAATTTAACTGGTTTTCACTTCGTCTTTAATTATGTTGTTTTTTTTATGTTTGTCCACCGATATTTCTGCCAATTAAAACGAATTGATTCTTTTTTAATAGATGAGTCATGTTTCAGAGGAAAAAAAAACTAACAATAAATTCGACTCATATACATTGAAGATATTATGACGTGTTACACGTATTGAAAACTTTGATTTTTTTTTTTCGTTTTAAGTAGTGTAGTGATTGTAAGTAGTTTCATTTTGAACAAAATTACATTGAAAGCATAGAAATATAAATAACAGGAGAAGTGGCATGTGGGCGTGTCGCTGTCCGCGCAACATGCAATCGTGCTACAGGTCGTACGTAAGTGGCCGTGTCCGCGAACTAGTGTGCATTGGAACGCCATCGTGTCAACAAGTTAAAATACCGTATTGTTCAGCGATTTCTTGCAAAAAGTGAAGCAGATACCAAAACTATGTCAACAATGGAATCACATTTCATATATTTTTTCCTATATTTGTCTTTAAAATCATAAAAAATGCGCTATAACTAAAATTTCGGAAGTGTTGCCAACAACTTTCGAAATTTTAGTAATTTTTAGATTTTGAAGGGGTTTTTTTAAAAAAGCTTTTTATGTAACAATTAATGGTTACTGTAAAACAACCATTTTACAATCAGCTATAAGTAAAGAGCAACGCGTCGCGGTGAATGGCGGGATTTCGTTTAATTTATTGCTACAATGGAAGCCGTAATTTCCCTGTAATTAACGCTATGAATATGTTATGAGATCATTTTTGTGTCGCTTGGAGTTATTGTCGAAATGTCGATACTCTTTTGGTTTCATTTATTGTTACGTTCATACCTACATGACATGCATTTGTCTTTTTAGATGCTTTTTGTCCAAGTACGACTGATAATGTTGGTTCAACTATTCGTGTCTCTCATGGTTTAGAGCTTACACAGAAAATACATCTTTTTCTTCCTTTTATACTAAAAAAAACCTGTGCTAGACCAAAAAGCCTCATATTCCAGAATAATTATGCAAAATAATATTTTTTTTGCCTTTTCCTAAAAATGAACTTATATATTACAAAATCCTGGTTCCATTTCTTTTCAACATCTTATGAAATCATTCGGGTGCCACTTGTCAGTGAGTTATAGGTCATTAATTATTTATACTAGGTGTATTTTTGGTCTTGTATAACCCGCTAGGAGATGATTTTACCCATTAAAATAAACAACTTTTATTATGGAACCAAGTTTGAAATCGTGAAAAAAATATCAGCTGTTTCTAACAAAAGTTCATTGCCCTCCCGAACATGGTGGATTCACACACTTGCACAGATTTTTTTAGAATCGTCTGCCAGCGGAAAATACACCTAGTATATATAGTGTTTCGATTACACTAATCACATAAAAATAAGTCGATAATAGACCCTTCCATTTTAGAGAATACCCCAATTTACGGCTCAATTTCGAACTTAATACTATAATCTAGTCGCTTTAATCTCAGTAAAACTTAATTTACCTTCAATAGTCTACTAAATATCGAAGCAATATCAATAATCATAACCGTTACTTTATCATTTATTGAAGAAAGATCTCTTGGACCAAAACCTTGGGAATATCTTAATAAACTTAATCCAATTATCCAATAAAACCTTCAGCTTTGGAGGCTTAATAGAAAATGGCCCCAAAAGGTATCCCCATCTGAATTTCAGCCAATTCTTATATTTAACAGAAAAAAACTCGATGTACCCGCTAATATAAATTATCTGGTGTCAACTGCGCTCTATTTTATCCCAAAAAACTTCAGAACACACGAAAAAACACCTTATTTCTTTATTTCCAAGTCTCATTTTTCTTAAAACAATCTAAATATATCACCGTCATTCAAAATTGAAATTTATTTCTAAAGGCATAGATTCGGAATTAGGGTACTTCAACTACATTTACTCTCGCAAGCGATTCCCAAATTTATCCTTAAAGCAATAAGGTGTATATTTGATTGGCAGGTGTTTGTTAGGGGTCATTTATCAGTCTGGATGGATGTCAGAGGTTGATACGGCGTCGTATTAAAAAAGCCGGTGTATTTGCATGATGTGAGCTAAAACATAATATATGTAGGACAAGGATTACACAAGATTATAAAACAATTATTTTCAGCATGTTTTGTGAGGAGAATGTTCATCTCTTATTTAAAGTTATTTAACTGTGCACCTCGCGCTGTGACGTCTGTCGGAATGCTATCGCTACAAACGGATGAGGCGAACACGGGGCGCCGCGCGGGGAAGCGGGGGACGGCAAGCATTCCAGCGAGGTGCACAGATGAGTCCTACGGGGTTTTAGTGTCGTCTTTAAAAATTTGCATTTCTTACTCAAAACCTCGAACACAGTGGATTCGAGACACAAAATAAAGACAGTAGTAGCGGGACAGCCGGCTGTCGCTTGGTCGTCGAAAGGTTAAAAATTACTTATAATAATAATGTTATAATAGCTCAATGGGATAGGCCCCTTATTTGTTTGGTTGTGGGTTGCAATCCAGTTAAATACTAATGTGATGTTTTTAAACCGTACGTGCTTTTTAATGTTAATTGTCGACGTCACAAACATCTCGTGCCATCGAAAGCAAAGCCATTGGATCACAAATATAGGTAAAAATGTTTCATGAAAATATCTGTGGTCTTATGTAACAACTATAAAAAATTTATGGAAGTTTTTACAGAAGCTCGGGTAAAGCATTTTTCAAGCTACATTAGTTTCGGTAGAGCATTGACTATGTTGCAACCGCTTTGTGCCTGTTGGCTTGGTTCTGTTCTGTCTTCTGCTTGATGTGGAGGGAAGTGGAAATCCGCTGTTCTTTTCTGATTAATGTCGTTGCGGGATCCGAGACAGTTGAATCGTTTCTCCGGGACTCGTCGAGCTTCATTGCTCGGCACTTTTCTGGCGGACTCCACTGTTGATTCTGGCTTTCAGGAGTTGCAGTGGTTGGGAATAGCGTGGCGGAATTTTCCCGTACAAAAATGAGCGCCATTTACCGTCAATCAAACAAGTTGAAAAGTTGACTGTAATGTTATACCATATCGGTTTTACCTAGTATTTGACTAATCAAACGAAATTGGTTTCGCGTAAAATAAAAATTCTTCAACATCGTTAAAACATTACAATCATAAAAAAGCGAATAAACTTTTTCAAAATTACATTCTTGGAAAATAAAACACATTTTGCACTTCAGATTTCCCGGAACTCAATATTGTGTTTTTCAAGTTATTTATAAAGGTGCCAATCTAGTTCCATTCGCCTTCATTTAATTATATTTTTTCTTCATAAAATCGGCACTAAACTACATTTTTTCCCAAACAGACCAAATTATTGCTACAAAAAATAAAAACTATTAATCTTGGAAAATTGATAATGAATCTTAACTCAACGCGATAAGGTATCTATTTCTTTGACAGCTGCGACTCGAGTAGGCATAAAAGAGGTTTTAATTGAATATTAGCGTGTCAAGAACCATTAGTAACAGTTAATTGGTCCTCCCTGATAATGATTTACTGAGTGTAGTTTGACAAATGGATTCCAACTATAAGCAGCAAGAAATAGAGTTTATTTTTATTTGTGAGAGCTATTACGAGAACCATTCGGCTCTACTGCTTAAGAATTAAATCCGAAATTCGAATGTCAATATTCTTCATTTAGTTTTTATTGTTCAGGTTGGGATATGCGACTTTCAGTCTTAACTGGAGCGTTTAAAGTCGAAATTTAATCGTTGTATTATTGTTTCAGGTACTTATTCATTGTTTTGAAGTGAAGTGAAAAACGCTTAACAACCGATTAAGTTTTCATAATAACGAGGTGAGTTCGGAATGGTATTTCGTAAAAGTATTGAAAAACTTGTGTGCCCGATTATTTTGCGAGTGTTTTTTTTTTTAAATTAAACTTATGGAAAGCTGCCTTTATTGTTACACTAGCTTCTGCCCGCGGCTTCGCTCGCGTTAGAAAGAGACAAAAAGTAGCCTATGTTACTCTCCATCCCTTCAACTATCGCCACTTAAAAAATCCCTTCAATTCGTCGCTCCGTTTTGCCGTGAAAGAAAGACAAACAGACAGACAGACACAATTAATTTTAGACACCAAAAAATTATAATATTAGTATGGATAGTATTTTAAAATATAATTAATAATATTCTTAAATACAGTTAAGTAAATATCTGTTAAACGTGAGTCAGGCATAAAGGTTTCCGGACTAACATACAATATAATTTTACTGTATACACATGCCACAAGAATCACATTTGAAGTTTTAAAACTACACTTCTATATAAATAAAGACCAACATCATCTCTGAGACAGACAGACAGACTAATGACGTGTTTCTATAAGGCTTCCATTTTTAATTCAGACTACAAAAACTTAGTTCTCAAAACATAATTAACCTCAAAAGATTTTGTTTTCTTTTACAAACTTTTGATTGAGTAAAAATGAAGAAACTTTAAAAAGAAAAATCTGGAGAACGAAATTTCAACTTTTAGTATTTCTTTTTAAGTGGGACATTACGACTGCGCAGTTAGGAGGTGCAGTATCTATGATTTATATGATAATATATGATATGATATAATACGGGTAGAAGGTGTAACTCTTTATAATTTGTCCCGGAAATATATTATTGCTGTTACAAAAGAATTACTAATATTGTACTGTCTGGTCTGTTAGTTCAGTCGGTAGTGATATGACTGCAATTTTTTTCAGGGTGGGAAATCATCAAATGACTTTTCCCGCCTTGGGCGGAGGGAGTGTCAGACTTTTACTGACCAATACCCACTCATGTTCCTTCAGTTGCCCTTTATGTTCCGGGGACGTGGTATCTATTAGAACTATACCGCACCACCACCATTTGAATCTTTGTGTGTTAACCGTGATTGTTTGTTCTATGGTTGGATGTAATATGTTTATAATAATACACACAAGTAAACAATGTTGTGTTATACATATTATTTTTAAGTTATAATTTCATAGTGTAACTGTTTTCTGTTCCTAATTATTAAAAATAAAATAAAATAATACTAGACTTAAATGTTGAACTTCGCCCGCACGAATATCGAAACTTCCATAGCGGTGTAATCTGCGCGTTGATATATCAGTCAAGTTAATAAGTTTACCATTTAATATATACAGATATAAGTGTGTATATCAGCGGTCTAGCATAGCATTTTTTTACCCTGATTCCACCCAAGCAGATTCGTGCGTGAATGTCTTGTAAATAGCCAATAGGATACTTTATTGCACTAGAACTAAGCGGTGCTATGTCAAAATAACGCAAGCTGATTGGCTATACGATACATCTCTCTTCTTTGATTGAGTCCGACCCTAAGATTAGTTTTTCTAAAACATGCTTCTGAAATTTCATTTGACGGGCCTGTTGCTCTAGTGGTTAGTGACAAGCTTGCTAAACCAGAGGTCGTGGAGTTGTTCGACGGAGAATATATTAATTAGGTTTTCAGTTTATGTTATATAGCCCTCTCTATGTATTGACTTTTTAGATATCTATAAAATAGTAAATTGATTGACTGTTAATATATCATCGCACAACCCAAACCGCTGCTGGGCCTAGAGACAATGTAACTTGGACGGCGTGTCTTTTGTGAAGAGTAGATAAAGAAATGCGACCCCAACCGGGTAAAATAGAAAGCTAATCTAAGACCTACTTAGAAAGCAGTAGAAACTGAAAAAATAACATTGAAACGGACCCTAATTCAGACCCATAACTTCATGTACAAAGAGGCGGCTTCAAAAGGCCATCACAACATTCAATAGACTAACAATAACCCACTTTTATATGTAAATACCAAACCACCCTTACATCCAAACACATCTTCTGCCTACCCCGTCAAGGGAAAGCTCGAAGCCACTAAATCATTACTTCCCAATACGATACAATACAAAATAAAGTTGAACGAAAACTTCTGTCAAAGTTAGGAACAGCTCTCCATCTTCCATTCATTGTGGAAGTAATAAGAAAGGTGGCCAGTAGGGACGCATAAATCATACAAAAATCACCAATAACTTAGGTTTTTCTTTGTATGTACGGTTCGTGATGAATTAGTTAAGTTTTGACCAGTTTTGGGATTTAGGTTAAATGTTATATTTCGATTGGATGTGTAAGTATTTTGTAAAGGTTATTGAATAGACGCGAATATGATGTGGAAAAGTACAACGAAATCTATATTTATAAAACTAGTTGTCTCTCGCCGTTTTTCTCGCGTAACCCCCGATTCCGTTATATTTTTCATACATCTTTATATATATAATTCTGCTGTACGTGTGTATGTCATTGAACTCCTCCTAAACGGCATGACCGATTTAAATGAATTTTTCTGTATGCGTTTGAGTGGCGCCCTGGATGGTTTAGATTCACAAATCAGCCCGGTAGATGGCGCTAATTGCTTGAAAAAGCATGTGATCTCGGAAACGACCCTAACGATTTCGCAGAAATTTGATATGTTTGGGGGTTTACGGGGACAAGAAATCGATCTAGCTCAGTCTTATGTCTGGGGAAGCGCATGTTTTTGAGTTTTAAGTTAAAATGTTTGGCGCCCAACGAAGTGGGCACGGGCCAACTAGTATATGTATATATGTATATTATATATTTATATGTCCATACTAATATTAATAAATGCGAAAGTAACTCTGTCTGGCTGTCTTTCTATCTGTCTGTCTGTCTCTACTTCACGCCTAAACGACTGAACCGATTTGAATGAAATTTGGTACAGATATCTGGGACCCGAGAAAGGACATAGGATAGTCTTCATCCTGGAAATCCCCCGGGAACGGGAACTATTATTCCACGCGAACGAAGTTGCGGACAAAAGCTAGTTTTATATAAATCATTTGAGTAATATTAATCATTAGAGTTATTTTCGCATTTATAATATTAGTATGGATGGTAAAATGACTGACTATTAATTATAATAACGCACACCGTCCAAACAGTTGATCCTAGAGACATGGAACTTAGAGGATATGAAAAGCAAGTATCCACTAAGAATTTTTGAAAATTTTTACCTTATAGGGGAAATAGGGGATGAAAATTTCGACATCCACACGGGCGTAGCTGCGGGTAATGTACCTAAATTTCACATAACTATCTCACTAGCTATAACTACTATGATGAGTCAAATTTAATTAATACCAGTCAAACGTTATTAATTACAGTTATGTCATTTACAGGGGTGTATTCCCTTAATCGTTCAAGACAATAGATACGTTCTGATTAATATTAATAGCCGTAACATGAAATTATCGCTAATAGTCAATGAAAACTGATGAATAAGTCACTGATGTCATATTGACCTAGTACTTAAGTTGCCCTCTCATGTAAGGTCAAAAGTTAAAGTCAAAATCAAATGTTTATTTCACTTTGGAACGTCAATCAAAAGGGTTGTGGGCTCGCATCTGGGCAGGTACTAATGTGACTTCTTCAATTAATATGTACTTTCTAATGTTCATCTTGGACATCACTGACATCCCGTGCCTCGGAAAGCACGTAAAGCCATTGGTCCTGGTTGTCATTCGTAGAACTTTGACAGTCGTTACGGGTTGTTGGAAGGCAGAAAGTCTGACCAGCCCAACAAAAGGGTATCTTGTCGCTCAGTTACTGGGTTGTGGAGGTCTGATAGGCAGTCACTTCACGCGAAACACTTCTATCTTATTTTGAGGGGCCTGTTGGTGTAGTGGTCAGTAGCCCTGACTGCTAAGCCGGAGGTCGTGGGTTCGATTCCCACCCAGAACAAACTTTGTGTGATGAGCATGATTGTTTGTTCTGTGTCTGGGTGTAATTTATCTATAATATGTATGTATTTATAAATTTTATAAGTATGTATATCAGTTGTCTGGTTACCATAACACAAGTTCTTAGCAGAGCTTAACTTGGGATCAGATAACCGTGTGTGAGTTGTCCCAGTATATTTATTTATTATTTATTTATCTAGCTGAAACCGATTAGGCTAGATGCCGACCCCAACGTAATTGAGAAGAGGGTAGGGATATGATGATATCTAGGCACAAAAAAAGCGTGCTCATTACATATAGTTGGTCTTGGGTGGGAATTGAACATACCACTTTCGGCTTAATGGCCACGGTCACTATCCACTGGACTAATAGGCCTGTCAAATACCTCGGTGTTAAAGACCCATTCCCATTTCACCCTTTTTTATATCTCTCAACCAATCTTATAAAAAAAAACGGCCCAGATTTATGACTTTCAGTCACTAAATTAAAAATTAAACCTGTTTACAGGAGTACGCAAACATTAATCATAGTCTAACAGTAATATAAGTTTACAGAAACTAAAATCAATACGTTTGAACCAAATATCAAAGTTTGACGCGTAATGACAAGGGTTTCGTTCAGAAGTACCCTTAAGAAATGAATGGTCATCTACCTACAAATTGAACATAAATGTCCGCACGTCAAGACGTTGTAACTACGGAACTATTATATAATAATAGCTTTTCTATTCCTTAACATAATTATTTTGTACACGCTGTGTCCCGTTTTTTGGTTATTACACTGAAAAAAAAAATGTTCGGTCCTATCACGATTTTTTGTTGTTTTTACCAAACTTCTTAAGTTAGCGTTACCAAATTTATTTGGATCTACCAAATAAATTTGGTACAACGCCAACTTAAAAAGTTGTAGAACCGCTGCAGATGTGTCAGGAGAGTCTTAGGTGGATCCACGGATTATTAATTTTAAGTTTCCAACAATTTTATAAAAAAATAGATGTTTTGAAAAATTTACAAAACATAGGTGTAATCTACCAAATAAATTTGGTAACGCGAACTTAAGAAGTTTGGTAAAATAAACAAAAATTCGTGATAGGACCGAATATTTTTTTCAGTGTACTTCGCTCCCGTAGGCCGTAGCGTGATGTTCCATAGCTTATAATCTTCCTCGATGAATGGGCTATCCAACAGAAACATTTTTTTTTTGTTCAGGTCCGAACTTTCAGAGAATAGAGAATAAAAAGTATATAAAATTAAACAAATACATTGTTAAAACAAAAAAAATGGTAAAGACACAAAAATTCTTTATTAAGAATGTAAAACTTAACAGGGAAAGATTAAATTTGTTAAAGCAATTAGACTTGTACTCATCAAATCTAGAAAAATGTACAAGGAGGTATCAGACTGACACAGAGGACTTGCAACATGAACTTCATCGCTTACAAGAAAAACTTAGAGCGATGACTATCAAATACACAGCCTCAGAAAACCAAATGAGGGAATATGTTTTGGCAATGAATGATCTGGTGAACTCACAAAACACTAACTGTGAGCATTGTCAATCTCCATCCATTGAATCTACATCAGACCACTCATTGTCAATATTAAACACCACAACACCGCAGCCTTGTGACAGTTTGCCAGTAGAAATAACCAATTGTTTATCCCAACAAAATTCTAATAAAGAAATTGTAATATTTTGTGATGAAATTGGAAAAGATTTAGGCCATTATTTGACAAATGAGTACCCGGGACACTCTATAATAAATCATTGCATGCCTGGTTGTTCTATATATCAGATTATGAAATCAATTATTAAATGTAATTTTAACCAGGATACCATTCTTTTAATTTTTGTTGGTAATAGAGGTAATGATAATGAAAGAAATTTACTACAATATTATACAACTTTATGTAATTTGAACTTAGCAAAAATTGTGATGTTTACTTTTCCTTACAGTCATAGTTTGCCACAGGAAGAAAATCACTTTAGATATAATTTGAATATGAGAATGCATAATCTTACTTATAATAATAATTTATTTAAATTAATTGATACAAATAATTTTGTTAGCAGTAATTTTTATATGACAAGAGATAGGTATTTTGAGAATAAATACTATCTTTCTAACTATATTAAACGACAGATAGCTATGTCGCTATCATATTATTTTTCTATTTCAGCCAAGAATTTGGCTAAACAACTTCCCAACAAACAAAAACGTCATATAAGTCTTGACTTATACGACATAAAGTTTGATAGCAGTCTTATAATGATAGTGAGATGACTACGAGGTCCTTTAGACGTCTTTAATTTAACTTTTTAGTCGTGCGACAAATATGTCATAATAAGCTGGTCTTAGCAACGTTGGTAAGATTAAACTAAACGACGTTGTATTACAGTCTTAGCTAAAACGTTTGTACTACAACGCTATAGTCGTACTAACGTTATAGTCCATTAAACGTATTGTGCTAACTAAATTAGGTCTTTGAAAAACCTTTATATGACATCTATGTAATGTAGCAGTTGTATAGACGTTTTCACCGTGACGTTTATATAACGATCACTATCCGGTTTTACAGCGGTCAATTGGAGACTCTTAAATGACTTGGTGGTTTATTTGATACTTAAATATAACCAATATATTTGATGATGTCTGTTTATTGTCATGCCCTGACTTTAATCAAACTTGTAGTCGCATTTAAGTCAGGTTTTGACTTTAAAACGTCTAGGCCGCCACATTTACGCAACGTTTGATTAAATTTGCTACGAAAAATGGAAGGTAAAAATTCGTGGAGAAGACTTACACGTAGTGGAACTTACAAAAGAAAAGTAAAAAAAATGGTTAAATAGTTGAAATCTGCACTGTACTTTTTCGGTGAAAAATATGAAAAGGGTTTTTAATTTATGAGGAACCTTAATAGCTAGCTGCTGTCATGGCGTATTGCATGGTCTTGAAATAACCTTAATACGACTTTATGTCTTTACAACGTCGTAAAGAGATTAGTGTGTGACAAAAGCAACATGTCCTACATTTTTAGAAATAAATATATTTTTATTAATAAAAATATAATCCTTTAAACACAAAATTGAGAGGGGGCATGAAAATTTCAAATAAACACACATAGGTATATTATCATAAAACTTTAATACCCACTCGAACTAAACGGCATAAGAGACAGATACAGTTATTAGCGAGATATATAATATAACTTAAATAAACCTTTTATTACCTTGTACTTATTTATTTTGCACTCTAATCTCGAATCAAATCCAAACACAAGCCACTAACAAGAAAAATAGAGAAGTCTTACAGGTGTCGTTCCTTGACTCAAATAAAACGTTTTAGTCATTCAAAAACACCTGTATGACGACAATACAACAAACGAGCCGTTGTAAAGTTATGATGCGACTTCTGCGCGACGAAAGTAGTAATTCCATCACGTTCATACGACTTTAGAATGACGTAACGAAGTCATCTTGCGACTTTTGTATGTCCATTAAACGATAATGTTGGTCGTATAACTGGGGCCATTTTCGCGTTTAGTAAACGTTATTATAACGTTAGTACAACTTAGATATTACGATCAATGGTTTTAAGATAACGTTTCCTAAACTTTTGTACGACGTTAAATTGTTAGTTGGGTTGCTCCTATTGAGCAATGCAATCAAAGCAATTGTATAACAAATAACATAGTATCAATTAATGATACTAATTATCATTTAAATTAGAACTCGAGACAATAGAGGTATCCTCTTGCCATAATGTAAATGTAGGCAATAATAGTATCAACCTGGTGCATCAAAATATTCAAGGATTTATGAACAAAGATTTAGAATTAGAATTATTTCTCAATTGTTATAACATTGATATTATTTGTATAACTGAGCATTGGCTTAAAAGCCATCAGTTAATGTTCAATTTTAGCAATCACCAGGTTGGTAGTTCGTTCAACAGGGTAAATGCCATACATGGTGGCTCATTAATCTTATTACACAAACAAATTAAATTTAAAGACCGTAAGGATATTGTGAGCCTCTCTGTTGAGCGAACAATCGAAATGGCCTGTGTAGAATTGGAGCAGTATATTATAATAAGTGTGTACAGACCTCCTTCAGGACTGTATGATTGCTTTGAGAGGGTGATGGATGAAGTGTTGCATAAAATCTGTAACTCAACTAAGTCCATCATCATCTGTGGTGATTTTAATATTAATTTATTAGATAATTCTAGCTTAAATATTAGACTTATTAGCTTGTTTCAATCATACAATCTTGTAAACCTATTTATTGAGCCTACTAGAATAACTCCCACTTGTGCTACCTGCCTAGATAATATATTTACAGACATTATACCCACCCACAAAAAAATAATTAATTGTATAGACTCTGACCATTGTGGACAATTTGTTTCTATACCTATTATTAACAAAAAAATTACAAAAAAAATATCACTGTTAATCCTAAATCTAAATGTCGGCTGGAGAATTTTAAAACTAAAATCTTAAATAAATTGCCATCATTGTCAACTAATGTTGGCCCAAATAAACAATATAATAATTTCTTTAATATGTATTGCGCTCAATTTGATACCACGTTTGTTCCGAAGACTATTTCAGTGAATAGTAATGTTTCTTTTGGTGACTGGGCCACCATTGGTATTTATAAAAGTAGAAAACGACTATTTGAGTTGTATGAAGAACGGACTTACGTTAACACTGCTGAATTTAATTTATATGTAAAGAATTATTCTAAATTGTTTAAAAAAGTCTGTTACATGGCCAAGTCACGCTATTTGAGTTCAAAAATAAAAAATAGTAATAATATAATAAAAACGACATGGAATATTATTAATAGCGAAACGGGTAAGTCTAATAACCGAATTAGTGATTATTGCTAAATGATTGATGATAATATAATTAAATCAGATTCAAAAGTAGCCGCGTCTTTTGAAAAATTTTTTGCAGAGATTCCCGTTTCGACTACTAAATCTTTAAATTCATCCCCTGCAGCTGCAGAATCATTGCTTAAAGAAAATGTGCCGGCCTGTGATTCTGAATTTTATTTTGAACATGTTACTTGCAGAAATGTCATTAAAGTCTTTCATACATTAAATATTAAAAAGACTGCAGATCTATGGGGTAATTCTGTAGAACTTGTAAAGTCTATTATAAATATTGTAGCGCCTACTTTAGCCAATATTTTTAATAACTGTATCGATAGTGGTGAGTTTCCTGATTTAATGAAATACAGCAAAATAATACCATTGTTTAAATCAGGTAGCACATCTGACCCCAGTAATTATAGACCAATTTCAGTGCTACCTACATTTAGTAAAATCTTTGAGAAATTAATTTTAAATCAAATGCAGTTTTATTTTAACAAATTGGAGTTATTGCATAAAAAACAGTTTGGATTTACAAGGGGTCGTTCAACCACCGATGCAGGTGTTGAACTCTTAGGGCATATTTATGATGCATGGGAAGACAAATTCGATGCATTGGGCATTTTTTGTGATTTGTCCAAGGCATTTGATTGCGTTCTTCATGAAACTTTAATCAGGAAACTGCACTACTACGGAATCCGGGCCTCCTCTCTGGATCTTCTCACCTCATACCTGAGTGATAGGATTCAAAGAGTCGACGTGAACGGTGAAAGATCACCCGGCTCTGTAGTAAGAATGGGCGTGCCCCAGGGCTCAATTCTTGGTCCTTTCTTGTTCCTTATTTACATTAACGATTTGCCTTATCTCATTAAAGATAAACATGACGTAGTACTGTTTGCAGACGATACTTCGCTTTTATTTAAACTTAAACGTCAGCAACTGATAACTGATGATATAAGTAGTGCTCTCGCGTCAATAGTTAATTGGTTTAATGTAAATAATTTACTTCTCAATGAAAAGAAAACTAAACTAATTAAGTTTACGTTACCAAATGTCGCAAAGGTAGACTTGTGTTCTATTAAAGGAAGAAGAACTGAGACCAGACGATTCCACCGTATTTTTAGGCATAACACTAGATGCCAAACTTCAGTGGGGCCCCCATATAGATAAATTGTCTAAAAAACTCAGCTCCGCAGCATACGCCGTTCGGAAAATTCGATGTTTAACGGATTTGGAAACAGCCCGTTTAGTTTACTTCAGCTATTTTCATAGTTTGATGTCGTACGGAATTCTATTGTGGGGAAATGCCGCCGATATTCAAACAATTTTTGTTTTACAAAAAAGGGCTATTCGTTCTATTTATAAATTAAGTCCCCGACACTCCCTCAGAGACAAATTTAAAGAGATTAATATTATGACTGTGCCCTGTCAATATGTATATGAAAATCTGTTGTATGCACATAAAAATATTAATCACTTTAAAAAATACAGTGATATCCACAATATTAACACAAGAAACAAGGACAAATATATTGTTCCTTCAACTAGGCTTAAAAAAATAGGTGGTTCGTTTAAATGTCAATGTATACGCTTTTATAATAAACTTCCTAGCCAGATTCAGGAACTTAGCATCACCAAATTTAAATTATTTATAAAACGTAAATTATGCCGGAATGCTTTCTATTCTGTTAAAGAGTATATTGAGGACTCAAATGCTTGGAATTGAGCTGCTTCAATCATTAACATAGGCCAATATTGACATGTTAAAATTATCATTTTTATATTTATTGACATTAAGATTTTAATATTTGACATTTATGAGTACTTTTTTTAAAGTATTATTATTTTGTACACCAATTTTTATTCTGTTTGACATTGTAAGTAATTATTGAACTTGACATTTATGTACTTTTTGAGTACCTATATATTTTTTTTTACATCATATTTATTGTGAGTGTGAGGACTATGTGGGTTGCTTGATTGCTATATAGTATGTTTTATAATGACTGACGGTTTGAGTACTTAATGCGGCCTACCCGAATGTCCTCACTTTGGTATTGTTCGTCGAGACGTTGAGCTCCTTACGTGTTTTTTAGTTGAGCTTAACGACTTATGACAAATGCTTGCACTGTTTGGACAGGTCCACTCAAATCTGTGTGCTTCTCTCATCAAGAGATCCCTTCAGTTTACCTTCATGGTCCTCGCATATTTTGACCAATACAATATTGTATGGACTTTAAAAGAGACTTTGACCTCTGAGTTTGTTTCGGATGTTTCTTCTCAGAGTAGTCCAGCTAGGAAACACCGGCCCCATCGTTCGATTAAAAAAAAAAAGGAAAAAAAAAATGACGTGTAAAAGTGTAATTTATTACCTATTTACAAAAATAAATCATATTTTAATCATATTTTATTCATATTTTAATACCTCCTACAAACATTTTTTTTGTTATCCTCACAACTTAGCCCTGTTACATACAGCTAACGTATGCTTATAGTTTGTTTCTATTATGTCTTGTAGTAAATCTGTGGAAAACGTTGTGGTAGTGTATTTGTTTAGTTAAATGTTAAGACACTCATCATCTCCCTAGCCTTTTTCCCAACCGTGTTGGTGTCGGCTGCCAGCCTAACCGGATTCAGCTGGATACTGGTGTTTTACGTGGAGCGACTGCCTACCTGACCTCCACAACCCAGTAACTGGGCGACACGATACCTCTTGGTTAGACTGGTCATAGTTTCTGGCTAACCAGTAACGACTGTTAAAGTTCTAAATGTTAAGACACTGTTTACCTTTAATATACTACTGTTCGTTTTCCCAAATATAATAAATAAAAAAAAGCTTTTTTCAAAAAAAGATAACCGACTTCAAAAACTAAAAGCACAAAAATAACTATTTCGGAAGTCGGTGGCAACACAAATCGACCGGCAGAAGAGAAGCCACCGACTTCCGAAATAGTTATTTTTGTGCTTTTAGTTTTTGAAGTCGGTTATCTTTTTTTGAAAAAAGCTTTTTATTTTTTACTTTTTAGCTAGAGTCCCCATGTCTGACTACGTTTTAGAGTAACTTTTAAAATTAAACTAATTATATACTTATAAAATAAAAACAGCTCCATGCGCGCAACGTCACGGGATATCCATTAGTGTTATATACTAAAACCTTCCCCAGAATGTAACAAACACTTAGCTGAAAACCGCATCAAAATCGGTCCAGCCAAACGCGAGATAATTGCGGACAAACATACATATGTCGTAGGATAATTTGATACTTCGAATCTTCGCGGAAATCCTAGGGGTTTTGCGAAAACGCGGATAGTTAGACATAGGCGAAAAATTATCAAATCTTACTGGACAAAGTCAGGATTTTTGCGAAAATACTCGTTACTATAGTAAGATTTGATGTCCTCAACACTGATTGGCTACAATTTTGCTGGCTGACTTCTAATTGGTTCCTAGTTTGCCGATGATTAACTTCAAGTATTGTATGATAGAGTTATGAAGGTTTAGAACAGGTGAGAAAGGAAAATCACGTGTGTATGTTGTTTTCTACAGACAATAGAAGATCTCAGTCGTAGTAAAAAAAAATGATCCAATTTTAGGGTGTAATCCATAAATTGTCAAAAATCCAAGTAGGTACACTATTTACGATAAAAAACAAAACACTTTTGCAATTTAACTCAGACACAAACGTAAACAAATAACGTGCGGCAACAAATGATTGACATTTAAGACGTCAACCAATCAGAGACGATCTCTTATTGAACGCGCTGACCGACCAATCAGCGTTCTTATTTCATAACAGCCAGCGTTTCGTTTCGCAATGTTGCTATAATAACGAGTATTTTCGCAAAAATCCTGACTTTGTCCAGTAAGATTTGATAATTTTTCGCCTATGTCTAATTATCCGCGTTTTCGCAAAACCCCTAGGATTTTCGCGAAGATTCGAAGTATCAAATTATCCTACGACACATACATACATACATACAGGTCGAACTGAGAACCTACTTTTTTTTTTGAAGTCGGTTAATAAGTAAACAAAAATACAAACATTACTTCTCTATGATATTAATAACTTCTCTATGATATCAAAGTAGATTTACTTAGTTTGACAGCATGGTAATCGCAGTGGTTGTGTGCTCGACTGATGAGCGTGTATGAGTTACAGCCTCCTTACCATGACGTTTTAAGGAAGATTGTTTTAGTCCTGTTGCAGGAGTGTGCAAGTGACAGCGTTAGACACGTTGTCTAGCGCCGTCTCTTTCCCACTGAAAGTAATATCAAAGTAATACTGCTATAAGGGCTTGTGGTACGCCCCCTGATATTTGTTTCGAGTGTGGTCGTTTTTTATGTCAGTTTACATTATGTTTGTAGACACTCCCAGGAAGTTTCTGAACTCTTATGATGTTTGTTTTATTAATGAAATAAAAGAATATCGTTATCATTGTCTTTTTGAATTTCAAATTGATATTTTCCTTAAGAATGTAACTCCGTGTGATAGGCGATTTGTTTCAAATTGATTGATCTCTGGACTACGATAGGCCTCAATTGATCGACAAGCCAAAATCTCAATAAAACATATACAAACCACTTCTTTTACCAAGAAAACGTAGTGAGTACTTAAGCTTTCCCCTTTTTTTTTGGGAGTGGGAAATCATCAAATGACGTCTCCCGTCCTGGGTGCGGCGGGAGGGCGTGTCAGACTTTTACTGACTAAAACCCACTCATAGTGCGTTAAGATATCTTAAGAGTACGTATAGAGTGCGTTTGTAAAACCAATATGTTAGTCGAATATCAGCAGTTTGACGTTAACTGACAAGGGTCTGTACTCCTAAGATACGCATGTTTAGAATAATTAAATATAAGGATTTTCACGAAAGAACGTTCGACCATTTGTAATTTATGATTTAAGTTGTTTTTCTTATGCAAAGTAACTAAACTTATTTGTTCGAGTTTTGGAATATTTTGAAAGGAATAATAAATTGGGTTTTGTACTGGACTTTTTTGGGTTGGTGTTAGTACTTAAATAGGATTTGATTTATTCTAGAAGTCAACTGTCCGTTATTTTTAAATGACAGCAAAGACGATCACTAGGCCAGATATTTTCGACCGATTTAGTTTTGTGTGAATACAGAAAGTGTAATTTACATGTTATTATTGTTTTGCTTATATTTAACCGTTGGCTAGAAAACATTGGTCCCGAATTGCGACCGGTCAGTGAGAAAGGTGTTTTTTTAGCCAAGAAGTACAAATTGACGAATACTATCTATTACAAATATAACAAATAAAATAATTATAAAAATATATTCGCTTAACACATTCGTAATATAAAGAATTATACTCACTAGCAGAACACATTTACTTTAGAGAATTTGAAAATTTGTGATTCCATGCGTCAAAATCCTTCACTAATAAATCAGTCCTGTCAACCTCTGTTCAAAAAATTAAATGTATTAACACTTGCGGGTATGTACATTTTTGAGATAGGTTTATTTGTAAAAACATATCCTGAAATATTTACGAGAACATCGGAGGTTTTTCCTCGCAACAGGAGAAATGGAGATAGACTTATATTGAACTGTACACCAAAAACAACATTGTTCCATAAAAATTCATATGCTATGTGTGTAAAAGTGTATAATGCCCTCCCACAAAGTTTGAAAGATCTTCCCCTGTTAAAATTTAAAAAGGTACTTAAACACTGGCTTATCGGAAAGTGCTACTATTCTATAAATGAATCGTTTTAACTTGTACCCAGAGTGATATAGACTCACCCTAATTATGTGGTAGTGACTTTGAGGTTGTATTGTGACATTTATTGAAATATTTAGATTAATTATTGAGTGTTGTTTATGACTAATTGTTATTATCTGACTTTTATTGACATATTGTATTCTTAATGTAAATTCCAAATTACTTTAGACTTAAAATTTCACATGCTGATCACCAGCAAAATGGATGAGACTTACTAAATTAAGACCATTTGATGTACTCTATTTTATGTCGAATAAATGAATCTGAATCTGAAATCTGAATCTGAATCAGTGCATCTGTAAACAAAAAGTGGGCGGTCATTAATAAAGAATCAGCTGCACTTCTCATTCATTCGGCTCAACGAGCAACAGAGCAACTCAATCAAAATAAATCCATCAGTACACTCCCTGCCATAATAAAGACACGTACTTGTCAATAAAACCATATGTACTCGTCAATTATTTACAAATTACATCCTGTGTTAAACATTAAAACACAATAGTTTCCAATTAAGCATTTTTGGTGCAACGTGTTCCCAGTTTTTAATTAACAATTGAATTATATATTGTTTAATTCGAATACTTCGTTGTATACTTACGTTTGGCCGGATCTGTAATTTGTGACTTTTGTTCGGAAACGCATAGTGATGTATTTGTGTTGTGCTTCCGATTCGATAAGCATTTAATATTAAAGCTAGTGATGTGGTTACTATCGATATGTGAGTGATGTTAATTTGCGATAATTGTGTTCTTTGTGATGCGTTCTGTGTATTTACAGTCGACTTATTAACGTGTTTTATTTAAATTTACATCGTATTTATGTCAATACTGTTAATTATTAGCTGGTGATGAAATGTTTTCAGTCGTTTATCATAATCCATACTAATATTATAAATGGGAAAGTGTGTCTGTCTGTCTGTCTGTCTGTATGTTTGTCTTTCTTTTACGGCATAACGGAGCGACGAATTGACATGATTTTTTAAGTGGAGATAGTTGAAGGGATGGAGTGTAACATAGGCTACTTTCTGTCTCTTTCTAACGCTAGCGAAGCCGTGGGCAAAAGCTAGTAATGAAATATTAAATTTCGTTCTGTGCTATAAAAACCTACTTCACGATTAAATGACTACCTACGTATCTTCCTACGAAGGTTTTGATGAAAAATCTATTAATAATGGTCCGCTATTTTCCTTTGTTAAACTTAGGCTGATATTAACTGGAAAACTGTCAGTTTCAGAAAGAGGTAGGAACAATAGTGTTTTTGGCATTTTGGCCTAGCTATACCAAAATTGTACTAAAAAAGATATATATTTATCTCGGCTTTAGTTAGTTACACTCTTTCTAAGTACCTAAAGATTTTTATTGATAATGGTTGTTGTACGTAAACTTAGTTCTACTATGTTGTTTATTTTATTACTAGATTTTAGTTTGACTTTGTCTACTTGCCGTTTTACTCCTTTAAGGTCTAATTTGGTTGCGGAATGTTTATAATAGTTACCGTGACCCTGGAACATAATTTTTTAATTATGCCAACCTAAACTTAACAGATGAAGAAACTATGCACACTTATGCAGCTTACATGTTCTTTGAAAACAACGAATTTATATAAGTAGGTATCCGTTCAGCATTCAGCTATCGTTTAAAATCATTGTATTTTAACAACATAAGCTAAATAAGTTTGCGTAGTGCCTACCTTTATAATTTATAATAGATGACTGTAAGAATTTAAAAACACATTTTTAATAATATGGTCACTGCCCATTACACACTTCCGGGGTTGCGTAATAGTTATAACAGTTACCGTGGCCCCGGAACATAAAGGGCAACTGAAGGACATGAGTGGGCTTTAGTAAAAGTCTGACACGTCCTCCCACCCCGCCCAGGACGGGAGAAGTCATTAGATGATTTCCCACTCACCAAAAAAAACCCATTACACACTTATACCTAGTCTTATACCAACATAACTTAACTTGCCCATAAATACACTAACGCTCATAATCTCAATATAATTTCAAGCAAAAATAGCCTCTCTGTGTTTGACGGTAATGAGCAAATAATTCAACTGGCTCAGATTATATGAACATCAATCTTTTGGTCGCATTCGTGAGAACTCAATTCGTACTTACTTCTACTTTTTTATTCACCTATTTTATTATTAAGGTAACGTTTTTGGGTTGTTTTTAGGATCGTAGTCGTTATGGAACTTTTATAGATTTGATGTGTTCGTCTGTCTCGTTCTGTCCGTTTCAAAGTCAAAGTAATAGACCATGTTACAGGCACTCTAGAAAATCATTAACATAAACAAAAAAGAATCTAGTTGCAAATTCCAATGTTGTTTTGTATCCGGACGAATGGGCAAGATACTTCATACTTGTTTTTAAAAAAAAAACTCTCTTTGTCTGTGGATTAACTGGTACCTAGTCGGACACTAAGAAGCTAAAATTTATTACAGGTATACAAATTTTTCACACTGACATAGTAAGGAAATTCTCTGAAATCAACTCAATTAAATGAGTGTTTTTTTTAATGAATTTAGTGTTTGTTTTTTTTTTACGTATATCACCTAATTTTTTTTCGAGTATTGGGAAATCATCAAATTACCTCTCCTGTCCTGGGTACGACGGTGTCAGACTTTTACTGACTAAAACCCACTCATGTTCCTTCGGTTGCCCTTTATGTTCCGGGGTCACGGTAACTATTATAAACATTCCGCAACCCCGGCAGGCGATATCACCTGATTTACATTATCAGCCAAATTAAAATTCATTTTTTGCTTTTAAAATTGTTAGAAGTCACGAGACAAAGGTAGTAGAAATTAGCCAATTGTATATTACAGAAATTGCGTCTGTTGTCTTAAACATCTTTAGTAGTACTCACAGGGTTTCCCTCTATCAATTTCAAAAGTCACGAATGACGAAAAATATAATAGTTCCGTTCGCATTATAGTGATATTAATTGTGATAAAACTGACAGCTAAACCTACCGTATAAACGACATTAGTGAAAATATTATGACACCGTCACATACATTTTGAAACGTTTAAAAATCTGCTCAGTCCTCACATCTAACAGTAACGAAAGCTACGTATCATCAGTAATGACTGGGGTAACAGTGACTGGGGTAATTGTGTTACCCCACCCACTGTTACCCTTCGCGGACAGTGGTCTGTGATGCCTACTATCAGAACTCGAAATTATTTGAAGAGCTAAATTTTACGGTGGGTGATAAAGATGTGAACTTTGTTTCAGCGGCTTTTTATATTGTAATTCAGACTTTGACACTTAGCAAGAGTGTCTATTTTTGTTTACTTCAGTAAAAGAAATTATAGAATTGGGCTGGTTCATCCAGAAATATTTTTTTACAAATAAAGATACGTACAAAATAAGAAACATTAAGGCAAAATATATTGAATTTGTTTCGAGACTATCAATTATTTTTAGAAAGGTTTTAATGCTTTGTAATCTGTCAACAATGCCTCACTAACTATAATTTCTATATGTTATTGAAATCTGATTGTATCAAGATGATATTACAACTACATTATTTATTACGAGAATCAACTTTCATGATCATCTAAGTGAAACCAGGTCTATTCAAGGTCATTATAACACATCTATGTCACTCTGACAGCTCACTTATCAATAACAATATTGTGATTCTCACTTCATTCTCACCAACTCGAAAACCACTAGTACCATCTGTTAAGGAAAAAGAGAAATAAAATTAGTCTAGAAATTAAATAATGCAATTAGGCGAGGGGGGGGGGGTGTCCTTTTTTATTTCAGTGCGAATTAGAGGCGGCTGGAAACCGTACGTCTGGATTTGAGCCTGGTTTGGATGACAAGTGGGCGGGGCTGTTATAACTGACGGTCTCCTTGAGTTTATTTAGGCTAGGTTTTTTGCTGGTTATTATATTTTTAGGGGTCTATTAGTGGCGGAATATTTTTGTGGTGTTTTTTTGTTTGGGTATTTTTGTGTGTTATTGTAATATCTTGTAATAAAAAAATACAAAATACACAGACCGGCCGGTAGGGAATTACATTCTTTTGAGGTGCGCGTAATAAAGGATTTCAAGAAATGCTGCGTGCGGATACGAGGAATATCGACCAAGAAGGGTTGGTATCCCGCCGTACGTCTAGATGTCCGGTGGTAAAACGGAGACGGGGGAACACTTCTTACAAATAAATCACTTACATAATAAAATGGTAGAATACATTGAAGTTGAACAAATAGAAGTTCATTGTATCTTTTTAATTTCTATTTTTTCTTTTGGTTGGCTTTTGAAGAATGTATCTGTATCTATGTGCATGAAGTATTAATAAATAAGCTTCAAACCAAAGGTTTTACAACTCCATAAATCTCTACTTCTGTCTTTAAAAGTCTTTAAAAAAAACTGCACTGTATGCAAGAACTGCGTACTTATATTTTTTTACCCATCAGCTAAACCCAGAACAACACAAAGAAACCATAATAATCCAGAAATTATCACAAAAACGAACATCGGAGCCACCCTGTGATAGTTTTTCAAAGAAACTGACATAACACTCGAAACTTTGGCAATAACCCGGCAGAATTTAGTGGCACCTCATCAATTTAGGTTGCCGTACTTACACCGCCTCGTTTTACGTGGTCGGGTTATATATTAGTGTTGGAGTTTGAGCTGCAGATGTTTCTCTAAGGGGACTGAAATAATACAAAATGTGGGTATGCTAAATATGGCGGCCGTAGTAGTGGCAATATGGGTATATTAATATGTTATAGTTAAATATCGCGTTCAATGTTTGCTTAAATACGCCAATCAAAAGTACTTTACTTTTAATTATATTTAGCTAAATATAGACATTTTCTTTTTATTATGCCTGATTAAAAGAAAACCTAAGAAACCTTTAAATCACAAGCCAAGTTGTGACCAAAACACAAAAGGTGCTGTTGTTATTGGTTTTTCAGTAAATATCTATTAATAAGTTTAGATCAGTAGTTTTCGGTAACATCATACCGGTGGTAAAGGATAAATTCCATTTTTCATAAAATCGTAACCCAAATAAATAAATAGCTAGCTATCCTTCGCGGTTTTGCCCGCCTATTTAGAACTTGCTCCGCTCTCACGGGTCTTGGCGTGATCAAGCCCAATCAATAGGCTACCCAACACTATAAAAATCAAATCTAACCATTAGTTCCCGATATTGACGCAATCAATCAAATAAACAAACTGTTCAGCTTCACACAGATTTATTTTACGAAACATCCACTTTTATACCAAAATTAAAAACCCAAATTAATTTACCACCTAAACTACCCTACAATATAGTTAAAACTAATTTAGTATCGGATAGTCCGTCGGTAGCGTCGGCAGCACTTGATTTATGCTACCCGGGGCGTTCACCCAAACTACTGTCATTACTCACTGGATGGTTTTTATGCTAACCGTACCGTGAGCGATGGCGGAGAGGAAGATGTATTGTATCTATTGATTATATGCGAGGGGAATTACTTTCATTAGCTTAAAAGAGGTTAATTGGGTGTTATTGGTAGGTTCAATGATATACACTGACCAATGTAAGCGTAATTTGATCACAGATTAAATAAGAAGGTCGCAGTCTTGTAATAAAATGTGTAAAGCAATATCTATCGGTCTTACAATTTTATTAGTTGAATATGGTAAAACAATGTTTATTTGCACCTTAAAAAGTATCAATAAAGAAACAAGTTTAAAATAAAATAGGCTAAAAAGTAGTTACATTATTTTACATGAAAAACTTACACACACGCGCAAGTTGTTAAACATGATCTGCACTCACACAGGCACACAAGGTCAGACAATCCGCCGCCATGACACCGCGCCACAGTGACACGCACACACTTCATCATACTTCATTGTATGCTTCACTCGTGTTTAGAAGAGGATACGTTCAGCTTATTGAGATGTAGCAAGCTATCTATAGTCTATGACCCTTTACATAATTATAATTAAGTAATTTATCTTCTATTTATACGTAAAAATCTTGTACCCTTTAGTCAGTAATTAAAGGTAATTGCTTGAGAAGTTGTTTCAATAATATTTTAAGTCGGTGAGTACTATAGAACTATCTATTTCCTGTGGTTTTACCAAAATTATGTTAGGTCTTTGGTTACTGGTCTGCTTCCGTGGGTCATGTCGTGATATTTTGTAACCTATATGCTATTCCGACACATAAGAAACTGTCTTCAAGTTTTTGACATTCTGACAATAAAAGCGTCTTGAAAAGGTATATTTGAAATAGAATATTCTGATTCCTGATTCTATAATTCAGGAAAAGTAATCTTCAACAGTGACATTATGTAAGACTCTGGAATTTCGATGACGTCAGCTGGATTGAACTGTCATCCTTCTTGATCGACAGCTCACCTTATTCTCTTCAACATTTTTACTCAACATTGCGGTTCTGTTAAGACTTTCTGAGGTTTTTTTAATCAAGCGTTATAAATGTTTTTGTACTTACTGTGTGAAGGAAGAATAATTTTTCTATGTTCTATTTATTATACGAATAGGATAAATGTGATAGTTTTTTGAAGATGGATATTTCTTACTCTTTCACGCAATAAATACTGAACGGATTTTGTAGTTAACAGTAATATAGCTTATACAGACCCACGGGAGTAAAACAGTAACCGAAGACCTGACACAGCGCCGGTGAAATCATGCAGGACAACTATTAAACACATAATTTTGAAATGCAGAAGGAAAAGTGTTGTACTCCGAAAGCGTATTAAATAAATAAATATCTTAGGACAACTCATAAATAGTCACCTGATCCCAAACTAAGTAGAGCTTGTATTATACTTGTATATTGCGAATGCAGAATTTTTGTACGGAGTGTAATGCTTGGCATAATCAACATTTATTCATATAGAGTGTCTATGTGGATAAATGTTGACCCTGCCTATGGCAAGTTTCCCTCTATAGAAGTATTGCAGAAGCCCCACAAAAAAAACCCTGTAAATAAAACCAGAAAACCGAATAATGAAACAGCAACATTTAAAGCCTACAATTAATTTATTCATACCATTTCAAAAGCCAACCAATGATTTAAAAGCATCGGTCATGCAGTGAGATAATGTGAATTAAACAGTGTCATGTGACGTTACGGGCGGACGCGCTCTAATAGGGCTGTCACGCGATTGTCTACGTGGACAGTGACGGGTGATGGTCTGTTATTGTCTGTGGTTATGGTAGGTTTAGATAGTGGAAGGGATAGGTTGGTGTGAAATTATTTGATTTAACCTAAGTGCACATTAAGCTGTCGCTTGGTCGTCGACAGCTTAATGTGAAAAAATAATTCTATTTGTTCCGTTTTTATTGCTAAATCACTAAATCGAATTTGATGAAGTACTATAATATACCATTCTACTAGATTACTAGGGATATAGTCTGTAATCTACAACGTTTGATGTATCCGCGATAACTGACGTTAATGTGGATGAAATCGGGAGAAGAAGGTAGTACACTACACTACAAAAATAACAATAGTGACAATGTACACCTGACCCAAATCAATAATATGTAGGGTATGTTTATACGTGCTATTGAACACAATCTATTATAGTGATTTGTATTTTTATATAATGTTACGATACAATTTTAATAATGTATACAAACAATGTTAATTATGTATATGACTACTGTGTTTACTGGGCTTTAATGTCATTATAACTGTGTGGTGTCTAAAGTGTTTTTACATTACCAATCAAAAATCACTTCCAGACTTTTCAATAGAAACGAACAATCATTAAAAAAAATATATATCTACCAGAAATTACCCATATCCCATTTTCTAACAACTGCGGCAAAAAACGACCCAAAACCTAAAAAAATAACCCCACCCCAATTTCACCCCCGTAAACACCCTCTATCTGACAGCCCTAGCGCGTCGCGCGTCGTATAAAGGTCCGCGTGATTTGTTGCCGCCCCGCGCTGTACATCAAAGTTCCCGAACATCCGAACACCTGGATTTGCGACTCCCGTGGGGGTGAAACTACACTTTTGCTCCCTTTTTGGGGGTGATCGATGGGACCAGTTGGACGTATGGGTGACGGGTAGGTTTTTAGTTTGGACTAACCTTGGCCTAAAGTTGGTGATTTATATTGGGTTGTTGTGTAAAGTTTTACTAGAATTTAGAAGCCTGGTAGCTCTCTCTTAGTTATTATTATGGACGACAGTATTTTGGAGCAATGGTTAAGGAGTTGTCTGCTGTGCTGCGTATCGCGGCTTCGATTCTCTTACAGGACCGATATTTTTATGATCTACAGGTATTTGTTTTGATTCTGGTTGTGTGTGTATGTGAGTTAACATGCTTGTAAACGCACCAATAATGTAAAAAAAATCGAATGTAGGGTTACGTTTTAAAAAAACAAACTATTGTTTACTTTTTAACCTTTCAACGACCAACCGACAGCAGGCTGTTGGGCTGCTATTGTCTTTCTATTGTGTCTCAAATCACGTGTGCTCAAAGGTTAATAGTTAGTTAAAATGTTTTAAAATTCTCTATGTTCATTTACTTACATTATATGCACAAAGGTTCAAAAGCGGTTTTAATGGCCAGGACATTATCTTCTAGTCAACTAAAGTAGATGTTACAATAGCTACATAATAATTACTCAAGAATACTTATCGCAGATATTTTTCTACGCTCTACTAGTATAAAGATACTCTCGTCTTTTATTTATTTATGTCGTAGAATGAAATGAAAGAACGGATGTATTACCTGACAAAGTAGAACTCATATCTTATACATTAACGAATGAAGTTGAATCTTGCTTATTCTACTAAAAAGAACTCATTCCGTGCTTTTAGTGAATCTTTTTATTAGTAACATAATTTTTCTGATAAACTAGCGCTTTCAGAAATCAAATATTACAAAAAAAAAAACATATTTTATTTATTGTATAAGCGAGACGACAAATCATAAGTATTTGGTTCGTCGGTTAGTTGATCAAAAAATTTTTACTCGTATTTTCCTTTTTTTCAGTAAACTAAAAAACACGACGATACAGGGCGTTGAAGTTTCGCGTGACTTCACGTTAAGGTGCAATATTTATTGAACGTCACAAGCCTCGATGCCCGAACTTTGACTCTCTTTATATTTGTATTTTATTAATTTAATAAAGCATAAAATACGTGTCCGTTATTTTGTACGGTCCAAACAGAGTGTATTTTTTTTTTATTATCGTCATCCTTCGAATTTTTAATTATGTCACCATTTCACCCCAAAATATTCCGCCCCATTCACAAACATACCAAACACTATTTAGTGGCATTGACTTTCTAAACAAACGTGCAAAGGCACTAACACTAATTGCGTTGGCACTTCTGAGCACGGTAAGTGCCAAGATAAAGACTAAGGCGTTAGGCTATAGAGGTGCGCCCATTCGTGGTAATTCCTTAATGTGCCGGGTGGGTGCACCTCTATGGGTTTGATTGGAGCGTGGTAATGGGGCAATTATAATCATAAATGATTATGTTTGTTTTTACAGATGTCACTTAAACCTTTAAACACGCGTGATTCGAGACACAATAGAAAGACAATAGCAGCGCGACAGCCGGCTGCTAATAGAAATATTTACTAATCGCGATCGCTGCCTGTGTATATGTATGCTTAAATCTTTAAAACTACGCAACGGATTTTGTTTAATACGGTTTTTTACTTATAAAACATGCATATTGTTGTAGCAAAAAATCGGAGTTTTGGAAGATCAATATCACTACATAGTATAAAACAAAGTCGCTATCCGTCTGTCTGTCCCTATGTATGCTTAGATCTTTAAAACTACAACGCACACGGAACTGCAACGGATTTTTATGCGGTTTTTTTTTAATATATAGAGTGATTCTTAAGAAAGGTTTATATGTATAATGCATGCATAATATAGTAGAGAAAAGCCGGGATTTTAAAAGATTTGAAACACCAGTGCGAAGCGGGGGCGGGTCGCTAGTATTCAATTAAATTAAACTTATAAATAGTCCGTATGTGAGTTTATATTATTTTAAAATGATCTTATGATACAGGTAAAACATTTAGTTTGTGGCAATGCTTTTTAAATGAATGAAAAAAAAATTATATTGAATTTTCAATCACTACACGAAACTCGATATGATGAATATGGCAAAATAACATGGAATCTCTTAATTGTTTATTTTTATGTGAAGGTATATTATTATTTACGTATTGACAAATATGATGATATATTTCTGTATTAGATTTTATCATTTCTCTGTAAAGAGTAACTTAACCCATTTGCTTATAAATATTGTATAATAGTTCTTTTTATTGATCTTATTGAAATAAATACTTATTTTATCATATTAAACCCCTATTAGTTTATCTAGATTTTTAAAAACCCCTACTTATTTGTTTTTGTACAAATATATCCTAAAAACTTTATAAAAAGAATATTATTTTGTCCACAATATCGCTGAGAAACGGAAGTGCTGTGTTTCAAAACAGTTCTGAACTTTAGAAACTTTTAAAAATGTCTGCACTAGAGTGTTTCACTGTTTAGTTTTTTTTTGTGTTTTAAAACACAATTTTGCTTTTAATAAAAGGTTTTAATAAAATTATTTTCTCTCGAAGAACTTTGAAAGGAATAAAATGGCAGTTTTATAAACTATTAGTTCAGTGTTTGTCATCTCCCTAGCCTTTTTCTCAACCGTGTTGTGGTCGGCTTCCAGCCTAACCGGATTCAGCTGGATACCGGTGTTTTACGTGAAGCGACTGCCTATCTGACCTCCACACGATACCGCTTGGTTAGACTGGTCAGTTTCTGGCTATCCAGTAACGACTGTCAAAGTTCTACAAATGACAACCGGGACAAATGGCTTTACGTGCTTTCCGAGGAACGGGATGTCAGTGTCCAGTGATATCCAAGATAAACTTTAGAAGTACATATGAATTGAAAAAGTCACATTGGTACTTGCCCGGATTCGAACCCACAACCTCTTACACACGGGGCTTGTCACATTGAAATATAATTATAACTAACTAGCTTTCCCCGCGGTTTTACCCGCGTTAGATTTTTATTTTTGATGTTGCTCCTCTCTTGTAGGTCATAGCGAGATGGTATGTGGCTAATGTGTTATTCTGATGTATAAGCTACATTACTGTAAGGTTTTATCAAAATCCGTTCGGTATTTTTTTGCGTAAAAGAGTAACAAAAATCCACAAAACACACTCAAACAAACTTTCACATTTATAATATTAGTAAGATTTTGTTTCAGCAGATTGTTTCTGATGGATTTTTGCTCTAGTCTAATCTTGCTAGAGTTCAACGACCGTTATTGCGGGCGCCGCGCCGCTAACAGCTGATCGGTCGGCGCGCGCGTATTTCATAAAGTTGTTTTGTGAGTTGTGATGAAAATGGAAATCTTTAAGAACATTATTGGCAATCATAAGTACAGTCACGTATTTATGTATCGGTCAATAATTACCACGTGATCGTGCTCATGATAACCAACAACTTTTACTATGGAAACAAACCTAAAGTCGCAAAAAAATCAGCTGTAGACTACATTTATGTTTGTCTAATGTACTTAAACAGATGGTATTTTTGTCGAGATTTCGGCTTTGCTCCCATAATAAAAAATGTTTGTTAACATGAGCACAATCACGTGTTTGGGTATCGTACACTAATTACCAGCCACCTTGTATACAATTGTACTTGCATTGAAGCAATCTAGGTCACCCAATAACCTAAATAACGAACATAAAGCTTTACATAAGCCCATAAAAATACACACAAAACAATAAACCTACACAAATAGGTACAGTGAACGACAAATGTGTTGTCCACAAAAAAGAATTGATGCTAGCAGTACAATGAATAAAATTCAGCGATAACACTTTTGTGTGCGATCGTACGTGAATGTCAAATGTTACGCGATTGGATTAAATAAATACTGCTTTGAATTTTTTTTTCGCTTTTTTTTTTGTATTTTCGCGTACGTGGGTTGATTAAAGAAGCTACGCGTAGTCTATTCTAGTAGTTAAATTAGGAAAGATAGTGCTCATAATTTCTCTGTCATATTGTTTAAAGCTCAATGCTTATCTACGGATATGCTGTTTCGATTATGAATTTCTGTCTCTCATAGGAAGCTATGATATCCTCGAGAAGCTGTACTATGTTTTCGTTTAAAATATCAGAAAGACTAAAACTACACACACATAAAAAAAATGTCCTTGTTGGTTTTAATGCCTTTATTTTTTTAATAATACCTACTCGTATTTATTTAAGTCAGTGCTTAAGTCTGCCTAATTTATAAGTTTTTTTTTGGTAGACGTAAATATCTGTGTATTTTATTAGAAGGGTAGCCAACTTATAGATAAAGTTAATTATGAGCATGATCACCCAAATACTGGTATCCAGCTGAATCCGGTTAGGCTGGAAGTTGACCCCAACTTAGTTGGGAAAAGGCTAGGGTGATGATGATAAATAAATATCTTAGGACAACTCACACACGGTCATCTGATCCATCCTAGAGCTTGTGTTATGGTAACCAGATAACTGATATACATACTTATATAATATATAAATACATATTATACATCCAGACGCAGAACAAACAATCATGCATCATCAGACAAAGTTTGACCTGGGCGGGAATCGAACCCACGACCTCTGGCTTAGCAGTCAGAGTCACTAACCACTAGGCCAACAGGCCCGTCTAATGATGATCAATTTATATGTAGTTAGAGATAGACCTTTCTTTTGAATATAGCTTAACTCACTTGCAATATTAACTATAGAGTAAATTTCCTCATCCAATTACACCGTGGTGCAATTTTCGCACGTTTATTTTTCATCTCCATAATCCTCTATTTCCGACTCCAAAATTTTCAAAAAGGGGCTTTACAGAATATACAATCTATCTCCCACAATTACATATAACATGTTTATGTTAATGTGAAACTCACTACCGCACAGAACTAGTTAAAACCGGTTGAAACCAGTTTTAACCGCTCTAGGGTTGCCTGTTGTCTTAAATAATATTAGATTTTAATTTAGCTCGTAATGAACATGAGTAGAAACTGTATTTTTATGGATAATAATAGTTCTACGTTTCTTGAAAACTAAGACAATTTTATTATGAAAAGAACGTCTAACCTGCCCACTCACAGAAAAGAATTCAAAATAACTTAAGTTGAAACAGAGAGAATATTATAACAAGTTGCTATATTTTATAAAGTAAATTAAAGTAAACATAGAGTATATTCTTGTAATATATTCTCTCTTTTATTGTTTCTAAAGTTAACCAACGACAATTTTATGCTTATCAATTCAATACAGAGTTTTTGAAGCATAATCCAATAACATTAAACAGGCTTCCTACATAATCTAAACAATTAACCCAAATCCTCTATAGGAAGCTATTACTAGTATTTAAACTAAAATTAGCCATCCATTGTGCAGTTTCATCGTTAATTTTGACTAAACTCATAATTTAAGTGTTATTATAATGCAATGAACCAGAAATCATGCAGGCGATTACACAATTAGTTAGCTCTGGCCGAAATTAAATCGAAATAGTTTTGGCAGCCCTATTGCGTCGGCGAATTCAGTTTTATTGATTCAAACTTTTAGTTATAACGACTGGATTGGTGGAATTATGACATATTTCATTTGGTGGTTGCAGTTTTAGGTGTTTTTATGGCCCAGTGGATCACCCGCCCCTCGTAGAAGAGGTTCAGAAAATTACCAATGTGACCTTTCAATTCATATGTACTTTCTAGAGGTTTGTATGTCGTGATGGCCCAGTGGATAAGACGCCCGCCTCTCGTGTAAGAGGTTGTGGGTTCAAATCCGGGCAAGTACCAATGCGACTTTTTCAATTCATTTGTACTTTCTAAAGTTTATCGTAGACATCACTGATATCCCGTGCCTCAGAAAGCACGTAAAGCCGTTGGTCCCGGTTGTCATTCGTAGAACTTTGACAGTCGTTACTGGTTAGTCAGAAACTCTGACCAGTCTAACCACGGGGTATCGTGTCGCCCAGTTACTGGGTTGTGGAGGTCAGATAGGCAGTCGCTCCACGTAAAACACCGGTATCTAACTGAATCCGGTTAGGCTGGCAGCCGACCCCAATACAGTTGGGAAAAGGCTAGGGAGATGATGATGTACTTTCTAAAGATTATCTTGGACAACACGGAACTAACGTGCCTCGAAAATCACGTAAAGCCGTTGCTCCCGAGTCCCGGTTGTTAGAAGAACTTTGTTAATCGTTACGGGTAAGACCAGTCTAACCTATGAATATTGTGTCGCACTTGGTTGTGGAAGTCTGATAGGCAGTCGCTTCACTTGAATCCAACTGCTGCTGAAAGCTGAAAGCCGAACTCAACTTAGTTGGGAAAAGGCTAGGGAGATGATTATGGTTGCAGTTCTATATTTTGACTTAATTGCTTAATTTTTCACGATTTCACAGTTTTTGGTTACTGCTTCATAGTAACTATGTCTGTGTTTCTGACTATTACGCCTGCATGGCTAAATCGATTTAGATGAAATTTATGACGGAGTAAGCTAAAATCTTAAAGGATGAGCTAGTTTTATTTTCACGACTTTGTCTGTATCTTTTTTGACCGTTGGTCTACAACAGTTTTATTTTATTTTATTTTATTTCTGCCTTAAGTAAGGGTGGTGAATTGGTAATCAATGTTCGAGCCATCTCTGTATGAGCAGAGGCATTTGTCCTGTAGTGGGATAAAATAAAGTGGTATTATCTACAATAAAAATATAAATATAATATACTAGCTTTTGCCCGCGGCTTCGCTCGCGTTAGAAAGGGACAAAAAGTAGCCTATGTTACTCTCCATCCCTTCAACTATCTCCATTTAAAAAAACACGTCAATTCGTCGCTCCTTTTGCCGTGAAAGAAAGACAAACATACAGACAGACAGACACACTTTCCCACTTATAATATTAGTATGGATAATTATACATGCTATAAATCAAAATTATTTACGTATCAAAGCCGGGTCAGTGAGCATTTCTTTCCACTTAATTGACTATGAGAAATATGCCGAAAAAGTTCTTTTTTGTGATTGTTTTCATTTGATATAGTGGGTGGAACAAGTAGATTTGAATATCAAATTAGATTTTGTTATTATAGTAAGAACAACCATTTTTGTATAAAATTATCTATCTGTATGTATAAAATGGTTCACTGACGGACTAATTGACTGACCGTTAATATATCAACGCACAGTCCAAACCGCTGGTCCTAGAGACATGACACACGGCCATCTGATCCCAAGCTAAGCAGAGCTTGTGTTATGGTAACCAGACAACTGATACACATACTTTATAAATACATACATATTATAGATAATTACACCCAGACACAGAACAAACAATCATGCTCATCACACAAAGTTTGTCCTGAGTGGGAATCGAACCCACGACCTCCGGCTTAGCAGTCAGGGTCACTAACCACTAGACCAACTGGCCCGTCTAAAAAGAAAAAGAAAGGTTTTCTAGAAATTCTTCCCCTTAGATGAAAATATAAGCATTCAAGCAGGTGAAGCCACTGGCAAAAGCTAGTTTAAAAGAACGTTATTTATTCACTACAAGCTTCTGCCCGCGGCTTCGCTCGCGTTAGAAAGAGACAAAAAGTAGCCTATGTTACTCTCCATCCCTTCAACTATCTCCACTTAAAAAATCACGTCAATCCGTCGCTCCGTTTTGCCGTGAAAGAAAGACAAACAGACAGACAGACAGACAGACAGACACACTTTCCCATTCTTAATATTAGTATGGATATTTTGTGCATCAGTTGGCTAGCTACAAAATACTATAATTATGATTAAAAATAGAATATAAAATGCACTCTAAAGAATATATTTTCTTGGAATACAAAGTTTTTTCATAGTAAAACACTTCAAGAGCTTCCTTTAGAACTAGGAACGAACAAAATCTGCGAGAGAACACAATATAACGATATTACCTACTGCAGCAGAGCGAATTACGAATCAAAATCCTCGAAACAATCCAAAAACAACCTTATTCCCCACCTCTCAACTCACAAAATCCTCTACCACAGCATCCAAGAAATGGAAAATAGAAAATTAGACTCTACATCTATAGTTTTAAAATTCAATTTTCAATAAAAGCAATCCCACTTCTGTTATGAAAAGGTAACGATTTTTCAATTGTAAGCCGTATCATTTGCGCATTAGGGTGTAATATTGTTTGTTCAGAATTAAATATTTGTATTTCGCAAGCGGAATTCAGATACATTTACTTACCTTACACTAAATTTTATTCAATTTCATTGTTTTTAAAGGGATTTTAGTGTGAAAATATATCTCAGTATTTGGTCTTGGCGTACATTTTATGACTTTATTGTTCGTATCTTTGTGTTACTTTAGATAACTGCATTTGTAGAAGTTTCAATGGCTTAATTGAAACAATATGAATCTCTGCGCGGTTAAGCAGCGCTCACTAAGGCCAGATTTCGGATGGGTGATCTTTTTGTATAAATATTTTGACTTATTGGTCTAATTAATTGTTACAATCCCGTCTCTTGGGATTAAGATTCTGGGTTTGATTTCTAGGTCGGGTAATGTTATTTTGTTTTTGTGGAGTTTTGGAATAATCAAGCTTGTTCCTTTTCTATATAAGTAGAGACTTTTAACAGTATTTTGACATTATCATTATTTATACCAAAGCAAAATTTCTAGTAAAGTGTGTAGCTATTTGACATTGTTATTCATTTAACAAAAACGAAGCACTTTTTCTATCTCAGGACAGATTTCCTTAACAAACATATCGAATAACAGTCACCATGTGGTTTTATCCAGAGCTGACCATTACATCTCGACCCACCCTGCCTCCCTCGTCACATCAATTCTCTTCGACAAAAACGGGCATGTGAACAGAGATATGGGTCGAGTAAAAGTGGTTGGAAACCAGATACTTGAAGCCTTAGGAATGATGGACTTCACTCGGATGGGATGTGTGTGGTACCTTTGATTTTTTTAGTTCGACAGAAGGTAGCGACATGTGGTGCAAATCTGTTATTTTTATGGTCTTAAGGATCCTCATCCTTAAGACTATAGGACCATACAAATTGTGGAATAGTTCTAATACCAACGAGCTTGTTGGTCTAGTGGCTAGTGACCCTGACTGCTAAGCCGGAGGTCGTGGGTTCGATTCCCACCCAGGACAAACTTTATGTGATGAGCATGATGGTTTGTTCTGTGCCTTGTGTAATTTTTTTATAATATGTATGTATTTAAAAGTTATATAAGTTTGTTTATCAGTTGTCTGGTTACCATAATAGAAGCTCTGCGGAATGTTTATAATAGTTACCGTGACTCCGGAACATAAAGGGCAACCGAAGGAACATGAGTGGGTTTCAGTCAGTAAAAGTCTGATACGCCCTCCCGCCGCACCCAGGATGGGAGCAGTCATTTGATGACTTCCCAAGCCCCAAAAAAAAACGCTCGAAAAAAATAGCTATTCTTTTAACAACCGGGTAATTAATGAAAAACTAGTACAGAGCAAAGTTAAAAAAAGGCTTCACTATCACAACAACATTTTTAAAAGCACCCCCTAATCTTTTTAATCCGATTACAAGCTCTAAGTTTTGTATTACAAATACGAGTTAACCCCACAAACTACACTTTCTTTTTTTTTGTGAGTGTGAAATCATCAAATGACTGCTCCCGTCCTAGGTGCGACGGGAGGGCGTGTCAGACTCTTACTGACTAAAACCCATCATGTTCCTTCGATTGCCCTTTATGTTCCAGGGTCACGGTAACTATTATAAACATTCCGCAACATTATAAACATTCCGCAACTAAAACTACACGTTCTTCAGATTAGGTTCACGGAACTGTTCAATAAATGAGGTTTCAAAACTTGAACCTCCTCTCATTATCTAAACCTAAGTTCATAAGTTTTAGTTCTTAGTTAAACTGTTCCTATATTGATTGGATAAAGTTTTAAATGAAGTTAGAATAACTGAGAGTGGTTCAGAGTGATTAAACTGCAATTAGGAATGCTTTGGGTAGATTTTATTATAAATATCTTGGTAATCGCCATAGTCATTTGATCCTAAGTTAGCCTGGACTATGGTATCCAGGCAACTGATATTTAACTATACATTATTATAATAATATATTTTTTTATAAACACGCTTATATAATTTATAATTACATATACATCTATCTTTTATGTATTTGATACGGTAAACATATTTTAATATAACAACGCACAGGCCAAACCGCTGGTCCTAAAGACATGAAACTTGGAGGGTGTGTTGTGTTTGTGATTGTCTTTGTGAGGAGTAGATAATAATATTAATAATTTATATTAAAAAATGTAAATTATATGTTACACGATTAAATGAATAGAATAATAATAATAAATATCCTGGGACAACTCACACACGGTCATCTGATCCCAAACTAAGCAGAGCTTGTACTATGGTAACCAGACAACTGATAAACATACTTAGATAATTCATAAATACATACATAATATAGATAAATTACACCCAGGCAGAACGAACAATCATGCTCATCACACAAAGTTTGTCCTGTGTGGGAATCAAACCCACGACCTCCGGCTTAGCAGTCAGGGTCACTAACCACTAGACCAACAGGCCCGTCAAACCACCACCAACAAAGATATCCACTAACAAAGGATTTTTGGGAATTCTTCCTCTAAAGAGGTAAAAATGGAGATAGAAGTTTCAACATCCATGCGGGCAAAGCTGCGAGCGATAGTTAGTCCGTACTAATATTATAAATAGGACAGTGTGTGTGTCAGTCTGTCTGTTTGTCCATCATCACGGCAAAATGGAGCGACGGATTGTCTCGATTTTTGTAATTGGCGATAGTTGATGGAATGGAAAGTGGCATAAGCTACTTTTTGTCTCTTTCTAACGCGAGTGTAGTAAATTATAATTACACTAGCTTTTGCCCGCAGCTTCGCTCGCGTTAGAAAGAGACAAAAAGTAGCCTATGTTACTCTCTATCCCTTCAACTATCTCCACTTAAAAAATTACGTCAATTCGTCGCTCCGTTTTGCCGTAAAAGAAAGACAAACATACAGACAGACACACTTTCCCATTTATAATATTAGTATGGATTAAATATACGTATTTGTTCTGTGTATGCGTATAAATAATCACACCCATCAGACAAAGATTTGTCCTGGTTCAAATCGAACCCACAACCTCGTACAATAAAATCCCGCAATCCAATCATATATTCAACTTTAATGGGAAAAGACAATACCCAACACTTTTTGTAATCTACAGCAAAATTATTGTTGAACCCATCATTAGAAAATACAAAAAGTGCTTCTCATCGTGTCGTGGGTTCGAACCCGTGGCAAGCGAAGCGTAGCAGATATTAATATGAACGAACCCGTGGGAACCTAGCGATGCACTCAAGTAGTAGTTTTACTCGAATTTTTTATTTTAACGTTAAACATATAAGGTAATGTTGTTTTTAGATGTAACTGGGTTGTAATTAGAAATTGACTAATAAGGGTGTTTCAATAGTTGTTGTGTACTATGTTTCTGTTCTTTTCGGTAAATCTGCTACTAATTTAAAAATGTTTATAAAATATATATATTTTATACAAAAGTATGTATGGAGCTGTTTATTGCCCTTTCTTTTTACTCAATTGTAAATGACTGAAAGAACATTTTATAAGAATATAATTCTTTCAAAAAGGTCTGAAAATAATATTTACCATGTGTAAAGAACTGGTAACCTACCAATCAGACGACAGAATTATCAAACTTTAAAATTAAAATAATTTATATAAGTAGATCCGTACTTAATATTATAAATGCGAAAGTAACTCTGTCTGTCTGTCTGTCTGTCTTTCTGTCTATCTGTCTGTCTCTTCTTCACGCCTAAACTACTGAACAGACTTGAATGAAATTTGGTACAGATATAGTCTGGGACCCGAGAAAGGACATAGGATAATTTTCATCCCGGAAATCCCCCGGGAACGGGAATTATTATTCCACGCGGACGAAGTCGCGGGCAAAAGCTAGTATTATTATATTCGTTGGTGTTGGCAGCACACATAACGATCGTATGGACGACCACATCTGAAATAAATCATATGATAATTTATTTTGTAAAAATAATTAATAAAACATAATGCTTACGCGTCAATATTTTGTATTACTTATTCTAAGCGAACAAGGGGGCCGACATTTTTTGCGTGACTATTCTGAGAAGAAACAAATTCAAAAATTCACTAAAAGACTAACGTAATTAAACCTACCATAATATTACGCTTCAATAAAATAAGAGATCAACCAACACTGGTTCTGCACTAAAGGACGTGCTAACAAAACTAGGCTAGTCTTATTATTATGGTAGCCTTTTTAACACGGCATGAGATATTGTCAAACTCGTGCCGACACGAGAAGTACATTACAGCACAATAAGGAAGTCACACCACCATGTCGTAACATATACAGGATGTTTTCTTTCCACGTCTTTGGGTCACAAGGTCAAAGGTCGCAGGAAATCGCAACCAAAATAAGCACTACCACAATATGGGAATTATTAATTTCTGTATATTTGTATCAAACTTGCGTTTGCCTGAGGCTTCGCTCGTGTTAGAAAGAGAAAAAATGTAGTATGTCACTCTCCATTCCTTTAACGTCTGTTCTGCCATGAAAGATTGCAAACAAACACACACACTTTCCCATTTATAATAATATGGATTATTGCAATATTTTACTAAATTAGTTGTAAATATTTCAATAATAAAGGAAATACGCGATTGATCCTATAAAACTTCCGTTTTGTTTTCATTTCTGCATACAACACCCAAAAAAATCCTGTTACCCTATTTTACTGTGCCCTACAGGGTGGTAATATTAATGAGACCAATTATGGATAATTGGTCTCATTAATATTACCACCTAAGTTAGTTATGGAAAAGCAATAAAAATAATTAGTAATAACTATAAGAAATATTGACGCGTCTCAACACATTATGGTAGCTACTACCCAAATAACAAATATCCTTTGAACTGATAAGATATCTTTGAAGTAATACACACACGCCAGCATCACTACCAGGAAAGCATGAAAGGCGAGAGACCATTATTATATATTATCAATATAATGAAGTGATATTTTGTCAACTTTTGTCATTATATATACGTCTTATGTTCCTCTAATTTGAGGTAAAATAAGGGCTTCGTATATACAATAGAAGTGGTCTGATTGTATGTGACTCATGACTTAAATAATCATTTTGTTGAACGGAGCAAAAATATCGTAAGCAGTACTTAGGAAAGTACTATAGAAAGGTTAAAAAACAGTATTATCTTATTGGGATAATAATAAGTATACCAGTGTGGCCGAACAACGGGCAGAACTACTCCAACACCTTAAATCATTCCCAGAAATCTTTAGCTGATAAGTTTGCTACGATTCTGAAATAGTGTGGGATGGTTGGAATAGGTGTTATGTCAGATACGAACCATGGCCCAATCATGAGGCTAAGTGCGGGCAAGCCCAGCGAAACTTTTTTTTTTTTTTTTATAACTTATGGGCTTGCTCTTGGTCCCAGACTAGTCCAAGGGCATAGACGGGGCCTACGATGGAGCGAGCTCACCCAAAAGATGCCTATGCACTCTTCTTTTGAATACATCCGGGTTATATGCTTTTGGAAACACAAACGCCGGCAGAGAATTCCATTCCTTTGCGGTGCGCATGATAAAGGATTTCGAAAAACGCTGCGTGCGGATTCGAGGAATATCGACCAAGAAAGGGTGGTATCCTGCCGTACGTCTGGATGTCAGACAGGCAACTTTACGCCGATGTGCTAGAGGTTGCAGTTGGGCCACCAGCTTCTTGTCGCCAATCAACCTCCTGGCTCTGCGTTCTACCGAATCCAATGCGGCCAGTTGGTATTTGGCTGAGCCATCCCATAGGTGACAGCAATACTCCATACACGATCGGACTTGAGCTTTATAAAGTGTTAAAAGCTGTCCCGGCGTGAAATATCGCTTAACCTTGTTAAGGATGCCCAGCTTTTTCGCCGCAGTCAGTGCTTTGGACTCGATGAAAGCGGCGAAGTTGAGGTCAGAACTCAACTCCATGCCAAGGAGTTCTAGGGAGCCGGTTAGATTTACAGGTGCACCTCGGAAAGTAGGAGCCAGGTCGAATGGGCTCCGTTTAGCGGAGAACAGACACGCTTGCGTTTTGGCGGCATTGAACTGCACTAGATTGTGATCGCCCCATTGGGACACACGGCTCAAGGCAAAGTTCACTCGCTCTACCATGGCCTCTCTCTGTGAACGTATATTAAACTAAAATAAATTCTAGGTCATTCCCAGAAATCTTTAGCAAACCGAAAAGTTAATTACGATCCTAGGATAGTATGTGATGGTGGGAATAGGCGATAAGTCATTAACACACCATGTACCATGAGCCTAAATGCGGATTAGTCCAGCGAAACTAAAACTAAGGTGATGGTAACCACTTAACCGCGAGATTGTTTAAATCCAAAGATATAAAAAAGGCAGGAAACGCTTCTGTGTGGAAGATCCTTAACGTTCTGCTTATAATGCAGTTTCTGTATTAGATATTGTATTCATTAGAATATGCAAATGTAAATTCTAACTGCAGTTATTCTGAATTGTCTGAAACTCAGTGGAACACGAAGGAGCTTTGTAGGTTGCGCTTTTAGTTCATATAGTGGTCTCTTGTGACGTGTTATTATAATAATTATACTGTAGTGGAAAAGAGTTCAAGTAAATTATAATGTTTTTACTTATAAAAATACTTTCGTTTCGATTTCTTTTGTCTTAGCCTATCTTGATCCTCATTCATGTATCTCTTACAGTTTAAGCCATTTCCCTCGATCTTGGATTTCTTTAATCCACTTCTTACTTACTAGGTTCCTCTGCCTTTCTTGTGGGCGTTTAATAAAAACTATCAGCTTATTATTGATTCCGTTCTATGGCCTCTTCTCAGTCAGGAAACGCTCGCCTGAAGCCTTTCCTGATTTTCCTTAAGCTTCGGTGATTACATGTCATTGACTGCGTAAATACTGGGGATTTTAAGTCCAACTGAGATGAGATATAGCGTATGTCCTTTCTTGGGATTCAAGTTTACTCTATAGGAAGGGGCCCAACAGGGCCAACGCCTGCCGGGGTTGCGGAATGTTAATAATAGTTACCGTGACCCTGGAACATAAAGGGCAATCGAAGGAACATGAGTGGGTTTTAGGCAGTAAGAGTCTGACACGGCCTCCCGCCGCACCCAGGACGGGAGCAGCCATTGGATGATTTCACACTCACCAAAAAAAAAATCTGTTCAGTGCTTTAGCCCTGAAAGCGTTAAACCTCAAAATAGTAAGGTTGTGCAAACATACAAATACGAAAAAAATAAACTAAACTACAAACAAATATTTATACCGCCGCCCGTTCACCTTGACATTCCAAGGTCACGGTCACAACACAACTAAAGGAAGATATAATGACAAAGCTAGCGAAAGCGATACAGCTGTTCTTGTGCAAACTTACAACTGCAAAACGCAAAATAATATATTACAAAACAAACATCCGTACTAATATTATAAATAAGAAAGTGTGTCTGTCTGTCTGTATGTTTGTCTTTCTTTCACGGCAAAACGGAGCGACGAATTGACGTGATTTTTCAAGTGGAGATAGTTGAAGGGATGGAGAGTAACATAGGCTACTTTTTGCCTCTTTTTAACGCGAGGGAAGCCGCGGGCTACTACTACTATTTTATAAATCCGCCGTTCTTTCACCTTGACATTCCAATGTCAAGGTCACAACTACAGAAAGATAATGACAAAGCTAGCGAGAAGTCGAGAAATACAAAGAGCGCGAATTTTATGAAGTTACTAGCTGTCCCCCGCGGTTTCATCCGCAAGTTTAGTTTCTACTCACTCCCACGGGAGTTAGCGTAATGTTCCTTATAGCTTCATAAATCTAACTACTTTGTGCAGAAACATTTTTTGAAGCTGACAAAAAACGCTACAAACCACTTTCTTTCTTTTCCACACTCCTTGGAAGAAGACTGGCTCTGACTTTCAGAATTATAACTACCATAACGACTGTCAAAGATAAAAATGGTAATTGGGATCGGTTTTGTCTTCTTTGTTCGTTCAAAATACCGCTATTACTCTTTGCCTGGCATGGTCCTTTAAAGAAACTAGTAAAATAATTAAGGAGTAAATAAAAACAGTGCAAAGAGTCACACTAATCAACGTCACTTTCATACGAGTATATACATGTATGTAATACTAATAGTTATGGTTATTATTATAAAACCTTTTTTTAGGAGGATGGGAAATTATCAAATGTCTGTTGATTAATATATATGTATTTATTTATGTATTATATGTAGTGTATTTATTGTATATGTATTCTTATTTTATATGTAGTTATTATTTTGCAATTAGTTATTTAAGAGTATAAGGTATTTTTCTTGCACATAAGCAACGGAGGATCCGTTGCAAATCTCACTACAAGATTTTGGTTTGCTGGTAAAGAACTCATTTTTGGGTTAAGCTCGCCATTGTACATAAGTTTTTTTTTGTATTTTTTGCTTTAAGTTTATATTTTATGTTTATTGTGTGCAATAAAGAATATGAATATATTCCTCAACCACGGTCCAGGCAGGTTATTTATAAAACCTTAACTTTGAAATTTGACCTGATTCTAACCTTGATATTTCGCAAGCCTACACAGACAGATAAAGTGACAAAGCAAACGCAAATTATCTTTGAAATAAAAAGATATACCGCCTCAGTCTGTTCTATGTCGGATTGTTACGGTTTGGGAGTCGGGAGGCAAACGCGGAATTATGTCAAGGGAAAATACTTAAGACCATTCTGGTTGTGTCGACTTAAGTTTGGTAACAACATCATTGTCTAAATTCATTTTTTTTTTCTATTCTATACTGCCCTAGTGTTGGGGAAATCATCTCAATGATTACAGTTTCTTGAAAAATGACGTAGTTTAAGGCAGTTTTTGTTGAATTGGAAACTAGCTGACGAAGCATTAAGATATTTAATAGATGGGCCTGTTGGTCTAGTGGTGAGTGACCCTGACTGCTAAGCCGGAGGTCGAGGGTTCGATTCTCACCTAGGACAAACTTTGTGTAATGTGTATGATTGTTTGTTCTGCGTCTGGGTGTAATTTATTTATAATACGTGTGTATTTATAAAGTATAATAAGTATGTATATCAGTTATGGTTACCATAATTAACACAAGCTCTGCTTAGCTAGGGATCAGATGGCCGTGTTGACTTGTCCCGAATATTTATTTATTGAATGGACATCGACGTCTGACATTTACAATTTCACAGCTAATGCAAAGGCGTTACTATTCCTAAGACAAAGAGGATATGTCTCATGTGCCTGTTATTTCACCGGCACTTATACAAATAACTCTACTAGTAAATAGCCCACTATTTTACTAGAATATTAGTTTATAATAGTGTATAACAGGACTTCTTTTATCTCAATATTATCACCTACAGTAAAACCACACTATTTTTTCAACCTTTCTAGTACTTCCCCTAGCCTACTTACGATATTTTTGTTCTATTCAACAAAATGTTTATTTAAGTAATGCGGCACACAGACCATTCTATTGTATGTTCTATTTGGATCATCTATCGAAAACGTCCATCAGAAACAATATTAGTGGAAATGGGTTCCATCTAGTTGATGGTACTTAAGCCTGTCTTCGGTACGCACTCTATTATCACGCTTGTTTTGTGCTGTGTTAGGCAGTGGAGTGCTTTTTTATTGAACCTATCGACGACCAAGTGACAGCCGGCTGTCGGGCTTCTGTTGTCTTTCTATTGTGTCTCGAACCACGCGTGTTCGAAGGTTGAGACGTTATTTTTTATAAATACATCACAAAATTGTGATTTGTAAGTCATACGAATATTGGTTCCGTGTATAATCGGACCTAAAACCTCAACTGTGTAATCAGAAACAAAAAGAAAATAAATATTTTAGCTGATATTTAGAGCTAATCCTATAACTAAGCTTGCTTTTCCTCCCTGTCTAAAAACAACAAAGAGATAATTTAACTTCGTAGACCAAAAAAATCTCACCTATGCAAATAGATGAGAACTTTTTTTCACATTGTACACCGACTTTATCTAGTTTAAAAAAAAATGACGTGTAAAGTAATTTAATATCCTACCTGCTTAACCTTTCAACGACCATGCGACAGCCGGCTGTCGGGCAGCTATTGTCTTTATTTTGTGTCTCGGATCACGTGTGGTCGAAGGTTTAATCTTTCAACGACCAAGCGGCAGCCGGCTGTCGACCTGCTATTGTCTTTCTATTTGGTCTTGAATCACGTACGCTCGACGGTATAATATTTATAAATAATTTCATTTTACCAAAGGTAACTACACCTTACGAACATTCGTATAAAAAATTCTAGATTCCAGACTCTATTACAATTTCATATCCTTAAGAGCCCACACAGTCCTCTTGACCGTTAGCCCAGTGTCAAGCTGTTATTATATCGTGAACACCGACGTACAGGGTGTTGTGACCTTGTGAGGAGGATTCACGCTTCGCTGCACGCTCCTTGATGACGCTTAGAGGTCACGATACGACGGCGATACGATAGCGTGGGGTTTCTATTTTTTTGTGTTCAATTATTATTGATACGATGGCGTTGTTTTTTTGTTTGAGGGTCATTTTTAAGAGACGCTTATGGATTTATGATTATGAAACTTTAAGTAATACTGTATTTGTAATCTTGTTTTGTGTAAATAAGCTTGAATTGTTTGGTGTGTACGTGTATTTAAACTAGGTGTATTTTTGGTCCTGCACCACCCGCTAGGAGATAATTCTACCCATGAAAACAAACAAATTTTATAATGGAACCAACTCTGAAATCGCGAAAAAAATATCAGCTGATCCTAACAAAAGTTCAATGCCCTCCGACCGTAATATATAAAAGAGCTGATATTTTTTTCGTGATTTCAGAGTTGGTTCCATAATAAAAGTTGTTTGTTTTCATGGGTAGAATCATCTCCTAGCGGGTGGTGTAGGACCAAAAATTCACCTTGTATTAGTTGAAATTGGAACGGAAAAGGCGTATGCGTTTGGGGTGAGAGGTAGTGTGTGCGCACACCAAAACCCAATGAATATTCCCATTTATCTTTAGAACGGCTTGACTGATTGACATGCAGTTTTCTGCGGTAGATTTATAATTTATCGACAATGGTTCTTAGATAGTCATTATTATTCGTTTGTTATGTTCTTTGTGACAGGAAATGCAGTCCCCTTCTTGACCATTGGGCTGCAGTCAAGCTGTTTATATCGTGAGCACCGGTGTTTAGGGTGTTGTGACGTTGTGAGGAGGATTCACGCTTCGCTGCAAGCTCCTTGATGACGCTTATAGGTCACGATACGACGGCGATATGGGACGACGACTTAGGGTCTACCCACATTTATCGACGCGGAATCGGCTTAAGCCGAGTGCGTATCACCACAGCGCCGTACGGATGCGATCAGCTAATCGACAAACAGCTCGTTTCGCCGTCTGCCGGCGTCGTGACGTGTCGTCCGAGCCGAGCCGATGCGAATGGTATTAGTGACACCCGTATTCCGTAGACATAAAGGCTTTTTTGACCGGTGTTAGCCGACTCCGCATCGATAAATATGGGGAGACCATTACAGTCTTATGTGTAAGATTGCCCAGAGAAGGCATTACATAGAGAGCAGTGGAAGACTATACGACCTTTGCCCAGCAGTGAGTGTTCGTATATGTTGAAAAAGTGTCTATAACAAGTTCATAAGATGAAGCTCACCCGAAATCGACCAATACAATATAAGTTTATCTTATACAATAAACCAAAGACAGCAAATCCTGACCAGTCTCTAGAGCTCCAAATCTTGAATATTTAAATATATTTACATGAAATAACTAATAATATTGAAAGCTTTAATTCATTACTCGTAATGCACGATAATTTGTTTCTTTTAAACGACAAAATCGTATCGTATAAAAAGCTCCGAAGTTTCGTACCCACGGTGGCGGATAACCGCGCTCCACGGTCCAGTGGGCACGAGCTTTGTGTTTTTATTATACGCACACACACACACACACGTACCGTACAAGGATAAGTACTTTCTGTTCAGAGTCACTTTTAGGTGAACTTGACCTTAGGGTCGAGGAAAAATGGAGCATGCTGTATGTAATGTCAAGTATAGGAGATAACACGGATGACGGAGTTGTTGAGCGTTTGGCTGCTGAGCCGCGTGTCCCGGGATCGATTTCCGCTCGGGGCAAATGGTTGTACGAGTTACAGGTATTTGTTTAGAGTCTGGTTGTATTTGTATGTGTGAGTTTACACAAAACAAAGAAGAAATTCCTACTGAGGAGCGTATAAATTATGTCTGAAAGGAAACCTACTAACAATCTGTGAGATGTAAGTGTTGCCGTAACGAATAACAAATGCGTACTACTAACTTATTGGCAATATCACCTCACAATATTACTTATATTACGAAAGATTATTTTTATAAAAAAAAATTATAAAGGACCCCGTTGGACTTCGTTATCACCCAAACACGACAGCAAAAACACATCCTTATTCCGTTAAAAAAACCGAAACGAACTCTGACGTAAAAGGTTCCGTACGATCGAACGAAAAATAAAACGCGCTTATTGGGTAGTCTCTCGTTAATGTTTTACTTTATTTGGTTTTTGTTATTATTTGTCATTGCTACTTTAGTTATATACAATCTGATATTTTACATAATATACCTATCTATAACTCTATAAAAAAAATTGTATACGCACTTTTTTCAAATTACAAATGTCTTACTAAGCTAAATACAAAACTGTGCCATATGTTCATTCTTCTCCACACGAAACGTATCTATTCTTGCCCATTCTGCACATTTTTCTCCAACGAACTCCTATCATAATCGTCAATAGTGTAATGAAAATAAGTTTTTTTTTATTGCGAAACATGGATAAACAGCCACATCAAACAATATGGTCCCCAATCCCTTTACAGAACCCTAAATAACCCCAAAAAAACACCTCAAAACGCAACACGGCCCCTTATCTGTTACCTTCAAGCCAGTGACGCGTGATTCCTACAAGGGGGTAAGCAGGAAGCCAGGAGACGCACTCGAGTGGAACGATGAGGTAAAAGTATTGTCTTCAAGATGTTGAGGATATTAAGTGTTTGTCGGAAATCAGGGTTAATTTGTATCAAAGGGTTTGATGGTAGTTGGTTTTGGTTTCGATTGCAGTGAAAAAAATTTTTAGAGGTTGCTTTGGGTCTATGTTTGTGAGTGTGTGTTTGTGTTTGTGATGGTACTCATGTAGCAAAAATCTCATATTTTTTTAACCGACTTCTAAAAAAAGGAGGAGGTTCTCAATTCGAATGTTTGTATGTTTTTTTTTTTTATTTTTATGTTTGTTCGCGCATATCTCCGTCGCGTCGTTTGCCAACCGATTTGAACAATTCTTTTTTTGTTTGAAAGGGTAGACTTTCCAAATGGTTACTCTAAAACGTAGTTGGGACTCTAACTAAAAAGTAAAAAATAAAAAACTTTTCCAAAAAAAAGATAACCGACTTCAAAAACGAAAAGCTCAAAAATAACTATTTCGGAAGTCGGTGGCAAGGCAACACAATTCGACCGGCAGAAGAGAAGCCACCGACTTCCGAAATAGTTAGTTTTGAGCTTTTCGTTTTTGAAGTCGGTTATCTTTTTTTTGGAAAAAGTTTTTTTTAATATCCTGTGACAACTCACACACGGCTATCTAATCCCAAACTGAGAAGAACTTGTACTGTAACCAGACATTATATAAATAGACAACATAATAATTTATAAATAAAAACATATTATAGATAAATTACACCCAGACACAGAACAAACAATCATGCTATTCACACAAAGTTTGTCCTGGGTGGGAATCGAACCCACGAGCTTCGGCTTAGCAGACAGGGTCACTAACCACTAAACCAACAGGCCTGCCAAATAATCATAATTATCATAATAATTTCATTTATTTGTGAGGTATATAAAAGTCTAAACACAGACATAATTATAGTAAATTCTGTGATAATTTCAAGGGTGGTTTTCTTTAAATCTCTAAATTAAATTAACGTTATTAAACTTAACGTTTGTAATTAAACTAATGTAATCATTGTATTTGTGGGTATGTAATTAAACAGATGTTTCTGCAACTCATAATATACAAGACTTAAACAAAGTGTTACGTAAATAGAGTTGTTTGTGCATGGTGTGATTATTATTAGGATTTACATATATTCAGAAATGTGTAGGTGGTATGAATTTTGAGTAAAAAGAAACACATGCAATTGCCTGGGTCGCGGAATGTTTATAATGGTTACCGTGACCCCGGAACATAAGGGGCAACCGAAGGAACATGAGTGGGTTTTAGTCAGTAAAAGTCTGACACGCCCTCCAGCCGCCTTAACGGCGGGAGAAGTCATTTGATGATTTCCCACTCACCACACAGTGTATAAAAAAAATATTAAAAAACAAAAAACCCGACTGCGTGAATACTAATTTTAAAAAATGCGTGAAATATATAACTTAAATAAAAACTGAAAAGAAAGAAACAAGCCCAGTAGTTTAGAATAGAACTGGACGACTTACAGTCGGGGCCTATCCAAAATTTTACCGATCAAATCTTTCCAAGGGGCCCCGACTGTGAGTCGTTCTGTTCTATTCTAAACTACTGGGCTTGTTTCTTTCTTTTCAGTTTTTATTTAAGTTATATATTTCACGCATATTTTAAAATTATTATTCACGCAGTCGGGTTTTTGTTTTTTAATAATTTTTATTTTATTTTATACTTTTTAGTTACGGTTTATTGACTTCGTTATAAGATGGAAAATTACGCAATCTAGTAATTTCATTGAGGGAGTTATATCGTGGGGATTAGTAGGTAACTTGCGATGGTCTAAACTACTGATGATTAGTCCCTCTAGAGACCTAACTCGGGTCAAAGCTACATATGCTTGACTTTTAACAAAAACGCGTAAGCTTAAATCAACCACAGTTTGGTCCAAAATAGTTCCTTGGAGCTTGTGTACAGTGACCTTAAAGTGGTTCTTTTTTTATCAAAAATATTTGTTCTTCTTGTTTTTTCATGTTTTGTTTTATATGTATATCGTTTATACTTGAAATAAAAACTTAAATCAATAAGCAAGAAAATTAGCGAGAATGATTGTTTTGTTAAACAACTTTAAGTCGTTATATATCCTAAACTATTATTTAAAATGAAAAATGATAAAAGGAACCTAAGAATGATTTTAAAATACCTATTCAACGACACCCCACTCGACATAGTTCATCGACATTTTTTTTTTCATTTTGATGGCGTCTAGTGGTACCTGTGGTGAATTTTGATTACTGTCATGTCTTTAGTGACACTCGCAAGGTTAAGACGAATCGATTGACGTAAGAATGATCAAAATCGGCCTACGCATTTGGTCTCTAGAACGCCACATAGAATCAAACATACATACATAGACTGATAAAAATTACCCTTTGCGTCCCGCAGTCGGGTAAAAAGAAAGATACGATTCGTCTGAAGACATATCTTACCAATTTTTTATGCAGAAACAATTCTGCCTACTCCTTCGAAGAAAACAAGCTTGATATTAAAGAATGAGCAGCATTAACAAATTATAAAAAAGTTATGTAAAATAGAATGACGATCATTGTTCCCGTTTTAATTAAAAACTTTTCCTTAATTGTCAGCAAAATTGGACCAACAAAGTATCGGAAAAATAATCTAAAATGAAAAAGAACGAAAAGTTTACCATTCAGACGCAAAGAAAAGATCCATTCTTCAATTGAAAAGTTGTTGTCAATACATTTCAACATAATACATTAAAGTGCGAATTCAAAAGATTCAGTTGGCAATTAAAAACTAAACGGAAGGACGGATTGCAAAGTTTTGAACAACTCGCTTAAAACTCCATCATTCATTCATTTCATTCGTTCTTATTAAACTCCGACAATTACTTCGAATGAACGGTTCGGGTGAGATTTTAGATGTCAACTAATGGAATATTAAATTTTTAGATGATTTTTAAAAAGGGTGCATGAAAAGGGTTAAATAAATTCGAAAGAATTTATTATTAGTACAGAATTGTTGATGGGAATATTGATAATTAAGTTTTTGTCCTTTTTTGATTGATTCAAATCTTCTTTCTCTCGATTTTTTTACTAAAAGCCTATTTTATTATTCAGTTAGTCCTTTTAATTTTCAAATAAAGCAATTTGAGCACAGGTTCATAATAATGCAAAAGAAAGTAGATTAAATTTTGCACTTTTTAGTTACTACAGAACTAGCGCCTTACTAATAAATGCTGCAAAAAGTTATGACAGGTTTATACGTCAAAAAATGTATGGTTACACAGGCTTTATTCATTGCATAACTTTACACAGTAATTATTAGTAAGGGCACTAGTCTACTAGTAAACATTTTTCTGAACTTTAAAAGTGACGATGATGAGTTTGTTTCGGCATTTTTTCTCAGAAGTAAGAGTTCAGTTAAGAATAGCCGACTCCATTTAGTTTTAAAAAATATGACGTCAATTAGTGATTTAATATCCTGTTAGTTTCATTTTATTTTATAGGGTTCAGCACATCTAATAATATATGTGTAAGAATTGAACTAGTGACATCGACTAATAAATCAACAGATTTTTGAAGTTTTGGATAAATATTTAAGCCTAAAAGAATGTGAATTTATTGACAGGCCTGTTGGTCAAGTGGTTAGTGATTCTGACTGTTGAGCCGGAGGTCGTGGGTTCAATTCCCACAAAGGACAAACTTTATACTTGATAATGTCATGATTGATTGATATGTCATAAGCATAATTGTTTGTTATGTGTATGGGTGTAATTTATCAAAGCATGTATTTATAAACTGTTCTAGTTTATCTGTTGTCCGGTTACCATAGCATAAGCTCTGCTTAGTTTTAGATCAGAAAGCTGTGTTTGAGTTGTCTAAAAATTTTTTTTTATTGATTTTTCACAAATCAAACCCGTATTGTTGTTTGACGGGCCTGTTGGTCTAGTGGTTAGTGACCCTGACTGCTAAGCCGGAGGTCGTGGGTTCGATACCCACCCAGGACAAACTTTGTGTGAAGAGCATGATTGTTTGTTCTGGGTCTGGGTGTAATTTATCTATAAATAAGTATGTATTTATAAAGTATATAAGTATGTATATCAGTTGTCTGGTTACCATAACACAAGCTCTGTTTAGCTTGGAATCAGATGGCCGTGTGTGACTTGTCCCAAGATATTTATTTATTGTAAAAACTTAAAAAGCCAAATCCCAATACATCACAGACGTCTCCAAATTACCCACACGAACAACTGAAAAACATCACAACAAAAGAACAATAAGCATGATTGCTAACTTTATAAAAAGGGTTATAAATATTTTCTATCAAGCTACAATTTGTCCTCTATAGCAAAGTGGGTTCTCTAGAGACTAGTCCAATTCAATTCCCGGTCGACACATTAAAATATTCTATTTGAAACTGGTCGGAACATTCTAGAAATCTATGATATTAATTGAAAGTCAGTTAGTATTGCAGTGGGACCTCAGTGGTTACTAAATGGCAAATTTTAATTAATTATAGTCTATTAGCTTAAGTTCTGCCTTTACAATTAATATTTAAATTCATTATTTTAAGTTAGTTCGCTTAGTCATTAATTTAATTATTTAACCTTTAGTCGACCAACCGACAGCCGGCTGTCGGGCTACTACTGTCTTTCTATTGTGTCTCAAATCACGTGTGTTCGAAGGAATAATAGTCTTTTTATGATAATTACTTATTCTATTGTTTATCATCTTTCGCCTTTTATCAACTATGTTAGGATCTGGTTCCGTCTAACCATTTACAGCTGAATACAACAGACCTTCACAATCAATACCCCTTCGTTTCTTCTAGCTTCTGAATACCTGAAAATCTGAACGTACGTGCTTTTCGAGGCACCAAATAAACACAAATTAAAGAAGTCACTTAGGCATTTTAAATACTTCAGGGTATTGTAATATGCGTATCTTGTAATTCTTTACGGTTAGCCAGAAGCCTATCAATCTAACCAAGGAATTTCCTGCATACAACTTTAACTGTACGAGTTGTAATTAAAACAATAGCTTAAACTGTGTGTTGATACATCAGTCGGTGGTTGCGGAATGTTTATAATAGTTACCGTGACCCTGGAACATAAAGAGCAATCGAAGGAACATGAGTGGGTTTTAGTCAGTAAGAGTCTGACACGCCCTCGCCGCACCCAGGCCCGTCCTGGGTGCGGCGGGAGGGCGTGTCAGATCAGCAGTCATTGGATGAGCTCCCACTCACCAAAAAAAAAAAAAACATCTGTCGGTCAATCAGTCATCCTATTATATAAATGGACAGGAGGCAATACTTTTTAACACAAGCCTCTTTACCCTCCGATAAATTGGTGATCACATAGGAGATGTTTCAACCCCATTGACCCTATTTCACCCCATTTGCAGCCCCCATAGAGGAGACTAGCATATTTAAGTACCCATTAAGTCACGGTTGCCGAGTAACCAGTTCTTTCCCTGCCCAACTATGCATAAACAACATTACTTAAGGCCTGTACACACTACGTTAGTTTTATAAACGCACCGTAGACGCGCGTTTTAGAAACGCGTGGTGACAGCGAGCATGGTCCAGTCTGTTGGCATTTGTATTAACACACTCACGCGTTAGCATCACATTAGATTGTATTAATACAAACGACCATGCACAAACTGCTCTAGGTTAAAAACACATCATGTTGCCAATCATCATCATCATTAGCCCATAAGCATCCACTGTTGGGCATAGGACATATTACCCAACTTTTCGGTTAAGGTTTCCGGATACCTTAACAAGGCCATCCGTCTATCTGGCGAGATGCCGTGCTAAGCTGCGCTTGTCAATGGAGCCGGCAGTCGAGATAGTGACGTGTTGTCAATGCACGTTTCTAATCGTTCTATATCGATACACACGCACTTCTGTGTCGATTCAAACGCGTGTTTGAATACAGGTGTGAAAGGGTCTGTAGCGTCTGAAGTAATTTTAACAAATTGCATTCCGTGGTGCTAGGTAATCTGGCCTTCTCCCAGTTATCTAATTTTGTTTGACAACTTGATTTTTGACATGTGTTTAATAATGTTTTGTGTTTTTCTACCGAATATGACTTGTAAGAATCCCTTACCAATAAACTACTATGACTACTATGACTATTATCGCCCAATTGTGTTGATTGGCCTAGTCCTGTTCTGTCTCAGCTTGTTATGGAGGGAAGTGGAAAACTTACTTTTCTCTTGCTCCTCCGCAATTCTTTTCTGATTAATGTCGTTGCGGGATCCAAGACAGTTGAATCGTTCCTCAGGGATTCGTTGAGCTTAATTGCTTGGCGATTGCTCGGTGCTTTTCTGGTGGACTCCACTGTTGATCCTGGCTTTCACGAGCTGCCGTGGTAGGAAATAGTGTGGCGGGATTATCCCAAAAAAAAGTCTGTACCTGACATGCTTACATATCGCGACAAACTCGCCTCTACGACGCGTTTAAAAAACGCAGTGTGCTCAAACTCTTACTCTCCATTATTTGTGTAAGAAGCAACTGTAAAATTGAATTTAACTCGAAGGCAAGTTGTTTTCAATTCGGTAAAAGAAAAGTTGTTGGTAAGGTAAGCAGTAGCTAAGTACACTTTGTATTGAGACTTAACTTGTTATGGGTTTTTTACTTAAGGAAAAGATGTTTTACTTGGACGTTTGAGTGTTGTACCTGTGTATTGGGTTCTTATGTTTTGATTTATGATACAACTAGCTTCTGCCTACTCTCCATCCCTTCAACTATCTCCACTTAAAAAATCACGTCAATCCGTCGCTCCGTTTTGCCGTGAAAGAAAGACAAACAGACAGACAGACACACTTTCCCATTTATAATATTAGTATTGATGATAAAACGATATTTGTTCAGTAAATTGGTTATTATAACACTTTTGTACGTCAGTTTTTCTTTTTTTTTTATTACTTATGGGCTTGCTCTTGGTCCCAGACTAGCCCGAGGGCATAGACGGGGCCTACGTTGGAGCGAACTCACCCAAAAGATGCCCATGCACTCGTCTCTTGAATACATCCGGGTTATATGCATTTGGGAACACATTCGTTCACTTATTTTAAGTAAACGAACGGTCCGGTGTTTCCTTATTATATTATTCTTCAGTTTGGACGAAAGCTTCATCGGTCATTTTTGAAGAAGACTAGTCAATTTATTGCATCTTCTTGGGCTATCAAAATTCATACTAATATTATAAATGGGAAAGTGTGTCTGTCTGTCTGTCTGCCTGTCTCTCTGTCTGTATGTTTGTCTTTCTTTCACGGCAAAACGGAGCGACGAATTGACGTGATTTTTTAAGTGGGGATAGTTGAAGGGATGGGGAGTAACATAGGCTACTTTTTGTCTCTTTCTAACGCGAGCGAAGCCGCGGGCAAAAGCTAAATAATATCAACTGCCAAACCAATGTCAATTCACGCAAGTTTCTTTCTTTCTTACTTGAACTATAAATTCTTCTTAAGAAGTCTGGTTCGCCTTAATTTCCTTACCTCCCTAATTACCTCCAAACTCACAATTAGGAACAGAAACAAAAAAACGTAAAAAATAAAATTACCTAGTCAATTTAAAGCAGCAAATGTCGCCACCACCCAATTATGGTGGTAAAAAATGCAGTTCCGACAAATGTCTGGTGGTCAAGAGTCCTTTCCATTCAGTGGGGGTCTCAACCCAAGCACCACTTCTGCCAACCCCTCTATTATTTCACGAGAGGCTTTTACAATTTGAAGGCTTAAGAAAAATAGGGAAAATGCAAGCGGGATTTTTCACGTCGATTTTTTATAGGCTTTTTAATTATGATGGGGGTAAAATATAGTTGGGTGTTGTGAGGGATGCAAAAGGGATGAAATGGATAATGGCCAGTTTTTGTTGTTGATAGTTGTTGAGGCGTGCAGAGTATTAAGTGGCTGCCGTTTCTACCTTTTTTAAATACTGGAATATGTTTTTAAAGCCTCGTATTTATTAGCGGACTATTTTTATTTTTTGCACATGTTTTATTCTTTACTTTTTTGTACTAGTTTCTTCGTGGTTTTATCCACTCTCATGGGTCAAAGCGTGTTGTTACATAGCCTATACTAATCGTCATTAACCTTTCAACGACCAACCGAAAGCCGGCTGTCTTGCCGCTATTGTCTTTCTATTGTGACTCGAATCAGTGTGTTCGAACGTTTAATAAATGGTTCTCTCAAGCTCGGTTGTTAGTTCGAAGCCGGGCCAGTATCAATGTGACTATTCAATTCATATGTATTGAATAGTGAAACATAATTAAGGTAGATGGTGTAAGAGGCCAAATACCTTTGGGAATCTATGGTGTAGGTAAATGATTTGATTTAGTCCCTAAGAAAAAAAACATAACTATAAAAAAAAAACAATACATTTCTTTCACTATAGCCAGAAATGATTATGAAAATAAATTTCACTCATTGTATTTTTAGTTAGTCAATCAAAAGCAAGTTATTTTTCATAATAATCCTAAACATTAAAATCTCATTTACTTCATTCATACAAAATAATAAAATTATAAAGAAAGTACATTGACTTTAGTTAATAACTCAAAAGCTAAAATAGTATATGAAATAACTCTATACTGTTTCAAAAAAGAAAAATTCGCGAAATGAGAAAATGCAGTAACATAGAGATGGATTATTAATTATTTGAAAGAGCATTTTTCAAGAATATCATGCAATTTGATTTTTCATATTTCAAGCGTGAAATTAAAAGCTGACTGCTAGTTAGAATATTAATAACATAGTTTAATACAATATACTAGCTTTTACCCGCGGCTTCGCCCGCATTGGTGTCCATCTACTGTTTTACCACTTTGGGTGTCCAATTTCCAAAAGTCCTTTAATAGTGAATAAAATAGGTAGTTTTTATAAGACTAAAATTTAATAAAAAATTGCTTAATCCCAAAGCTGATCAAATAATAGAAATTCATCATCTCCCTAGCCTTTTCCCAATCGTGTTGGGGTCGGCTGCCAGCCTAACCGGATTCAGCTGGATACCGGTGTTTTACGTGGAGCGACTGCCTATCTGACCTCCACAACCCAGTAACTGGGCGACACGATACCTCTTGGTTAGACTGGTCATAGTTTCTGGCTAACCAGTAACGACTGTCAAAGTTCTACGAATGACAACCGGGACCAACGGCTTTACGTGCTTTCCGAGGCACGGGATGTCAGTGATGTCTAAGATAAACTTTAGAAAGTACATATGAATTGAAAAAGTCACATTGGTACTTGCCCGGATTCGAACCCACAACCTCTCACACGAGAGGCGGGCGCCTTATCCACTGGGCCATCACGACACTCAGAATAATAGAAATTATACGATTTAAATTCTTTACATTCTTGTTCAACTGTCTGAAGGCTCTGCTTATCCTCCAAAATCGATAGTCTAGGCAATAAACTTTGACAATAAAATATATGACCCTCATTTTAGAACGAGTTTCAGGAAAAACTGCTCTTATGTACCTTTGTAGATGTGTGGGCTATTGAATGGCGCTATATCACTACCTTTTTATTCGTAAAATATGATGGTACTGATTCGTGAACCAGTAAAAGTTATATTTTTTTACTTGCCGGTACAGTTTGACTGTCTGTCCTCAAGCGAAACGGCTGAACTAATTTCGATGTGAGTTCTCTTGATCTGTACTCTCACGTCTTCGATTACTGCTTTGCTTTATGTAGCCTATAGTATTTCACATAAAATTGGCTATTATATTATAACATAAAACGATATATTCCAATACAACTTTTAACTCCAGAGAACAGTCCGTTTGATCAAACAAACAAAAATATCGTCAGCTTTATAATTTTTGTACTAATTAAGTACATAAAAATATTCCATAGCTTATACTACACCAAATAACATTACCACAAGAGCGAAACAGTAACCAAAAACCTGACTTATTATAAGCAAAACTGCATAAAAAATCTAGTACGCTGTAAATAAGTACAGACGAGCAACTTTCACAATGACGTTAAGCCATAATCCACCAGAATTAATGACCAATTTCGTCGCCAAACAAAATCCCATGACGATATAATCCGACATACTTCATAAATTAAAAAATGAAACACTCATAAAACCGCCGCTAGCTGTAAAATACGATAATTAAAATATTATACCACAAAAGCCATCGTTTTAAGTGGGTGATTTCAAAAATGAGCTCATTTTCGCCCCCCCTAGGGGTGAACCTAAAAATGAGCCATTCTGTCTATGCCACTTCATCCCCTCGGGGAAAGGGAAGCTACCATTCATTGGATTCTCAATAATGGTTCGATTTTTCATTGTTTTTTCGTTGTTGTTTTGTTTTTCTTTGTTTTGTTAATGAATGCACTAGTTGAAACTGAGTTTGAGGTAATGTTATACGTAGAGGTAAAATTATTGTTACATGAAATAGGAAATATTAACAGTGCTATTTTTTTACGATGTAGAGAAGTTAAAGTGTTTATTGGAATTTGCACCTGGGGTAAAAGGGGGATTAAATGGGGGGTTAAATTGTAGAAGGTAGTAAACTTTGATAACTTCTGCTGGCCCTTTGGTTTATAATTAGCTTCTTCGTCTGCGTAAATGTCGGTCGGAAGTATTGCATTTCAAACCGCCTCTTTGTCAAATTTCATTACCTTCGGTTCAGTGATTTTGTTGAGATGAAGTGACAGAGAGACAAAGTTACTTTCGCTTTTATATATTATATTAAAGAGAATGACTTACTATTTATAGTAATGTTAAATTGAAAATAGTAATCCATACTAATATATATGACGGCGCATTGCTAGCGCCTCCTTTTAAGAAATACTTCGGAACGAGATTTGACAACTGTCAGTCTGGCGGAGCGTCGTGTCGCTGGTCAGCGCGGCCACGTTGAACTTCACTTTTGGATTTGAACGTCAATGGCGGCGCACCACGTTTGCGACGAATCGCTATTGTTCCAAGTAATCTTGTGCCTTGTTGATTCAAAACTAATTTTAAATGATTAACTAAGTGTTTTCCTTATTTCCGGTGATAGATTTTGTTGACTTTCAGTACTGAAGATATTTTGTGACATTAAATAATTTTTGATTGTGACATTTGCGACTCTTTGTTGGTTCTCGCCCACATTGCAATTTTAGATGGCTGATTTTGATGATGAATGGCATGCGCCCAGATATATATAATATTATGAATGGGAAAGCGGGTCTGTTTGTTTGTCCATCTTTCACGGCAAAGCAGAGCGACTATTTGACGTGACTTTTTAAGTAGGTAGAGATAGTTTAAGGGTGACATAGGGAGTGACGTAGGCCACTTTTTGTCTCTTTCTTATGCAAGCCAAGCCGAGGGCAAAAGCTTCACAATACATTTTTATCGATCATAAATTCCGTAGCTCGGAATGTAAATCTATACAAAATTCAGTTTGATAATAACGCAACGTTAACGGTTCTATATAGCGAGGCCTACACACGATGGGATGAAATCCATTGTACACAAAAATACACAGGAAGGTCGAAAAAACTGCCATTCATTGTAGTCCCCATAGAATTTTCAATTAAACCCATGAATCTTGTAGCACAACGCATGGGGCAGCCTTGTCCTGGCGACACAGAGTAGGTTGGTACAGAAAGCTAACTCCAAACAAAGACTTCATAAAGAATGCCTAAGGTATGTAGAAAAATATTCAAAAGAAACAAACTTAACTTTATTTTACTACTAAACTAAGTTTGACTCACTGATTTGTTGATGAGTGTTTTACAACTTTTCTACGACCAAGTGACAGCCGGCTGTCGCGCTGCTATTATCTTGCTATTGTGTCTCGAATCACGTCTATTCGAAGGTTTTAAGAGAAAATGAAATGTTGTTTTAAGTTGTTTAAGAGTCACGAACCTCAATGTTCACAGCGTTTATGCTCTGTATTATAAATCGGCGAAGAACGGTAGGTAAAGGCAACATCAAATTAATACTTTACAGGAAAGTAATGTTTTATTGTTAATCAAGATATAACAGTTTTCAACGTGTGTTGCGCTAAATGTTATAAATATCAAAATTTTCGTGACTTAACCTCGTTTAGAGAAGTACTACAACCATGTCTATTTCTGCTGTAAAGCAGCGTGGTCAGTTTGAAGGGTGTTAACGTAATTATTATCTTTTTGCAAACCCTTTGCTATATCAGATATTATTATTTCCAGACGGTGTAAACTTCAGGTAGACCGTCAGTTTCCTATCCAATTACATAAAAGAAAATACATCACACATTATGCGTAGTTCTTCTGTTCATGTATCTACTCTGTATCTTGTCGCGTGGCCACCATTGAGGCTCACTCGGACGTCCGGCCTTTGCTTTTATTTTTAAAACTTATTGAAAGAGGGTTAATGAGTGCTATTATGTGTGAATCTGCTGGTGTCTGTCGGGGCGAAATATATAGTTATCATTTATTTAACGGAGGTCGTGTTTTGTGTTTGTTTTCTGTAGGTTAGACATGCTGTAATTGTGCATAAAATTAGCAGAATTTTGAATACTCATTTTTTTTTAATACATATTACATTCTATGTTCATAAATTTTGCGAAATATTGTGATACTTACACAAATTTTGTGGAATATACATATTATATGGCATCCATTCTAATAATTCCCCTTAAATCCCAAAAATAACATATTAATATAATATCTATACCCAACGTAGTATATTACCATAAAACATATTAAATATAATATCAATAACCAACGTTGTATAATTTATTTAGCTTCAAAACAAACATTAGCTTTCCACTACATTCTAGTGACTGCACTTCATGACCACATCAACATTGCATTTCGAACCCTATTACTATGCGCATAAGAGCTATATTGTGTAACAGTTTGTTAAGAGGCTCTTGATATTCCATGCTCTATGCTTTATATAGAGCTCTACAAACGAGTGATGATAGGGATGCTACAAGCTCTACATGTTGAAAATAAATCTTTTTTTTTTACATATGAGAACTCTTGTGATATTATATTTAAACTAGCTTTTGCCTGCGGCTTCGCACGTCTGAATGTATTATTTCCACCCCCTATTTTAACCCCTTGGGATTGAATTTTCAAAAATCTTTTGTTAGTTGTTATCTACTCTTTACAAAAAATACATTCTGCAAGTTTCATGTCTCTAGGACCAGCGGTTTGGGCTGTGCGTTGATATAACCACAGTCAGTCAATCTGTCGTAACTTGACCATTAAATATTTATAATTATAGATATCGCGAGCAAAAGCTAGCAAATATTTTATTAGCGACACCACTGCTTACTCTTCTATGAATGCTGGCGTGAAGCTACATCCGTACCGGACTAATATTATAAATGCGAAAGTAACTCTGTCTGTCTCTTCTTCACGCCTAAACCACTGAACCGATTTGAATGAGGTACAGATATAGTCTGGGACCCGAGAAAGAACATAGGATAGGTTTTATCTTGAAAATCCTCCGAGAACGGGAGCTATTAATCCACGCGGACGAAGTCGCGGGCAAAAGCTAGTATATAATAATAATAATAATACCAGCCTATTACTGTCTCACTGCAGGACAAAGGCCTCTTCTCATACAGAGAAGGCACGAGCATTAATCACCACGCTTGCTAAAGGCGGATTGGCAATTTCGGACTCATATTAACTACAAGTCCAGGTTTCCCCACGATGTTTTTCCTTCTCCGACGTCAGAGATGTCTAAGATAAACTTTAGAAAGTACATATGAATTGAAGAAGTCACATTCGTACTTGCCCGGATCGAACCTACAACCTCTTGCATGATAGGTAGGCGCTTTAACCACTAGCCATCACGACGACGTGAAGCTACAAATATCTTTTAATATTTCCTTTTTATCGAAAAAGATCAATCATTAGTCTTGAAAGCTGAAAATATAAAACTCTTCAACGCAATTGTTCAGTTTTCATAATACAAGATTGATTGACTTACAGGTAATCTAATAAATTATACCTTCTCGTATTGTATGGAAATATTATTTCTCGTGAAAAACATGTAGGTGAGGTATATTCACTTATCTTTACTTGAGTGTTATAATGTCATTTGTATTGTGAAGATAATTTTATAAGCTCCTATAGGTCAATGATATATGAAATACAATACCTAAGCCATTTATCGCCTTACTAATAAACGCTGTATAAAGTTATGACAGGTTTATACGTCAAAAAATGTATGGTTACACAGGCTTTATTCATTGCATAACTTTACGCAGTGATTATTAGTAAGGGCATTAGACTTTAGCAACTTGGACATAGAGTAAACTCTATCAATCAACCAATCAATCAATTAAATCAATTCAATCAATCAATCGAACCAATCGATCAATTTTTTTTCTTGTTTATTTAAAAATAAATAAGAAAAAAAATTGATCTTCTATGAGGGGTTTTGACTTATTTAATTTTTATGTGAAGAAAGAAAAAAGCGCAAAATATCGATGTATTTAAATGTCTGACGGCCGCCATCTTGATTTTTTAGGATACTTGTAGCCAGCAAACGATCAAGACGCTCAAATGATACCTTTGTTAAATTTTTAAAAGTAGTTTACAAGTTATGAGGAAATAGATGGATAATATGAATACCGGTGAAATCTACCTTAATATATTCTCTTCGTTACGCCTTAAATATATGCTAATTACACAGAAACATAAAAGAAAGCATTAAAAAACACTAAAAATATAGAACCCATACAAAATACCCCTAATTTTGCGCCGAAAATTAGCCAATGAATGAACGAATGATATGAATGAAAAACATCGTCCGCTCTTTCATTCAAATGTAAATTGGAACATTTACATTCAAATGAGGCTTCTCTGAAATATTACTGTCAACGCGCAGTCTGACAATTATAATAATTATTAATATCACGCTTATTTTATAACGGGTAGGCGATTTAGGAATACCCAACTAAAATGATCGTAGATAAATTCTATGAAATACTGAACAATACTAAACTATTGTTCTACTAACAATTATTATTGTTCCGTATTTTATAAATGAAGGTCTGTAATTGGCAGACCTTTTACCGTTTGTTCGAATTTTCAGCTGAGTCTTTCATATTTATCATCTCCCTAGCCTTTTCCCAACTAAGTTAGTGTCGGCTTCCAGCCTAACGGAATCCAGCTGAATACCAGAATACGGTAGTTTCCACCATTATCAATTGACGTACTTTTTATGAGCTGTCAAAACGCCATTCTCCAATAGATTTTGTACGGCAATAGCGACTTATGACGTCACTAAAATAACAACTCAGTTGACTATCTATTTATTGATTTCAAAACAACTAAAAATCAAATTTTATAGCAAATTGAAAATAAACCGAATTATTAGGCTGAAATTAATAGGGTTTTTATAGAAATTGTGTCTAACATTTATTGGTTAATGGTGGAAACTACCCAATTTTGCGTGGCGCGGCTGCCTATCAGACCTTATTAACCCAGTTACTGGGAACATGGTTACCCCTTGGTTAGGTTGATTTCAGGCTTCTGGTTTCTGACTACCCGTAACAACTGTTAAAGTTCAATGAATAACGACCGGTACTTGAAGCATGATGCAAACGCCTAAATATTATAACGTCACTAAATTTTAAGTCGCTCTCAAATCAATTGCTGTCCTTATTTATCCCTTTAGAGTGACAAAGACATGATTATGATGTGACTTTTTCAATTCATATGTACTTTCTAAAGTTTATCGTGGACATCACTGACACCCCGTGCCTCGGAAAGTACGTAAAGCCGTTGGTCCCGGTTGTCATTCGTAGAACTTTGACAATTTAGTATACACTCGAGAGCAATGAATCCGGGTCACTTAAAGAATCCTAAAAATCTTGGAAACTAAAAATGCTAGGTTAATGCAATAAATTGTATTTAATAGACAATGTAATACTCCTTAAATGAAGGTATTAAAACTTCTTAGTTATTGTAAAGTTATATCATAAAAAAATCAAATTTGAAAAAGGGCCACTTTCGAAGATGGAACTACGAAATTACAGCATTTGGTTTTGCTTTTGTTTGTAATCTGTCATTTATGTGGGGACATAAACCATGTTGATAGTGCTCTATATTCATTATTCAAGCTGAAATTATGTCGCTTACGCCTAAGAATGCACCAGAATACTTACAATGCTGGAAACCGGCCGGAGTCAGCGCGATACAGCCAGGACTGTCGGTGTGTCGCTGTCAACAGTACAAAGAGTTCTCCGACGTTACGAAGAAACTGGTTCTAACCTACGCAGACCAGGAACGGGCAGAACCAGGTGTACCACAGCACGAGAAGACCGATACTTGGTGAACACTTGAAAATCGTATAAGGAACTTAGTGTACAGCATGCCAAACCGCGTAAACGCAGTAATGGAAGCACGAAGAGGCAATACGAAGTATTAAAATTCAAGAAAATCGTAATAAAGTTCAAAAATTTCATGTTTCCTATTTTTGTTTTAAGGAGAGATCAGCAGTTTTTTTCTTTATGTAATTTTGTGTTAATAAAATGTATGGTGACTCATATTTTTTTACTTTCATTTAAGGAGTATTACATTGTCTATTAAATACAATTTATTGCATTTACCTATCATTTTTAGTTTCCGAGATTTTTAACATTCTTTAAGTGACCCGGATTCATTGCTCTCGAGTGTAGTTACGGGTAAGCCAGAAAGTCTGACCAGTCTAACCAATAGGTATCGTGTCGCAAAGTTACTGGGTTGTGGAGGTCTGATAGGCAGTCGCTTCATGTAAAACACTGGTATCCAGCTGAATCCGGTTAAGCTGGAAGCCGACCCCAACATAGTTGGGATAAGGCTAGGGAGATGATGAGTGACAAAGACAGCAACATTTGAGAACGTCTTAAATTCAGTGACGATTGAGTATTCAGCTATTTTTTTTTTTTTTTTTTTTTAAGATTGGCTTTTGTCCTGCAATCTGTCTCTTCGACATTGAGCTGGATTTTAAATATTTGTCAAAATAGGCGTGTATGGCACAGTATCCAATGATAAGTCCAACTTGGCGCTAGCTCCTCACGCAATCAAGTCTTGAGGAGCAAGTCTTTTTAACCTTTTGAAGGTAGATTTTGGCTCTATGCTCATCAGCTGCCTAGCCAGGAAGTTTGGGTGGTGATTAAGCCTTTCTGAGTATTTTCGCAGACAAGTTTTTATTTCCCCCTTGACTGTGTCAACTTTTAAGTCTTTATGAAGACGCATGTTTGTTATGAACCAGGGAGCTCCAGTTATCATACGCAGCGTCTTTGACTGAAACCGCTGCAGAATCTCTATGTTAGATGAAGATGCTGTTCCCCACAGCTGAATGCCATAAGACCAAATAGGCTATAAGACGCTTTTATAGAGAAGAAGCTTGTTTTCCAGACTAAGTTGTGACTTTCGACCCATAAGCCAATGCAGATTATGGAGTTTCAGATCGAGTGCCTTTCTCTTTGTTTGAATGTGTTTTTTCCACGTCAATCTACGGTCAAGGTATACACCTAAGTATCGTACGTCATTGGCTTGTAGTATTTTAATATGATTGAGCTCGACTTCAGGACAAGTATCGCACCGCAGACTAAATGTAACATGCACTGATTTAGTTTCATTGGCTTTTATTCGCCAATCTTTCAACCAGCTAGATAGCTCGTCTAGGTTTCTTTGTAGCTTGGCAGATGCTCCAGTAGCTGTTTCGTCAACTGCTAACACTGCGGTATCATCCGCATATGTTCCAGTCAAAACGTGTTCTGTGTTTGGTAGATCGGATGTATAGATCAGGTAAAGTATTGGACCCATCACACTTCCCTGAGGGACCCCGGCCTTTATTTCATACAATTTTGTGACACTGTCACCATGTTTAACACAGAAATGTCGGTTATGGAGGTAAGATTTTATAAAAAGGTAATAATTCAATGGTAGGTTCTTCAGGATTTTAAATAAAAGACCGTCATGCCAGACGCGATCAAAGGCCTGTGAGATGTCCAGAAAGGCGGCTGAGCACCACCATTTGTTTTCAAATGTGTGGTTAATTTTTTCTACGATTCTGTGCACCTGTTCTATCGTGCTGTGGGAGGGTCTGAAACCAAACTGGTGTTCTGGGATTAATTTGGCTTCTGCAATAGCCGGGGCCAGGCGGTTCAGAAACAGGATTTCTAGTAGTTTGGACGTTGAAGGAAGTAGACTGATTGGCCGGTAAGATTTAACATCGGTGGTGTCTTTGCCAGGTTTAGGAATCAGAATTATTTCAGCCACCTTCCATTGTGGAGGAATAAAATTTCTCCAAAGACAGGCATTGAACAGTTGAGTAAGATATTTGCATCCTGTATCTGGTAGCTCTTTTAAGATTTTGGCCGTGATCAAATCATATCCTGGAGCTTTGTGAATGTCCAGTTTCTTGATGGCTTGAATTACTTCCCTTTTGGAGATCTTCTTAATGGGTAGGTCCATTTGATAAGTTTGGGTAAGTACAATTGAAACTTCGTCTGGCTTCGAGGATCCGCAGTCGTCGTTTGGAGTGAATACCTTTGCTAGATGTTCCGCAAATACTTCGGCTTTGTCCTTGTCACTTTTAGCCCAGGTACCATCTAGTTTTTTAATAGCTGACCGATGAAAGGTAGGCCTCTTCAATTTTTTTGTAGCTTTCCACAGTGAGTAGTCAGTAGCTGGAGTGGCGTCTAAGCTTCTGAGGTAGTTTTCTGTGTTAATTTGTTTCTGCTCTGCAAGTAATTTTTTGAGCTTCTTAGCAAGTCTGTTAAATATTGTTTTGTGTTCAGGATATTTTGTGACCTGCCAGAGTTTTCTAGCCTGACGTTTTTCTTTCATCAGATCGAGAGTTACTTTGGGATAATTGTTTGTGCTTTGACTTGTCCCGCTTTGGACAGGTGTTGCGGCCCACGCTGCTTCCTGAATCGTGTTGTTAAAATGTTCCACGGCATCAATCACATCCTCGTCTGATTTCAGGGGTAATCTATCATTTAGATTGCCATTTATGAGTTCCCGAAAATATGACCAGTTGGTTTTGTTATTATGCAGTCTACAGCACATTTCTACATTTTCCGCTGAAAGGTTGACTTGAGCTATTACGGGCGAATGATCAGAAGAAAGTTCGAAGCAGGAGCTGCATCTGACTGAAGAGGAGGGCAGTCCTTTACTAATGAAGAAGTCCACTAGGTCAGGTTTCTTTTTTGTGTCAGTTGGCCAATACGTTGATTCTCCAGTAGTGGTAACTGTTAATCCAAGAGATTGCACTGTTTTTAAAAGTTGTCTACCTTTGGGCGTAGTAACTCGAGCACCCCAGTCTCTATGTTTTGCGTTGAAGTCTCCGCCGGCTAGAAAACCGATGTCCCAAAGTGACAAAGAAGGCAGAGTAGTCCTCATATTTCATATTATGCTTCGGAGGGATATACAGTGCTGATAGTAACAGCGGACCTTTGTCAGTTTCGACTATAACGTTTGTGGCTTGTATCTGTTCCGTTTGGTATGAGTTTGTAGCATAATGGCATATTTTTTCTCTTATGAATATCGCTGAACCGCCGTGGGCAGTACCATCCGGGTGTATGGTATGGTGCATCTTGTATTTTGAGATGTTAAAAGATGTTTTCTTTGTAAAGTGCGTTTCTGATACTAGGAGTATGTCTACTTCGTGGGTCTCAATAAACATTTTGACTTCTAGGAAGTGTTGTGTTAAGCCATTGGCATTCCAAAGAGCTATTTTGAGTTGGTTGAATTTTTACTCATATCAGTCATTAAGTTAGTTAAAAGGTTTGTCATTACACACATCTGATTCATTATTTGATTGAACATTTCCAACATCTGTTTCAATTCATTGGTTTGACTTTGGTTATTTTCACCATATTTTGTAGGGGTTAGATCATTTTGACGGCTTGCTTTCAAAGTGTCTGCATATGTTCGTTTGACATTCTGTTTATGTATTTCCGAGAGATTAGTTTTATCCTTTTGCTCGTCGATCACTTTTGTGGGTAAAGCGGTTCGTTCGTGTAGTTCGTAAGTTTTCTTGTTCCTAAGAGGAGGGTACTTTTGTTTTTGCAGCTCTTTATAGACAGAGCATCCCTTATAGTTTGCTGGATGATTTCCGTTGCAATTAGTACATCACAGTATTCAGCTATTAGATACTCTTTTATTGGTTACTATAACTTTCGCCCGCGGCTTTGCCTGCGAAAATGTCGACTTCCATCCCCTAGTTTACCCTTTGAGGGTTGGAACTTCCAAAATTCCTTTCTCAGTGGTTACCTACTTTTTACAAAGCACACACCCTGCGAGTTTCATGTCTCTAGGACCGAAAGCTAGTTCATTATAAAACTATTTCTTACAAAATATTTTAATAGCCCTAGAACCAGGCCCGCGTCGACGGTGCGTTAGTGTTCCACGCGCGCCGCAAAGAAAAGTCACCACAGGAAGGGGCTCAACAGGGCCAACGCCTGCCGGGGTTGCGGAATGTTTATAATAGTTACCGTGACCCTGGAACATAAAGGGCAACCGAAGGAACATGAGTGGGTTTTAGTCAGTAAAAGTCTGACACGCCCTCCCGCCGCACCCAGGACGGAAGCAGTCATTTGATGATTTCCCACTCCTCAAAAAAAGAGAGAAGCGAAAGATCAACTTACTACATTATTTATTGTAGTCTATTAATTATAAGGTAAAGCTACAACTCGCCTACGGTAAGGTATTAGACCTTCACAATATAAAAGGTATGAACATCGATCACTATGTCCTGTAAGGTTTTTCTTTCAGTAATCGAAGATCTTGGATAGCGTCACAAAACGTAAGAGAAAGTTACATAATCCTAACGTAACATAATATGTAGAAAACCGGATTACACTAATAGTATAGAACATTAGCCTATCAGTAAAAAGTGAAAAGCGTTTATCATTAAGAATTAAAAAGTTTGTGTGTATTATTATCCGTACTAATATTATAAATGCGAAAGTAACTATGTCTGCCTGTCTATGTCTGTTTATATGTCTGTCTGTCTGTCTGTCTCTTCTTCACGCCTAAACCACTCGGTTGAGCGGTTTGAGACTATACCTATGTGTACCAAATAACATTCAAATCGGTTGATTTGAATGAAATTTGGTACAGATATAGTCTGGGACCCGAGAAAGGACAAAGGATGGTTTTCATTCCGAAAATCCCCCGAGAACGGGAACTACTATTCCACACGGACGAAGTCGCGGGCAAAAGCTAGTACATAATAAAATGGTAAACAGACTGACTGTTGATATAGGATCGCATAGCCCAAACCGCTGATCTTAGAGAGCGAATATCCACTAAAAATCTTTTTTTTTAATTCGACCCCTGAAAGGGTAAAATAGTAGAAGAAAGTTCGATATTATGCGGGCAAAGCCGTGGGTTGAAAGAAGTAATTTTTTTTTTAACTTTATATTAGCACCTGTCATCATATCTCTGCACTACCGATGGTTGACTGGCAGAGAATACCTAAGGCCGTATACAGAAAGAAAGCTGGAAACTTATAAGCGCTTGCCAGCCCTTGCAAGCGCTGGTAATCCGCGCAGGAAAATATATGAACACCGACAAGCTTCAAAACGCGCTAGTCAGCGCTGGGCGTTGCCATAACAGCTGCAAGCAAATCATTCTGACATTTTGCTTAGTCTGCTTCAACCTGCTTCCTTTGTGTAGAACGAACGAGCGCTGACAAGCGCCGGTAAGCGCTTATAAGTTTCCAGCTTTCTTTCTGTATACGGCCTTAAGGCATTAAGTCCGCCTCTGTACATTCATTTTATGTATAAAGTGTAAATAAATAAAACAGTTTCAAAACACGCGATAAGCGGAATGATCTTAGAAATAAATAAAAATATTCACCACGAATACATTTCTCGGGATTCTCTATTTTATATATTTTGCAGTGTTATTGACCTTCTTCTTATCTAAAGTATGTTTGTTTCTTTACAGGTACGTTTTGCTGATTTTGGAAAAAAGATTTGGTTTCATTTAAGTAAGTACGATGCAGTTCTACAGTTATTATTTTCTTTAGACTTCTATATTATAATCTTCTCATAAAACTATTGCATAACAAATTTTAGAAGTAAAGTTAGACCTGACCACGTGGTTCGAGACACAATAGAAAGACAATAGCAGCGCGACAGCCGGCTGTCACTTGGTCGTTGAAAGGTTAAATAAAATAAATATAGAGTAATTAGTGACTAATACATTAACACATGTCAGAATTCACAATAACAAACAATTTCCCCTTATAATCTTAATATATATAAATCTCGTGTCACAATGTTTGTCCTCAATGGACTCCTAAACCACTTAACCGATTATAATAAAATTCGCACACCATGTTCAGTTCGATCCAACTTGAGAGATAGGATAGTTTAAATCTCAAATTATAGTCGCAATTTTAATTTATTGCTAATTATTTGTCTGTTATTATTTGACAGTCACAATTAATTTATTAGTAGTTGTTGATTTTGGAATGTTTTACATTGGATCTGACAGACGGCGCTACCATCGCAGTGTCAAATTTTAAATAATAATCACTTTCAGATGTCATAAGCATAAACAATGATATTAAAAAGCTTTTAAAAAAAAAAGATAACCGACTTCAAAAACTAAAAGCTCAAAAATAACTATTTCCGAAGTCGGTGGCAACATAAATCGACCGGCAGAAGAGAAGCCACCGACTTCGGAAATAGTTATTTTTGAGCTTTTAGTTTTTGAAGTCGGTTATCTTTTTTTTTAAAAAGCTTTTTATTTTTTACTTTTTTTTTTTTACTTTTAAGTTAGAGTCCAACATACAATCGTCTTTGAAAATCTACAACCCAAGAAAGCAAAACAGGATCTATGCAGGCAACGTCAAGAGATACCCATTAGTGTTATATACTAAAACCTTCTCCAGAATGTAACGAACACTTTTCTGAAAACCGCATCAAAATCGGTTCAGCCAAACGCAAGATATTCGCGGACAAACATACATACATACATACAAACATACATACATACATACATACAGGTCAAACAGAGAACCTACTTTTTTTGAAGTCGGTTAATGAAGTCGGTTAAAAAGGTTCTATAAGAAAATGCGTAGCAGTACTTCTTAACATGTCGGCGCTACCATCGCAGTGTCAAATTTTAAATAATATTCGAATTTTAATTTTAGTCTGTCCGACAGTTAGCGCTGCGATCAAATTAAAAAAAAAGTTTTGTTATCATTGTGTTATCTATTATTTAGTTTTTATTGTGTCATCTTATATCTACCCGTGCGAAGCTAGGACGGGCCGCTAGTGTTTTTATAAATAAAGAAATGTAACATAACATTCTGTTATTTATCAGCTGTTCTTGTATTGAACTCGATATACCATAATGGTTAAAACGCACATATTCTTAGGAGATTAAGTAATGAAAGGTGATATAAAAGTCGACTTATTATTTTAAGAAAGCTTATTTAACCGACTTCAAAAAAAAGTAGTTCTCTGTTCGACCTGTATGTATGTATGTATGTTTGTCCGCGATTATCTCGCGTTTGGTTTTCAGCAAAGTGTTTGATACATTCTGGGGAAGGTTTTAGTATATAACACTAATAGATATCCCGTGACGTTGCCCGCATAGATCGCGATTTGCTTTCTTGGATTGTAGATTTTTATAAGATTATAAGTTTATTTTGAGAGCTACCCTAAAACGTAGTCAGACACTGAGACTCTAACTAAAAAGTAAAAAATAAAAAGCTTTTTAAAAAAAAGATAACCGACTTCAAAAACTAAAAGCTCAAAAATAACTATTTCGGAAGTCGGTGGCTTTTCTTCTGCCGGTCGATTTGTGTTGCCACCGACTTCCGAAATAGTTATTTTTGAGCTTTTAGTTTTTGAAGTCGGTTATCTTTTTTTTAAAAAGCTTTTTTTTTCAATGCATATCAACACAAGAAAAGCAGCAAGCAAAAGCCAGTGCTACAAAAAACGAAGTAAGTAAGTAAAGGTACTAAATGTAAGTAAAGTCATAACAGTTCTATTACCGCTCCATACAACATAAAATATGTTTTGTATGAAACAACACGAACTCAATCGCGCCGGTTTATGAGCTTGAAGCACGAAATTACTTAACAACAGCTCTTTGTGGTAACTCGGTAATTGTACGTTTAATGGTTTATTATAACGTTGTAAAGAAATTGAAATAATAATAATAATAATAATAACAACATCTGGGGAGGCTCTCGCTAGGCGGCTGGATCAAGGGTCTGGTGCAGAAAGCGGTACTCCTGGACACGGCGCGCATTGTCCGGAGGTTCCTCTCTCTAGAGCCCTGACCACCGGTTGCTTGGATCCTGTTCCCGATGCCGGTGGGATACTATTTTTTATATTTTTAAATGTTATTTTTCTTTTTATATTTTTTTTTTTTTTTTTTTTACTAGCCTAAGCTGTCCCACTGCTGGGCAAAGGCCTCCCCTAACTCCTTCCAGACTCCCTTTTCCTTCGCTTCTTCGAACCAGCTCTCGTGGTGTGCGTCAAGCTCATCACGCCACCTTTTCCTGGGCCGGCCTCGGAAACGACGTCCATCCTCCGGCACCCACTGTGTAGCGACTTTAGCCCAGCGTTCACAACTCATGCGGCTAACGTGACCCGCCCAATCCCATTTGAGCCTGGCAGCTTTTTTGCCCACATCCGTTATGCCTGTTTTGGAGCGCAGCGTGGTGTTCCGGATTCTGTCCTGTCGTTTTACACCAAGAATGCTGCGCTCCATTGCTCTTTGACAAACCCCAAGGCGAGACTTCTGCGACTCGGTAAGTGACCAGGTCTGAGCACCATAGGTTAGGATGGGCAAGATACACATGTCGAAGAGCTTGCGCTTCAGGGAGATTGGTAGATCACCCTTCATTAGCGCCTTTATGGACCAGTAGCTTTTCCAGGCGTTTCCGACGCGACGGCCGATTTCCTTTTCCTGCCTGTTTTCGAAAGAAACTAACTGGCCCAAGTAAATGTACTCATCGACGTAAAGTATTTCTTGCCCTTTTTATATTAATATTTAAAAATGTAAATAATGTGTTTAAAAAATAAATATATGGAATAATAATAAATTTTTATTCAAATAACAGTTTACAAAAGTGTACATAGGGAACAGTTACAAAAAGTGTATACATAAAGAGATTCTAAGAATAAACTAACACTAAGATTATTATTATTAACAGTGCAATTAAAACTAATTCGGAATTGCAATATTTGATAGCGACCTGCCTGACCTAGGTTAAAATCAACCTGTGTTTCAGGCTATCACTTTACAGTCCAGTTTGCATTATTACGTAAAATTTAAGGTTACAGTAAAACTACTTATTATAACAAAATATAATAAAAAAATCCTTATATAGTGTTTCTTCAGTTGTTGGTTATAAGTTAACCTGCAACGTTTAACAAATAAAAGTGACTAGTTTTACCGTCGACTTCGCCTGCGGTGTTATTACATTTTATCCCTTCGGAGGTGTAATTTCCAGAAATCTTTAATATGGTTACCTTCTTTTTGTTACATATAAATAAATAAATTGATTATTAAGATAGTGAGTTACGACACAAAAATTTTTTATCGTATAAAATTGCACCACAATTGCACATATGCCTCTGCACTTAGTTAAAACATGTGCCAAAGTCTAAGAAGGGCTTACTGTTTTCATATACTTATCAAATTACTATCATAATAGTATAAAAATAATTATCACCGCAATAGTTATCATCATCACCACCATCATCACCAGTCCACTTCTAGACTAAAACACTGTAAACTTCTTCAATTTTTTTTAACTGGGACAACTCAATTATTTGATCCCAAGCTAAGCTCAGCTTAGAGCTTGTGTTATGGTAACTAGACAACTGATATACATACTTATATATAATTTATTACATACATATTATAGACTAGCTGTTCATCGCGGTTTCACCCGCGTTACGTTACGTTTTTGGTTACTGCCTCGCTCCTGTGGGACATAGCGTAATATTATGTAGCCTATGTTACTCAGGAATAATGTAGCTTTCGAATGGTGCAATATTTTTTAAAATAGGTCCAGTAGTCTTTAAGCCTATTCAGTACAATCAAACCAACAAAGTTTACCTATTTATAATATTAGTATAGATAAATTACACCCAGACACAGAACAAATAATCATGCTCATCACACAAAGTTTGTTCTGGATGGGAATCGAAACCTCCCGGCTTAGCAGTCAGGGCTACTAACCACTACAGCAACAGGCCCGTCCAATAAACTTTAACCATACTTGCGCAAAACAAATAGAAATGATTCAATAACCACACCAAAAAATTAAAACGGATAAAACCGCTCACATTGAACCGCTGATCAAAACCGAATTGCAAAACATCTATTTCAACCCTCATAAAGAAAGAATAGGAAACAATGCCCAATGGAAAAGTTCCTGTCAAAGGACAGACAGACAAAGTCAAAATATTCTATGCATACTTATTTATCCTACTAATATTATTAATGTTAAAGTTTGTATGTATGTGTGAGTGTGTGTAGATGTTAGTTATTCATTCACGCAAAAACTATACTGAAGAGGTTTTGATGAAACTTTACAGTATTAAAGCTTTTAAAGCAGAATCAGACATAGGCTACAAAACATCACGCTGTGACCCATGGGAGCCGAGCAGTTATCAAAAAGATAATTATATAGAGTGACTGGCAATTATAAGTGTACGATACATAAACACGTAATTTTGCTTTTCACGAATTCAGGTTTGTTATCATGAGCACAATCACGTGTTTAAGTATCGTACACTAATTACCAGTCACCCTGTATAGGTTACATCTACGGATAATTAATATTCTCGTTAAATCTAAGGATACATGCATACATACTTAATACATAAGATACATGAGGATACATGATGGCGGTGTTTTACAGATTGCACTTCGGTGAGTGTGCTCATGAGCTACACGAGCTCATTCCCCCGTCTCCGTTTTACCACCGGACATCCAGACGTACGGCAGGATACCACCCTTTCTTGGTCGATATTCCTCGTATCCGCACGCAGCGTTTTTCGAAATCCTTTATTATGCGCACCGCAAAGGAATGGAATTCTCTGCCGGCGTCTGTGTTTCCAAAAGCATATAACCCGGATGTATTCAAGAGAAGAGTGCATAGGCATCTTTTGGGTGAGCTCGCTCCATCGTAGGCCCCGTCTATGCCCTCGGACTAGTCTGGGACCAAGAGCAAGCTCATAAGTTATATAAAAAAAAGACACAATGTGAGAACAAAGTAATAACTCGTGCTTGTTAAAAGGGGTCTAGAGTAAAATAAACAAATCGCATCGAAAACAATTTAAAACAAATTTGAAAGTCATCGTTTAGCTAAACGCCGATTAAAACTGCATAACACCCCTTACCCTCAAAAAGAGAGTTAAAAAAACTGACGCAGACACATCAAGTATTCTGCTGGTTGTCAAATAAACTGATCCACAAGTATGACGGAAACAATAGATTGATTCCGAGGACATTTCGGACGATATTCATGGCTATGCGCGACGGGAATTTGTAATTTTTATTTCTGTAGGGTTCTGTGGCCGTTTCTGGGGATATTGAACCTATTTTCGATTAAAAACAAATGATATTTATTTTGTAAATTTGTTTAACATGTCAGTATTATTATTTGCTTATTATAAGCGAATGACGGGGTTGGTGTTTTCTACTTGACTACTCTGAGAAGAAACATACAAAACAAACTTAGAGGTCAAAGTCTCTTTAAAGTGCACACAATGGTATTGATCAAAAAGTTAACAGAAGTCATGAAAAGTATTGAGTTCTTCATAATCTATTGAAACAGACAGCTTTTGTGTCTGGTGGGCTACCTGATCTACCGTTGTTAGCAAGATTTTATTTATAATATTAATGTCACGTCAAAATCTGATTGTATGACGAAGGATGTTAACTGTAGTTCAAATATTCGGTCATATAATATACTTGTAAGTTGCTATACGTTGTTATACCTTTGCTCTTTCCCAGAAATGAAAAAGTTGATTGTTTTCATGAGTACAATCATGTGGTTCCATATCGTTCGTTTAATACTAGTCACAAGTCTAGCGTAATTTTAATATTACTATCTTTTTTGGCATATTCTTACCAACACATGACCAAAAACCAATCTTAATTAATTTGTACCTGATAGAATTATTTAATACAGGCACATTTTAGTAAGTCTTGCGATCTTGAAATGCATCTTTCAACGATCGGACCGGTACCAATCTAGTGCTTACCAGATGAATTTAAACTTGATAAAGTGGTTCATTGAACAACATTACTTTAAAAAGCCTCCACACAGAACCAAACTTTTAAAAGCTTCACCCACTTGACAATTTTTTCACCGTATTGTGAATGGTAACTAGATTTGAATGCGTTGACAATGAATCGTTCGCCACTCGAATACTCTAAAGGCTTGGGCACACCAAAAGCAGGACAAGCGCAGCACCTTAGCAGGGCAGGGCAGTTGCGCCGCGGTTGATGTCACACCAGAAACGTGAGCAGTTAGAAAGCAGTTTGAATGCGGGCCTGCTTTGTAACTGCGTTATGTGTGTCGTATCGATAGCCACACTCAGTACACTTCAAGATGTTGAACGGTTCTGACTCTGACGAAGAGGAGCTATTGTTGCTTCTATCTTTAAGTAAAAAAAAAAGACTATGGGTTCACGATGTAAATAAGAGAAGAGAAGAATATGGGGAGTACCATCGTCTATGTCGGGAATTAGAATCTTTTGAAGATAGGTTCTATACTTATTTTCGGATGTCGAAGAGTTCTTTTGAAGAATTGCATGTAATGATACGATTGAAAATAATGAAAACTGATACAAACTACAGAGCTTCCATCTCTTCAAGAGAGCGGCTGGCAATTTGTTTGCGGTAAGTACAATTTATAAGATTTGTTTTGTGAAGGATAATATTTATTTGTATTAAATCAGTAAGCAAAACTCATCATATCACTCATTTGTCTTTACCCAACCTACAACTTTTTTTTCTACGGAGAAGACGTTTAGTTCGAGCACAAATTTGTAAATAAACCAATAGATTTTGAGTGGTCATCTCCCTATTGTAATTAAACTTTAATTTCCAATACGACATAATTTAGTAAGTTTTGGTCTATAAATTGGTAAATTTATACATAAAAAATGAAATACCATACTTAATTCAAAACGTATATTTAGTAAAAAATCAACATCATAAAATATGGTTTATATTAAACTAATCAACATTAAATTAATAGAACAACAGTAATTTCTCCTAAAATCACAGATAAATCTTCTTAAAATCACAGATATGCTTCTTAATTAAGATAGTGAACATTGGTAGAATAACAGGTATTTCTCTTATTCTTGTACAAACATAGAGTATATATTAGTTACAAAGGTGTGAAATTATTTTCAAATGTCATGTCTTCAGGAATAGGTGAGCTTGTATTCTTTTGTAGTGCATCATGCAGATTGTACTGGTCTCTGTTACTAGTGAACAGGTCTGGTTGACTAGTTGTTGACAAATTTTGTGCATATGAATCATTTCTATAACTCGTGAGATCTTGTGGAAGAAGCGCGCTTGATGAACCTTGAGCGACGAATGAATAGGCGGGCGATGGTACCGGTGTTTCTTCGATTTCACTAAACTCGGCTTCTGCGAATATTGTTGCCAGCTTCACTTTTAATTCGGTTTGTTTACGACGAGAAAGAGTTTTGAAGGTGCTTGCGTAGCTTAGAAATAAGTGATCGATACCATCATAAACGGGTCGGTTTTTCGATTGCAAATATTTTAAAACTCTGGCTGTCTGCGGTTTCGAGTTTGAGCTTGCCCAAGGATTTCCTGGGCCGGTGAGATTGCAGGTGGAGGATATGGAGTTTCAAGTTCTTGCGTTGACATCAATGTTGAAGCGGTTTGTGACGTTTGTGTGTCTGAAGATGTTGTTAGGTTTACGGTGTCATTTACGTTCTCTGAATGAAGTGCCTGATCCATCACGGAAGTCTCTGAACCTGAGTAATTGGACTGCTGCGTTTCATTATTTTGAAGATCTCCAACTGTTTGTGGAATGAAATTGGTTTTTGATGATCTTGGTTTTATTGTATCATCCAAAAAACTTAATTGTTCCGACCATATAAAAGTAACATTTTTTCTGTCCGATCCTGTCTGGCCAGCAAGCTGTTTTTTATATTTCACATATCCATCTCTTAAAACCTTCCACTTGTGTTTCACCGCATCATCTGCAATAAGTATTTTTTTTGTTACTACACACATCAAAAGTGTCTAGGGATATTTTTAATTAAACCTAAATAACTAAAATTGTACTAACTTTTTGTTAAGACACCTACACTTTAAAATAAACCTTGTTTAATTGCCTATCTAATCTGATAATAAACTTTTAGATAAAGTTAAATTAAAAAAAAAAACTTAGAACAAGAGGACAAAATCAACAAAATTTCAATTTAACTTTATTTTTGAAATTTCAAAACCTAAACAACAAAACAATTTTTTTTTTATAAAAATTGTTGAAAACTTAAAATTAATATTCCGTGGATCCACCTAAGACTCTCCTGACACATCTGGAGCGGTTCTGCATACTCAAAACAAGGGTGTCAATATCCTGTTGTGGAGTACTGTCCCAAATCTTGCTAAGATGCAAGAAAAGCTGGTTTTGATGCACAATATCAACAGGGAAATTCCTACGATCTCTTCTCTGAAGCATATTCCTGGCATGCTCAATAGGATTTAAGTCAGGGGATTGTGCAGGCCGGTCTAAAGCTTGGATAACATGCTGTTGTAACCAACTTGTAGCGATACGCGCCGTATGTGGACGGGCATTGTCGTGCATTAGTTGGAAATTTTGTCCCATTTACTGTCTGTGGGGCAAGATTACAGGCTCTAGCACCTCATCTCGGTATTTTCGAGCAGTCATATTGCCTTGTATCCAAACGAGGTCCGTTCTACCGCCGAGACGAATTCCTGCCCAAACCATAATCGTGCCACCTTAATATGCATGAACTTGTTGTGGGTGCTGCAGTCGATTCCAACGTCAAGGTTTTCTCCAAACGCGTACTCTTTGCGAATCAGGATGAAATCCAAACCTAGATTCGTCAGTGAAAAGCACAAGTGACCATTGAGAATGGTTCCAGTTTTCGTGTGCAATAGCCCATTGTAATCTTCTTCCTCGATTACCTCTCCTTAGTTCTGATACCCAAAATGGCCTACGAGCACGTAGATTGACTTCATGCAGTCGCCTTCTCACAGTTTGACCGCTTACCAGCAAACCATACTCTCTCTGTAGCCTTTGAACCAATTGCATCGCCGCTGCATTTAGTTGACTTTGTGCAGCATTTACTATGAATCGGTCCTGTACATGTGTTGTAATGCGTTGAGGTCCTCGGTGCCGTTCCACCACTTCCTCCGTGACACGATAACATGACCAAAGCCTGGATATAACGCTCTGACTGGTCTTCATGGCTTCAGAAACGGCAATTATGGGACAGTATTCCACAACAGGATATTGACACCCTTGTTTTGAGTATGCAGAACCGCTGCAGATGTGTCAGGAGAGTCTTAGGTGGATCCACGGAATATTAATTTTAAGTTTTCAAGAATTTTTATAAAAAAAATTGTTGTTTTGTTTGAGTTTTGATGTTTCAAAAATAAAGTTAAGATTGAAATTTTGTTTGAGTTTTTCCTCTTCTTCTAAGTTTTTTTTAAATTTAACTTTATCTAAAAGTTTATTATCAGATTAAATAGTCTATTAAACAAGGTTTATTTTAATGTGTACATGTTTTAACAAAAAGTTAATAGAATTTTAGTAATTTAGGTTTAATTGAAATATCCCTTTTGATGGGTGTATTAAAAAAACCGGACGGTATTTCACATAAGACAAATAACGATTATGCAATATCTACATATTTACCTACCTACAATACCTACAATTTTTTGTTTCAGATACTTATCAACAGGAGATTCGTTTCAAACTATAGCATTCTCATTTCGCGTAGGACGAAGTACAGTTTCGAAGATTGTCGAAGAAGTGTGTAAAGCTATTTGGGAAGTATTGCAACCAATATTCATGCCTTCGGTAACTGATGAAAAATGGAAGGAATCTGAGTTAGGATATAGAGAACTATGGGGATTCCCAAATTGTGTGGGCAGTATTGATGGAAAGCACGTGAAAATTGAATGTCCACCAAATAGTGGTTCTAATTATTTTTGCTATAAATCATATTTTTCAATAGTTTTATTAGCAATAGTCGACCCATATTACAGATTTTTGGTTGTCGACATAGGCAATTACGGCAGGCACAGTGACAGTGGCATATTTGAAAACTCTGTTTTTTATAGTAATTACATAACAAGAAGAGAAATATTGCCAGCTAAACCGCTACCAGGGTCCACCGATCCTGTACCACAGGTCTTGATTGGAGACGAAGGATTCGCTTTGAAGCCTTACTTAATGAGACCTTTTCCTAAAAACTCAGTTGTGAACGATGAGAGAAAAAAAAAATTCAATTACAGACTTTGTCGGGCACGTCGCGTTGTCGAAAACGCTTTCGGTATTTTGACAGAGAAATGGCGTGTTTATCACAGGCCTATTGAATGTAAAGTTGAAACAGCTATATGTATCGTCCAAGCAACGTGTTGTTTACACAATTATGTTCGAATAAAAGATTGTCGCATACAAGACACTTTTACTACGGCAACAATGGTGGCTACAACACAGCAAGAAACAACATCACAACTGGATGCATTGGCACCTTTAAGACGTACTAACCAAAGATCATCAAATTTAGCTTTTCACGTGAGAGAAAAATTTGTATCATACTTTAATAACAATCAATAAAAGTTTCAACTTACTTGTCATGTTCATTTCTTGAGCTATCTTCACCCATAGTCGCATCTTGTAAACCGTATTTCTATAATATTTATCCTTTAAATCATATAAACATTTATATTTCCTCACCAACTCAATCAATTTTTCATTCGTTTCCATGATAGTTGTAAAAAATCACAACCGTTTACGACCCGCGCTGCGTCTGTCCCGCGCAACTACTTTGGTGTGACTAGTCAATATGGCGGACGTAGTAATACAACGTGTACTCACTGCGGCCGCCCCGCGCCCGCGCTGCCACCGCCCCGCGCCTGCGCTGCTCCCGTCCAAAAGTTTTGTAGAAGAGCAGTGCGTGCGCGGTGCAGTGGCGGAGCAGGTAGGATCAGCGGGCCCGCGTTTGTTCAGTGTGTCATCCCTCATATAACTACAACATTATTACAACTACATTATTTTCTAACGGAGACGCACTGCTACCGCACTGCAACTGCTTTTGGTGTGCCCAAGCCTTGAAGGAAGTGAAAAATTTTCGCGCTTTTATCGCATATTGAGTCCATGAATAAGTTACTTCGGCGGAAGTCGGGCTTCCGAGGGTCGGTAGGTACGTGCAGTCTTTTGTTTTGATTATTGAATGAATATGGATAGAATTTGGGTAAAGATTTTGGTTTTTGGCCAGGATGTGGTCTTTTTTGGGTTGATTTTCGTAATATTTACTGTCTTATGAAGATAGAACTGCTAGTTTTATTTCCTATCTTTCTCTCTTAAACGTCTTTCAGTCGCACCTTAATTAACTTTTCTTTAACCTTTCGATGACCAAGCGATAGCCGGCTGTCGCGCAGCTATTGTGTTCTATCGTGTCTCGAAACACTTCTTCAAAATTCCTTTCACAAGTGTCAAATAGAACTCATACCCATTACAGCTATCGTTTTGATCTAAGCTCGCGTCTATTCTGTATGAAGAAAATCTAGTCAACCAATAATAAGCTAATTTATGATAATACGAAGGAAATGTCGTTATGGTCCAGTGGTTGAATTGTCCACCTCTAGTGCATGAACTTACAGGTACCTGGACCACTACTAATTTTATAACTAATATATACTTACTAAGTTTATCTGGGACTCCACTGATGTTCCATGTCTCGGAAAATACATAAAGCCAAGGCTTGGTCGTCATTCGTAGACCTTCGACAGTCGTTACGAGTAATCAGAAGCCCTTTGCATCAGTCCAACCAAAAGGTCTCGTGTGGTTACGCTGTAATTATATTATGGACATTATTTTGGTAGGCGAGGCATTATAATTTTGTACATTGCTTCAATTCAAAACAGTTATGAACGTGATGCTCTCATTTTCAATACACCTATAATATTTCACGAATAAAAATAATATTATATACATCGAATTTAGCTCTCGTAATGGACACCCAAAATGACGCTGTTCATTTAGCAAATAAAAGTTACCACATAACAAAAGCAAAAACACAATAATATACAGACCATGCAATAAAAAAAGATATGAAAATCAATTTCTGAACGAACTCACATACATACCAGAACAAGCACTTATTATTTATTCCTCTCTCCTTTAATTTTTAACATCGCCAACATGGCTGTAGAATTAATGAGAACATTTTAACTGGCAACCCCGAAGTTTGAATTTATTTTCATGGCAACATTGGAATATATTATCTGTGCGTTAATTGTTATCTGTTGCTGTTAAAAATTATTTTATTGGAAAAAGTTTTATTGCTTCATAGATTATAGTCAATGGAACTTAATGAAAGGATTGTAATTAGAAGAATAATGTAGATTTATTTGGAAAATGTCAGTCCAAGTATAATTATGGAAACACTAGCTATCCCCCGCAGATGTTATCATCAGATGTTATCCATACTAATATTATAAATGGGAAAGTGTGTCTGTCTGTCTGTCTGTTTGTCTTTCTTTCACGGCAAAACGAAGCGACGGATTGACGTGATTTTTTAAGTGGAGATAGTTGAAGGGATGGAGAGTAACATAGGCTACTTTTTGTCTCTTTCTAATGCGAGCGAAGCCGCGGGCAGAAGCTAGTAAGCTATAATTATTACTGGTAAGTTAACAAACTCCATTCTGGAGGTTTTGCGTAAAACACTACTAACATCCAGACAATAATCTATCGTCACAAACTTTCGCATTTTATGGTATTAGTAGGATCTAAATGACGTAAAAACAGTATCTTATAAAAAGCTTTTAAAAAACCTTCAATTACTTATAGGTGGCAAGAAAGCAGTTTTATGCCTCTCGAATATCACCATTTCATACGAAAGATTCAGTTCGACTTCATGACAAAAGCCTATCTTTCAACAATTGACTTTCACATAAAGCTCCGACGCACCAAAACTCAAATAAAATTGAGTTTGAATATTTAAAAGCGAATCCCGCCATAAAATTCAGCGACCACCTGTATTACACACAACAGAGTACCCTTTCACCATTTTTTAAAAGGATTAGTTTTAAGCGATGGCATTTGAAGTCCATTACAGCATCCGGCTGCCATAGTAGTGCTGACCAATATTTTTTTTAATAAAAAAGATGCAAATGTAACACTCTACAGCCAACGCGACAAAAACTGACAAAGCGTGCATATTTCCGTGGAATTTTTTTACGCGAACCGTCATTGCCAGTAAAAAAATACAACGCCATGTTAATAAAACATTTTTGAACTTGTAACACTGTCATTTGTCGGGAGTCGATCTAAATTCAAAACGCTGCTTCGTGACAAACGGCTATTCTATGTTCGAATATGTTTTTCGAAATCGGAACATAATATAAGGCGACCGTTTAAAGTAATCGGTTCCACGTACGACCTATGCTGTTGTGGGACACCTTTCTAATTTTACTGCGTAATAAAATGCCATTTTGTTGTAGTATGGATATATTGAATTTTTTCATGGGCAATTCTCGTTCTGAGTATCGACGGAGAATGTGTGATAACATTTCTGAGATAAATAATACTTTAATAATTTCGATTTTCATCACGCTGAGTTCATGAGTCAGTTGGGGTCTATGTTTCAAGAATAAACCTACTTCCTTTTATATAAATAAAAATATTATAATTCTCCCGACCGAATTTCCGGTCCGGTCACGATGGCCAATAACATTAACTATTAAATTAGCCAAGAACTCAGGATATATTACATACAGTGCCCCAGTGTCAGAGTGAACACAGAATACACTTTTAGAGGATATGAGGATTTTTTTAACTATCAAGTCACACTCTCCCTTTCATTGCAACTTTGAAAGCCAGAATCTTTTTTTCACTTGCAATACTTGAATCATGCCATCCTGCTTTGACGTCTAATTGTTTGTGTGCGTTAGTGTGCCGTTTTTGAAGATATAACGTCGTATAGCATTTTACTTATTACATAAAATAATAATAAAAATAAATAAATATACTGGGACAACTCACACACGGTTATCTGATCCCAAGTTAAGCTCTGCTTAGAGCTTGTGTTATGGTAACCAGACAACTGATATACATACTTATATATTTTATAAATACATACATATTATAGATAAATTACACCCAGTCACAGAACAATCAATCATGCTCATCACACAGAGTTTGTTCTGGGTGGGAATCGAACCCACGACCTCCGGCTTAGCATTCAGGGCTACTAAGCACTACACCAACAGGCCCGTCAAACACACACACATCATCATTGTACATCATTGATTAGTATAGTTAATTTTATGTAACAAACAATGCAGAATCGCGCAGTTTTAAAAATCTTTCAAGTTCTCTCATACTCGCTACAACGAAAGACCTACCATAAAGCTATCAGTAATATTACATAGCTCATCAAAGTGTGTCGTTCAAAGAGTGACAATATCGTTCAAGATAACTCGATCACAAGAAGATATTGTGAGAAAACTTTAAGTGTAAACATGCATGAAGTTTGAACGAAGTTGAGATTGTAAAAGACTGGAAAATTGAGACCTTGGAAGGTTGTATGATAATGATCATTTGTGTGGACTAGTTTTTACTTAACTTCGCTTGAAAGTTGAGATTGCTCTTTTGATAAGGAGACACAATATTGGTCTTACATGTATTATCTTTAATGTAGAGCTATCTAGTTTAATCAAAGTCAAAGGCATTTACTTCACTAAGACCATTTACAGATACTTATGAATTGTCAAAAGGTCGGTAAGTGAGTCCTCGGACACTTGCCAAAACTTGATTTTTTCACATTATTTTTGGTGGTAAAATACCAAAATAAAAAAGAAACAAAGTAATCGACTACCGACCACTGTAGGTGCGGGACTGTTGACGGCGAGCAATAGCTTGCCCGGCTAGGACTAGGGCCGTGTCGATGGCACATTATATTACACACGCGCCTCAAAGAGCAGTCAACACGTGAATGGGCCATCTAGAGCCAATGCGTGCCGGGGTTGCGAAATAGTTCTAATAGTTACCGTGGCCCCGGGACATAAAGGGCAACGTGGGTGGGATTTAGTCAGTAAAAGTCTGTCACGCCTCGCCCAGGGCTGGAGAACTCATTTGATGATTTCCCATCCTCAAAAAAAAGTCATAAACAATTGAACCGATTTCAACTGACACTCAATCACTTTATCATTGTTTACAGGAGCAAATATGAGTCGATAAATGGTATGGACAAACGCTCTGGTGATTCTATACTTAAGAGTTTTTTATTATAACGTAAGGAACCCATAACATTTGACCCAGAAACCCAGTAAAACCCTAAAATCTAAATTCTAATAATCTGAAGCCACACGTTGAATCAACGTGCTAAATTCTTATTTTTTCTCTGCAAGGTTTTGTCTCCCAAGTAAAGGATATAATTAGTTAGGCTAAGATATAAAAATATTCGAACGCAATGTTGTTCCTGAATAAAAATAAATAAAAATAAAGAAAATTTATCTATTTAAGAATCGTATACAAGGTTTCAAAATAATAATATTAAAACTTTCATCAAGGTAAAATATTTTTAGTGTGAAAGCTTAATATGGACTTCAAGGAAATTTTCTTGACACTGAAATAATATTTTCTAAGAATTGAAAATTGTTTTTTGGTTAGCTGGTACATGTAATATAAGTATAGTATGATTTTTACAGTGAAAACATCTAATATAAATGCGAAAATAACTCTGTCTGTCTGTCTGTCTCTTCTTCTTCTTCACGCCTAAACCACTGAACCGATTTAAATGAAAATTGGTACAGATATAGTCTGGGACCCGAGAAAGGGCATAGGATAGTTTTTATCCCGGAAATCCCTTGGGAACAATAAATAAATTTAAATATTATTCCACGCGGACGAAGTTGCGGCCAAAAGCTAGTAAATAAATGAATCTGTGGAATTTTTTCACAATGTTCCTCATATCGGCCACTTATATGTAAAGTATGCCACAAAGCCATATCCTATCTATAAGGATTTGTAACATACAGTCTACATTATTATCTTTTTCAATCAATAAATGGAGCCACTTTAAAATATTTGCGCAGACAAAAATAGGAGCCAATTTAACCTTTAAAATTCTTCAACATAATTTCAAAACTTTAAAATCTTAAGAACAACGACAGTTTATCTTAAGATATCTACCAACAGCGTCCTACCTCTCGTTACGTTGGACGTTTCAAGTCTCCACGATTTCCTTTCCACTGCCCACCCCTAAGCATCAAACCGAAACGCACTGAAATAAAAACGCACATTAAACGCAATAAAAACGCTCTACAAAACCAAACTCTTATTACCGTCCATTCCAAACCTAACGACCTTATTCATCAAGCGATACGGTCGAGATTTGAACAATTTTAACTTTTCCAACGGCATATAAAATGAAGATCGTTGTATCGCAAATAAAGGGGCCATTCTGAATTTTTACGCAAAGGTATAAAACATGTCTTTACGACTTGTGTTCCCCTAGTACTTTTATGATACAATAGCTTTTACCGTTTCTGCTTTTACCAATCGATTGGTACTTATATTTGTGTCGTTAGGAATACGTTTATCTAAAGTGTTTTAGGACAAGTACTTCGCTGCCATTCAATTAGATTCTATCTTTTTTAATACGTTACGTAAAGGAACGAATTGGGTGATAAAATAACTGGGGACTTACAACTGGCTTTCTTTAACGTTTATTTATTTACTAGCTGTTCTACGCGGATTCACTCGCTTTTTTTGGTTACAACTCCGCTCCTGTGGCTGGAAATGTAATGTTATTTAGCCTATAGCTTTCCTCAAAATCCTTAAAATACCTACCCACACATAAATAACTTTCAATAGGAAAAAATACTTCCAGAGATTTGTGCATTCAACCAAACAAGCAAAGAAACAAACTCTTATGTACTCTTATGTACTTAGTAACGTCTATATAAATATCTATGAGTACAGTTTAAGATGTTTTAAAAATTCAAATAATGTCTTCTTTCAGTAAAATGTTCTATCTACAATATTTAAGGTACTTTCCCTCCATGTGGCATAGCCGTGGGACACCCTGTATAACCTAGCTGTCTTCTATAGTTTAATTTGCATTGATAGGTTTTCGGTTACAGTTCCAATCCCGTAGCTCATAGCGTGATGCCAAATACCCTATGCGTTATTCTGATGTATAATGTATATAATTGTAAAGTTTCACTGGAATCCATTCATTAGTTTTTGCGAGAATGAGTAACAAACATACAAACTTTCACATTTACAATATTAGTAGGATATAAAATGGGATGAAAAAAGCCTTCAACCGCCCCCCATAGCAATAATCTCAAAACCGCGAACTTGGCAAGTTGTTAAAAACACGAACAATAACAAAAAACATAGAAAACTTTACTTAAGGCTCCGCCACACTGTAACGGATCGTCAATGAAGCCCTTAATATAAGGTTGTTGGTTTATTACTCTCTGCAAGTTATTGCCTACGTAATGATGCGTAAACTTACGTGACGCCCGTAAATAATATCTTTATACCAATCCTGACTTTATGACAATAGCAATTGAGCCCATTTTTGATTGTATCCTTTCACCAAATAAGGTTGTATAGCGTATATCTCTCGGGTTCGGATATCCGAAATAGTCTGGACCGAAATTTGAATTTAGAATCCCGGAAGGGTATCTGAGTTATTCGCGGAATAGATGCTTTAGATTTATATGATGACTATTTCGGTTATTAATGCGAGATATTAATACAATTGGAATCGCTGTGTTTTGGAATTTTGTGTGGAATTATATGGTTGTTTCCTGAAACCTGACTATGAGTATTTCCGATATATTCCCAGAAAATCCACATTATAAATAACAGGATCGTTAATTGGGTACGGTTAGGTTTCACAATGAGTCGGAATTAAAATAAATAACACAACATTCTGTCGTTAAAGTTAAAATTTTAGCTTTATATTTACCCATTTTCCACGATAATGATTTCCATGAAAATGTAACTGTAACCAAATAATATGTGAAAGAAGAATTACGATGAAAAAAATAATTAATCCGCAGAGTCGAATATCACACTCGTATTCAAAATTTTATCCGAAATATCCGATAACCGCACTCGTTCAGTGACATCACTAGAGGCCAAATATTACACAGGAAAACAGAAAACTTATACAGCGATATGTTTATAGGTTACTTTTATTAAATCGACCGAAAATTCCGACAATGCCCGATCTAGTTGTAAAAGTATGCCGTTGTTACGTAATAATATGCCTGTGTCTTATTGCAGGCCTAGTATTTGAAAGAAAATAATATTACGGTACGTAGGGCGTCTCTCATGTTATAACAGCCCAATGGATAAGGCACCCTACCCTCCTAAAAGAAGTTGTAAGTTCGAACCCAAGCAAGTACTAATATGAATTTTTTAATTCATAATGTACTTTCTAAAGTTTATCTTAGACATCACTGTCACGCTGTGTCCTGGAAAGCACGTAAAGCCGTTGGTCATCGGTATATTCATAGACCGTTGACAGTCGTTACAAGTAGTCAGAAGCCAGAAAGTCTGATCAGTTTAACCACACTATGGTGTTACACAGTAACTGTTTGTGGAGGTTTAATAGGCGCAGTTGCTACATGTGTAACCCTGATATTCAGCTAGATCTGGTTAGGCTTGAAGCCGACCTCGACATATTTGGGAAAAGGTTTAGGAGATGATGATGAACACCAGTATAATTTGGTTTCTTGTAAAAAACACTTCTTAACAGTATATAAAAGGTACTATGTATTTCTAAATGACTGTCTTCTCATTTTTATAATTCATAAAAATGGCAAAACGGTCTCCTATTACTAAGATTTCGCTGTACGTCTGTCTATCTGTCTGTCTGACCGTCCGACTTTATCTCGTGAACCGTGATAGTTACAGAGTATTAATTTTGACAAATGATTATCTAACCCTTTTCGAAAAAAGGCGTAAATATACAAAACAATCATCAAAATACAACAAAGCCTTTAAATTTTTTTCAAAGCCAAAGTAACTTTAATACAAACCTGATTTTCAAATGAGTTTGGGATCAAACGACCGTGTGTGAGTTGTCCCAGGATATTTATTTATTATTATTTTTTTCTTTCGTGTCTTTTACACACTCAACTTTACTCAAAACCTATTTAAAATGTCAAATTACAAGAGCAATTTGCGGCATGGAAGCAGAAAGTTCGATGGACCGGAATCCGAAACTTATTACCGTTCGATTCAATAGTTAGTCCTTCGATTAAAACTTAGACAATCGGCGATAACTTTAGGAAATAACTAAAAATATAACTTTAGAGTTAGTTATTTTAGTTCAAAAAGTTTTGAAAAGGATGGTTTGTGAGATTTGTAATTAATTTTATGTTTTCTGTCTAACTTTAGGGGCACAAGGGGTCTTTGATTCTAAGTCGAGGTATTTTTTTATTTGTAACTATCGTTTTTTATGTTCTTTATAGTTTTTTAAAGAAACAAATTTTATTCGTGTGGAAATTATTAATCCGCGTTAAGTTTGATTTTTATTACACTTTTACACCTAAATTATTACGCTAATTTTTCCAAGGTAAATATTTATTAAAATTTTTGCTCATGTGTCTAAAACACAAAAGGAAGTACAGATTCCGAAAAAAATATATAATTATATTCCCGAGAGATTCCCAATCTACACAAACGCAAGCAAACCATGAGGCAAGAGTCAGTAACGAATACATCAAAAATTAAACCACGAACCACCTTATTTAACCATAAATTCAAATGTAATTTCCTGTAGATATAAGCTTATCTTTGTCGTTAAAGTTAACTGAAGGTAAAAATGTTACTGTGGTAACATTGTAAGGTTTGTGAGGCAGGTTGATAGGCAGCCATCTTGTTTTATGCGTGTAGTTTTCATTTTGTATATAGAACTTGCTTTTACGCGGGGCACCCGCATGGATGTCGAACTTCTATCTATTATTTCCTTTAGGTATTTTTTTTGTGGGTAGAAAATCTCAAATGGCTTCTGCGGCAGGAGGTGATATAGAGGTAAAGTTAATTCTTTTGTTTATAGGAGATAATCTCTGAAAGATCTGATCTGAACTAAAAAAAATCTTTTACTGGATGTTTTGTTGGATAGCGCATTTATCGAGAAAGATCATAGGCTATGACATAGCCAAAAAAAATGTTACTTAGCCGCTATGTAACATTTTTTTTTGGGGAGTGGGAAGTCATCAAATGACTTCTCCCGTCCTGTGCGCGGCGGGAGGGTGTGTCAGACTTTTACTGACTAAAACCCACTCATGTTCCTTCGGTTGCCCTTTATGTTCCGGGTCACAGTAACTATTAGAACTATTCCGCAATCCCTTTAGGGTTGGAATATCCAAAAATATTTTTTAAAAGAGCTTGACTGTTGAATGTTGTTAGGTATTCAGTTGGTATAATCTACGAAAATACTTAGTTAATAAACTCTTATTAACTAAGTATTTTCATAGATACGACGAGCAGAAACCTCCAAGGACACTCGTCCGTGGAGGTTTCTGCTCGTTTTTTTAAAATCATTTTTTTTTACTCTAGAACGAGTGACTAGTTTTAATTTTCTGAAATTGGAAAAATAAAAGACACAAGCTTACTACACAAAGCCTTAATGCAGTGCCAGATACAGGAAAGTTGAAAGGTCGTTCGTCTTGTTATGGGCTTCTGAAGGAGAAGGAGATAAAACTCATGTAGGAAGTTAATTGAATATATGAATGTAAGCATTTAGTAAAAGTCGATATTTTTCATTACAAACAGACAATTCTTGTTTATTTATTTGTACCGGCAATGTGGCTTCAAATTGCGATACAGTAGTAATGTAAAAACATTTCATTTTATTGAACCCATTCGATTGAATCTCCGAAAATAATTTGGCGCCATATTCACGCGCAAACGACGTGTTAAAATGCCGACAATCCCCTTTTACGCATGTTTCACAAAAATAACTCGTCTCGCGTTCAATTGTAAAAATTTAAAACAATAACAATATACAAAGAATAAAACAAAACAAAAAAAACCTAAAACAAGCTCCTGAACGCATTTTGGCACAAAACCCACATTCCGCAAATTTTAATAAACCAGCGGCGAAATTTGGAACTAAAAGAAATCATACGAAATTCTTGCTTTTACAAAGACTACTAGCGCCACGGGCGACTGCAAAAATAAACTTGCAAAACTGTAGGTTATGACGTTCCCGCGCAAGATTATAAATTGTTGCTTTTAGCCAAATTAAATTCGGAACACTTAAGAATGAACGAGAGGGGGCTATGGTGTGTTGTTATGTGCGAGAGAGAGGGATGTATGTTAGGTGTTCCGCTTGAAATCACGCCGTAAATGGGTTGTTTATTGTAGGCATTTCGAAGTGATGTCTTTTAATAATATCGTTGTGTGGTGATAAAACTGTTCTTATAGCTTGGATGTGATATGTTAGTGTGCGTAGGGTCCTTAGAGGGGTGTAAGGGGTACAAAGGGTGCAGATACAATATGTTTCGGCAAGTTATTGCTGAGTGCAGACGCGGAAATTTATGATGTTTGGTTCTACGGTGGGTAGTGATTAAGTAAGTGTAGAGTAACGATGAATGGAGAATAATGTGTCTAGAAGGAGATCGGCGGGGTTATTACCTATGAAAACAGCAAGCAGCAATATTTGCGCGATCGTCAAAAAAAATCGTATTAGGTATGAACCGATTGCTAATCGCTCGCTGATTGTTCTAATGCACTTATTGCTACGATGACGATAAAGTAGCAATCGCTGGAACTAATTTAATATCACCTTTAACAAAAAAAAACTTAACTTTGCTCTTAAAAACCATATTAAATACGAAACCACGAAACGAAAAATGCACATTTTAGTTAACTGATTGCTCCACAGAGGCAGCACTATCGCTAGATAGCTATTTGACGTGACGTATTTTGAATTGACGTTTGAGCAGCAAATATTGCTAAATTATCGCGATCGCTCGGCTATTGCAAGATACGTAATCCCGGTGCGGTAATAAATAAATAAATAAATAATAATAATAAATATCCTGGGACATCTTACACACGCCATCTGATCCCAAGCTAAGCAGAGCTTGTGTAATGGTAATCAGACAACTGATATACATACATACATACAAATATATAATTTTTAAATACATACATATTATATGTAGATAAATAACACCCATACACAGAACAAACAATAATGCTCATCACACATGTAATAAATACATTCAGAGAATTTTACCACAAAAAATGCGAACGAACAAACACAGATATGTTAAATGGCAACAGTCATTACAATTTTATCTATCTATCTAACTATTTTCAACTATGTTGTGCTAATTGTAACGAGTTCTTTCTAAATACTAGAGTTTTATGAAAGCGACTATCAGTTGTCCAAAACCTGAAAAACAGAGAAAAGTACAAATGAAACAATGTGCCGATTTTCTTGTTCACAAACTAACGCAAATTTAAGTAAAGTGCATCTTTCTCTTTCCATTTCAATAAGAAAAGGACAGAAGATAAAATATTAGTTAAGTCGCCTGTCAAATTTAGACACTCCATAGATAATTTAGACACGATTTAAAAACATGGCGTCTAAAAATACGTCGATTTACTTCACGCGCTGTCTAATTTGACGGCATTAAACTAAAATGTATCGTCTGTCCTTTTCTTTAAGAAATGGAAAGAGAGAGATACACGTAACTTAAATTTAGTGAAGTTTGTGCACAAGAGAATTAGCGCTAATATCAGTTTAAATAATCCCGTAAATAAAAAGAGGTACTTTTAAATAAGTTAGTAAATATTCTTGATATGGTTTTTAAATAATTGTAAAAAACTATTACATATAACTTTTGCCCGCGACTTCAGCATGTTATTTTGTAGCACTTAGACATTATTTATCTTTCTGTCAGTGGTTTTTTTTTGTTTGAAATATTAGTTTTATACATAATATTTTAAAATAATCCTATTATATCTTTTTGTATGTATATGTAATTATAATAACAAAACGTATACTTCCCTTTACACTAACAGCGATGATTAATTTGTTATTGTAATGTTATTATTAAAAAAACTTGTAATGATAGATGTCAGATGGGATAAATAAATAACTTTTATAATGTATTATAATAATATATAGTTGTTATCAAATGAAATGGACTACAGGTAAATCACCAAAATAAAACCAACATTTTTCTCCATAAAGATCAACAAAATGTAAGCAATAAATATTAAGTAAAATGATTATAACCTGAAGCATAATAAAAAGCCTATTAGCTATATTTCACCACTTTTCTCAAATCACCCATGAATAACCTACTTTATACACAAGTACATCACTACTATACCGTTCAAATAAATAGACCACTCTTAGTCTTGTCAAAATAATAAATTTCTTCCTCTCAACTGTTGTGGAAACTGACAACCTATACCTATCTCGCTCTTTCTTTTGCGTTTTCCGTATCGCTATCTCCTTCTTACGCGTATTAATATCACTAAAAGAAACGATTTATTTAGGATTCTTTTGTATAAGAATGTATCAGACATCAATCGTTGCGTGTGATCATTTATTTAGTGTCATTTCCCATTGTTAGGTCTGATGGTGGAAAGCAGAGTTTTTTTATGGGTATGTATTTATGATCGTATGTGTAATGACTTAAATCCATACTAATATTATAAATGGGAAAGTGTGTCTGTCTGTCTGTCTGTTTGTCTTTCTTTCACGGCAAAACGGAGCGACGAATTGACGTGATTTTTTAAGTGGAGATAGTTGAAGGGATGCGGATGGAGAGTAACATAGGCTACTTTTTGTCTCTTTCTAACGCGAGCGAAGCCGCGGGCAAAAGCTAGTTGGCTATATTTGTGATGATCATTACCGCTTTTTCACGTAAAATTTACTTAGGAATGGTTTGTTGCTTGAACTTATTATAATAACGTGTAAGCTTCGTACTTCGTTAGAGTCGAAAAGTCGAAGAGTCGTTGGTCCCGGTTGTTATTTCATATTTATTTATTTGTGTTTAAGGTAAAAAATATGTTAACAAAGGGCTTATTATTTTATTATTTATTATAAGGCGTTTCTTACCCAGTTAATTCACTGTGGAGGTCTTGAAATAGAGTTAGATAGACTGAAAATTCAACCTTAACATATGATAGTCGGGAAAAGAGTCAATCTGTGAACATTCACACTTTTCAGATCTTAGCATTCGATATCTATTAATTTTTAACCAACTTCAAAAAAGGAGGAGGTTCTCAATTCGTCTGTATGTTTTTTTTTGTATGTTTGTTACGCGATATCTCCGTCAATTGTAAACGGATTTTGATAGTTCTTTTTTTTTATAGGATTCAGGAGTGGTCCCATATAAATTTTGTGGCGATCGGTTCAGTGCTTCTCGAAAAATTCACCAAGAACCAAAAAACTTGAGATCACATGCACATCGTCTATGTATATTACATAGACGAAGTGTGCGTTTCTCCAAGTTTCTATTTTCGTTTTAAAGGTACTGATATACCTAATCAAAAAGTATTTGATTTTAAGTAAATGTTATGGTGTCCATTTTCTATTTAGTAGTAGACTCTAGATAATTATTGTTTTATAAATATTTGCATGCCATGTCAAGTGGCAAACATGTTTTTAAGCGCTTTATAATTAATATATCATCCTACATGCATGCACCTGCGTGTGTATGTATGTATACACATGTTTATGGCAAATAAATGATTCTATTCTAGTCAGACATTAGAGGTCGACACTAAAAAGTAAAAAAGTTTTTTATTTTTTACTTTTTATCCTTTTAGAAAGAGTGTTTATCTTGTTCATGGACTTTCTTGCTCGTTCTTCTCCATAGAAACCTACTGTTTGGAACGAGCAACGAGCTTAAATTTTCTGACTGACGTCTTGACAATTTAAAAGTGCCTGCCAATGGTTTATTTGAATGGAATCATTTTGAGTATGACTATGAACATTATCTTCTAGGACTTGTCAACATAATATTATGCGTCTAATAGTACTATCGACAAAATTGAATCAAGACCCATTTTGACGACAAATCGTTTGAAGCTGTCAAAATAATAAGACTAGACGTGTGACATTTTTAATACAAGTTTACGCGATTGTCGACCTAATTGGATTTGAATGTCTGTAGGAAAATGAGCTTATGGTGGGTCATGATTCCATTTGGTCGATTGAACAATCGCTTATATAATTTTCAAGAAGACAATCTTCCTAGAGAATTTCTGCACCTTAAAACAATAGTATTAAAGTCTACATTTGACACCCTACTACAATTACAATAAAGAATACACTTGACACCTTATTCCTATTGTAATAAAAGCTACATTATCAAGCAAATGACTCATCTTAAATACTCTTATACAGGGTGTCCATGAACAAAAGACTGAAATATAAGAGATAGTGAACTATGTAGGTCAGAGTTATCTGAGCGCTAGATGTACCGGTATTACGTTTGTTTATTTTATATAGAAAATAGCTGAAAAAAACCGTGTTTTTTCTTTCAAGTTTTATGTAATAAAGTCTTTTGTAATTTGAGTTTTATCAAGTTTTGCTGTAATAATGAATTTACAAGGGACAATCTTTTATATTTTTTTTTAAATTTGCTTGTAATGCTATTATAATAACTGTTTTTACATTACAGATAAATTTTAAATTGTCACTGCACAAAAAGATTAGAACTTAAACCATTTAATCACTAACAGCTAATAGATTGTCTAAATATTTTTGTTTATTTATTGTCCTACTAGCTTTTGCCCGCGACTTCGTCCGCGTGGAATAGTAGTTCCCGTTCCCGGGGGATTTCCGGGATGAAAACTATCCTATGTCCTTTCTCGGGTCCCAGACTATATCTGTACCAAATTTCATTCAAATCGGGTCCGTGGTTTAGGCGTGAAGAAGAGACAGACAGACAGACAGACAGACAGACAGAGTTACTTTCGCATTTATAATATTAGTACGGATTGCCACAGTAAGGCAAAATCGATGTCTTACAAAAAACTTTTTTTCAAAAAAAATAATAACCGCCTTCAAAAACTAAAAACCCAAAAATAACTAAAATTTTGGAAGTCGGTGGCAACACAAATTGACTGGCAGAACAGAAGCCACCGACTTCCGAAATTTTAGTTATTTTTGGGTTTTTAGTTTTTGAAGGCGGTTATTATTTTTTTTGAAAAAAAGTTTTTATTTATTACTTTTTAGTGTCGACTCCCAATGTAGATATAGAAACTTGAAGAAAAAACACACATCGTCTATGAATATTTCGTCAATTTTTTTTGTTCTTGGTGAATTTTTCGAGAACCACTGAACCGATCGCCACAAAATTTATATGGGACCACCCCTGAATCATGACTTATCAAACAAAAAAAGAACCATCAAAATCCGTTTACAATTAACGGAGATATCGCGTAACAAACATACAAAAAAAAAAAAAAAAGAACATACAGACGAATTGAGAACCTCCTCCTTTTTTGAAGTCGGTTAATAAAGAAAGCAAAATCTTTGATCACCAGACTTGTTCAAAGCGGCTAAAAAGTGGTAAAAATACAAGTGTTTTACATCAATGTTAGTGAGGTTTAAGTTAAACTTAGAAAAGACATATGAGTTGAAAAGGTCACACCGTGACCCTTAAATAAGCCGAAAAACGTGTTTACTTTGGTGCGCCATTTTGAAGTGCCTGTTGGTGTAATGGTTAGTGACCCTAACTGCTGAGCTGGAGGTCGTGGATTCGATTCCCACCCCAACAAAACATTGGTGCTGAGCATGATTATTGACAAATTACAATTAGACACGTTTTGTGTCTAATTGTAATTTGTCTAAATGTATAATTTGTATACCTCTGTGTATTTATAAATTATGTAAGTATCTAAATCTGTTGTTTGGTTACAACTTGTTTAACCTTTCGACGACCAAGCGACAGCCGGCTGTCGCGCTGTTGTCTTTCTATTGTGTCTCAAATCACGTGTGTTCGAAGGATTAGGATCCAATAGTAGTATACGAGCTGTAGCAAAATATTTTATTTCAATTTAAACCTTACGCAGGTAACATACCCGTCATTTTACCTGTCCCATCATACTGTCACAACAAAGTAAGCAACCCAATCTCCGGGCACATCCAGCATCCCTAGCTCAAGCTGAGCTCAGCATATTTCAGCCAAGTTTACGACTCGCAGCCGCCTCGTAAACACTACAAGCGAGTTATGCTCTCAATACTCCATGCATCAAATCCTGTACACAGGGCTCCTTTATAAGTCTTAAATGTAAATAAGGATGTGGCTTAAAATGTAGTCGGATGTTAAAATTGTAGTGATGGCCTTATGGCTAACATGGTTAGGGAGCGTTCTTTCATGCAAGAGATTGTGGGTTCGAATCTGGGCAAGCACCAATGTGTCTTTCTCAATTCATATGCACTTTCTAAAGTTTGTCTTATGACGGGCCTGTTGGTCTAGTGTTCAGTGACCCTGACTGCTAAGCCAGAGGTCGTGGGTTCGATTCTCACTCAGGACAAACTTTGTGTGATGAGCATAATTGTTTGTTCTGTGTCTGGGTGTTATTTATCTATAATATGTATGTATTTAAAATTATATAAGTATGTATATCAGATGTCTGGTTACCACAACACAAGCTCTGCGTAGCTTGTGTAAGATGTCCCAGGATATTCATATTTATTTATTTATCTTGGATAACACCGAAAGCACGTAAAGGCGTTGGTTCCAGTTGTCATCGTAGAACTTTGGCAGTCGTTACGGGTAGTCAGAAGCCAGAAAGTCTGGCCTGACTAACTAAGGGATATCGTGTTGCACAGTTACAGGTTGTGAAGGTCTGATAGGCAGTCGCTTCTCGTAATACACTGGTATCCAGCTGTTTCTATTTAGGCTGGAAGCCGATAAAAGGCTAGGGAGTTGATGAAGACGTACTTTCAAAAGTTTATAGCTTGGACATCACTGTAATCGGTAAAGAAACAAGAGCAACCCGTACTAATATTATAAACTAACTTCTGCCCGCGGCTTCGCTCGCGTTAGAAAGAGACAAAAAGTAGCCTATGTTACTCTCCATCCCTTCAACTATCTCCACTTAAAAAATCACGTCAATCCGTCGCTCCGTTTTGCCGTGAAAGAAAGACAAACAGACAGACAGACAGACACACTTTCCCATTTATAATATTAGTAAGTATGGATGGGAAAGTGTGCGAGCGAAGCCGCGGGCAGAAGCTAGTTCCTAATAAACAGCAATGTTTCTTAAAAAATAGTTCACGAACATCAAAATAAAAATCCTCCTTTTAAATAAAGATGTTCCTTCACTTTAGCTAGCTATAGAAGTAAGTGCGAATGCGGCGATGTGAAGTGAATGCTCAGTTTGAACCGTTCGATGATTGCTTTCCATTGATCTTGCCGTAAGACTCGGTTCAACGAGAATCTATTACACATGAGGTTGTTACGTAAGCAGTAGGTACTCTAGGTATATATGTAGTGAGTGGGTATTGATTGCGTATATAGTATATGTGATTTAGTGTAAGGTATCGTTATACACCATGTTAGGTGAGTCGCGGGACACATAATATGACTAATAAAAGTAACGTAAATAATTAAACCATACTAATATCCATACTAATACTATAAATGCGAATGTAACTCTGTCTGTCTGTCTGTCATTCTGTCTGTCTGTCTGTCATTCTGTCTGCCTGCGTTTTCTTCACGCCTAAACCACTGAACCGATTTGAATGAAATTGAGTACAGGTATGGTCTGGGACCCGAGAAAGGACATCGGGAACGGGAACTATTATTCTACGCGGACGAAGTAGTGGGCAAAAGCTAGTTACTATTAAAAAAGGGGATAAAAAAGGGGGTAAGGTTGTATAAAAGTTACGCAAGCAAAGCCGGGGGCAACGGTTAGTTAATTTTGAGGTAAGAATAAAGGGTTTTGTATCTGGTAGGTCTATCCAATGGTTATTGTCTGAATTTTGGACATACGCTAAATCGCGTCAAATTCTACTTGCGCGATGCAGAGCGTCACTAATTCTCATATTACGCGATAAACTTCGCCACACTAATATAGCAACAAAAGACTAAACACGTCCACACATAAAACTAAGTCAACTCGTAAAGACTTCGCAGTAAGTACCACATTCATGATCTTTGCCAGTCAGTCGGCGGATCGTAACTGCCCGCTGGGAGAAATAGATTCTCTCCGAACTAGACTCTTGGAAACTGACAGCTTTACTAAACTTGCTGAAAGACAGAAATAGTGGCCGATGAAAGAAAGAAGTAAAAATATTTTTGGGAATTTATTGACCGTTGAAAATGTATAAAACTTTCGCTTGCGTGAATATTTAAAATTCCATCCAATATTTTACACTTTTAGAGTTGAAATTTCCAAAATTATTTTCTAAGTAGATACTTGCTCTTATCATAGAACATAACCTTCAAGTTTTATGTCTCTAGGACTGGTCTTACCGCTGGCGTTTTGGGCTGTGCGTTGATATATCAACAATCAGTAAGTTAGACGGATTACCATTTTATATATATAATAATGTATAGACGAAATGAAATTATGTATCATGCATGAAATTGTGTGTTGTAATTAATGCAGCCTACTACACAATAAACTTGTATGACAGATCACCACTACATAGTATATAACAAAGTCGCTATGCGCCGTCTGTCCCTATGTATGCTTAGTTCTTTAAAACTACGCAACGGATTTTGATGCGGTTTTTTTTAATAGACAGAGTGATTCTTAAGGAAGGTTTATATGTATAATAAATGCATAATATAGTAGAGAAAAGCCGGGATTTTTAAAGATTTGTAACACCCGTGCGAAGCTGGGGCGGGTCGCTAGTATCTAATAAACTTCATTTTTATTTTAGAATAGTATTTGAATTCTATCTTGGAAATCTTAAACATTGGTGAAAGAAAATATCATGAGGAAACCTGGATTTATAATGAACATATCTGAAATCGCCAATCCGCCTTGAGCAAGCGTGGTGATCAATGCTCGTGCCTTCTCTGTATGAGAAGAAACCTTTGCTCTGCAGTGGGACAGTAGTATACTGATATTATTATTGCTTTTATTTAGTTTACCTCACTGACTGTCTAATACACATATCTATTAGTTAATTTTTTGAAGTTCTTTTTTTTTTATTACGTATGAGCTTGCTCTTGGTCCCAGACTAGCCCGAGGGCATAGACGGGGCCTACGTTGGAGCGAGCTCACCCAAAAGATGCCTATGCACTCGTCTCTTGAATACATCCGGGTTATATGCATTGGGGAACACAGGCGCCGGCAGATCAAAAGTTATGTATGTAACATGTTTTTACTTGAAATATCATAAAGTTTTCATAATAGCGTAGGAGTATAATGGTGCCTTTCTGTTCCACCTGACAACTAAAATTGTTTGTGACAGTGGAATTTTCCAATATGTTCCTGAAAATGGTAGACAATGTACTACAAAATTATGTTCCAGTCACCCGTAAACATTTGAAGTAACATTTCTATTATTATTCCGTTTTCTGGTCCTAACGTCGCAAATAGAAACGTACCTATAAATTAATTCCTAGGTGGTTCGACAAGTTTTACGCCTACACGTAAAACCTTATTCACTAAGGTAACCTGAGCGTTATAATTTAGACTAAAAATATAATATTGTCAAAGAGAATTAGGGAAAACTTATTTTGTTTACCTGACAGGTCTGTTGGTCTTGTGGTTAGGTTGGTTAGGACCCTAACTGTTAAGCACGAGATTGTAGGTTCGATTTCCACTCAGGACAAACTTCTCTTCATCATCTTTTTGAGATGAGCATGACTGTTTGTTCTGTGTCTGCGTGTAATTTATCTATAATGTGCATGTATTTATAAATTTTATAAGTAATGTTTATCAGTTGTCTCTTTACCATAGTACAAACTCTCTTAGTTTGGCATCAGGTGGCCGTGTGTAAGTAGCCCTAAGATATTTATTTTTATTTTATTTGTCATTAATCAAACGATAGACAGGCTTCAGGTCTTGGGAAGGCGACAATTAGTGTCGACTGTCCAAAGTTTAAGCGCCTAGTTATCCAAAAGAAAACACCAAACAGAATAAACAAAGACATCGGTAAAAATCCAGCCTCATTACCATTTCAAATTCTTTCCATCCAGTAAAGAGAAACAGTGACCAACATTGTAAATATAACCAACAACCGTAAAACCAGCTACAAAGTACGCCAAGTAAAAGTTAGCTCAGTTTACGATCGTTCAGCAATAAAGTGCAACATTGTTCGCGGCTGGTCGCAAGAGATTTTGTATCGGTAGGCCTGTTAAGGTGTGCGGTTAAATTTCTTTAAGTCTAAGGAAAATGTAAACATTTGTGGTGGTGTTACAACTGAGATTTTAGGTGGTGTAACCAGAATTTGATGTGACTTTGCCATATGTGAATTATACAAAATTCTTTTAACAATCGTCAGACAGTAGATAGATAGATAGATAGATAGATAAACCATTTATTTCGTGCAAAGTTTAACACAAAAACACAGTATATCATTAGTCACATGAGACTTGTCTCGGCGAGCGATGGGTAGCTCGCCCCCGGCTAGGCCGACCAGGGGGCCTAGACAAAATCCCTTTTCTGTAAGCGTTAACGCCAACAGAAAAATCAAATTGTATGGAATTAACATTTGCTAACTCGATGTCACGTGCTGCTGCTAAATTGGTAGACAAAGTCATTATTCGTCATGCGGAAAGGAACGTTGAAGTGAGCGTGAAACGTAAACGCCAAAAATATTCATCAAAATGGTAGACAAGTGGCACTTTTGACAAACGCTAGTGATATTTTGACGTTTTCGCGGCACGCTATATTAGCGGGAGATCGGACCCTGACGTTAACCGTAAGAAAAAGTATTCAGTGATATTTGTGAGTGGGTTTTAGTTCAATTCATTAGTGAAAATGCATTCTTTGAGATTATTTTGGGAAGCTAATAATAAGCAGCATTGCAAAGACGTGAAACAAGACTAAATCGTCGTAAACTGGAGCAAATTGTGGATATACCTGATTTGGAATTAGTTCATCGTTTTAGGTTAGATAAACAAAGTTTTTGGAGTCTTTGTGATGATTTGCGGCATTAATACATTGAAATAAATGGTCTGCATATGCAACAGCTAAACACTTATTATCCTTTAACCCACTGCGTTTAAAATTTCTGCTAATTCCTGCCACAAACGTTCACTTCGCACCTTTCCTTGAAGTCACGTTTGAGGCCTTGAAAGATCACAATGGTTAAAAATAGAATTCACAAGATTACGGTCCTGTGAGAATTAGAGCCAGTAAACATAAAGTTTGCTACTAGCATTCTAATACCATACCTAATAAACAAGTGTTAAGGTTTGGAATCAAGTTTATCTTTATTGGAATAACAAATGTAAGACCCACAATCATATAAGTGCGCCATTGTGAGGTTGTTTACAGTATGCATTCCATAATCTCAAGTAGGTCCAATACAGACAACACTTTTAAATAATTTTGTTATCGCGCGTATGTTAGTTTGACATTGACAGCGACACTTAAACGCAATAATGTCACTGTGACGTTTACTATACGCTATTCCATAGCTTAAATATAGAGTGTTTCGGTTAACGCTGCGGAATGAGCGTTTCGCGTTCCATTTGTAACTTTACTACCATTTTCGACACGCTAACGCCAAGTCCTTAGCGTGAACGGAAAACGCTTGTGCGGAAAACGCTTGGATTTTGTCTAGGCCCCCAGGCCCAAGTCGACGGCGCGTTAGTGTTCCACGCGCGCCTCAAAGAGAAGTCAGCACGGGAAGGGGCCCAACAGGGCCAACGCCTGCCGGGGTTGCGGAATGTTTATAATAGTTACCGTGACCGTGGAACATAAAGGGCAATCGAAGGAACATAAATGGGTTTTAGTCAGTAAAAGTCTGACACGCCCTCCCGCCGCACCCAGGACAGAAGCTTGAATGATTTCCCACTCCCCAAAAAAAAAACATGAGACTTGCCTGGTTGGAGGCTTCTCCTATTTTAACTAATGATGAGAAACAATCCACTCTTTGTTACTTGCTACTTTTGACAAGGAGCTTATCAGTTAGTCAGAAATCATTACAAAGATAGGCCTTTAAATAGAAGACTGGGATATGATAAGATACTTCAAAGAAAAATAATATTTTTTCAAAAATCAAATTACTATGAGTTGATAGCGTTCTTTTTTTAACCCTTTTTATTGTTATTAAAGTATCTGCAGTCAAACAATCAATTTATATAAATAATATCCACTTGTCCTGATTCGATAATATCGAATCGATGGAATCGTTGAAATGCAAGAGCCTTAACTAGTGTCAAATCACGACAATCCCCGCAAACCTTAGAAATAATACCAAAAAAGTAATGCCGTCCTATTTTCCTGAAGCTAAAAATAACGAATTATAATGGTAATGTGATTCTGTATAAAAAAGCATCAACTACCGGTTGATGACGTCACGAGAGACGAGTCTATCATAAATCATACGCAGGTCATTATTGGCTGGATCAGGAGGTCACTGGGAAGGTGAGTCAGAAGGTTCATAGGCCTTAGCATCAATGGTGATTGTAACTGCATGATTTGTTCTCCTGAATTTACCCATTTGACTGAATTCTAGGTCTAGTGGTTAGTGGCCCTGACTAAGACCTGGCTAAGCTGGATGTCGTGGGTTTCAATCCGGATAAATCTCAGTATTTTTTTTTTTTATTAATATGGGCTTGCTTTTGGTCCAGATTAGCCCGAGGGCATAGACGGAGCCTACGATAGCCAGTAGATGCCTATATGCACACGTTTTTTAAATACTTCCAGGTTATATGAATTTGGAAACACAGCCGCCGGCAGGGAGTTCCATTCCTTTGCGGTGCGCATTATGAACGATTTTGAGAAGCGCTGCGTGCGGATATGAGGAATATCAACCAAGAAAGGGTGGTATCCCGCCGTACGTACATATGAGCATATTGAACTTGTTTATTCTAAGTTCATTATAATAATTACGTATTTACAACTAAAACAAAAGTAATATACATAAATGTATAAAAGTTGTTTGGTTATCTTAGTGCTGCTGCAGATGACTTTTGGGGGTTGTCCCAAAAAGTTAATCGTATTTATTTATATCACTTTGCTAGACACAATGTTGAAAGTAGGTCCACCTGAAGGTAGACTGGCAGAGAATGCCAACAGGATTAAGTACGCCTGTACACTACGTACTATTAAGCATTACATGAAATAAATAAATAAAATAAATATACTCCTCAAATTAACTAAAACTAATGAACTAAGATTTATAATTAAGTAGCTAAATACTAGTGAATTAAGGAGTCAAAATAACTAGTAGGTACATTTAAACTAGTACATAAGTACCAGTTATTTTGTCTCCTTTCACAGTGGTTCAAAATTACATCGTAGTTTAAGCTCAACTGCCAAAATGAGGGTGATATTTTTGTCATCTTGGGAAATCGTCAAGGCAGTGCCTCCTTACTAATTACTGCTACAAAGTATTGCTGCGTTTCAGTTTGAAGAGCAGCTCCTACATAAAGAGCATTATTACCACTTACAAAATGACGCATTACTTGTTGACAATAAATTATTTTGTTTGCGAAGCTCTCAACACTTTGTAATAAGTGGACTTTCTGAACATTCTTCAAGTGTTGTTCAGTGTAATCGTATTAGTTGGTAATATGATAGATTTAGTTACAAAAGAGCGTTGATTTATGATGTCGGCTCCACCATGATTCTCGTTATCCTATGATGGTTTTTGGCTGACAAGGTGTTTTTTTGGCAGTCAATGCCAAATGAAATACTATTTTTTTAGTAACAAATAAACTTGTATTTTTATAAATATACATACTTACACAAACATTTCGTTAACAAATTTCAGATATATAATACATACTCCAAAAAACCTAACTAAAATTAAAGTGTGACTAAGACAATTGCTACGGCGTAGCAACATCACCGCTACGCAGCTACGCCAGCTACGAGGCGTAGCAAACTGATAAGCTATAAATTATTCGCCTCGCGTCGTTCAATATTTTGACTGCTTTATGTGTCGGGCGTGTATATCAACACGGATGGTTTAGCTCAGTAAAAAAGTATTTTAAAAGGTAAAACGTTACTAAAATAACTGGACTGAAATTTAAAAATTTCTGTAAAAAAATAATAAGTTGTAATTTTTTGTGAAATGTACAAAGCTTTTTCAAATACCTAGTGTTAATTAAAATGGTCTGTTTTAAACAATGCTATAATTGTGTATAAATTAATGGGATGGACACGCTAATAAAAACCAGTTGAGTTTTTTTTGTATGCTAGATGGCTAAATAAATAACAAAATCCAAAAAGAAGTTACAGCAATATGTAATTACTAGCTGTTCCTCGCGGTTTCACCCGCTTTACGTTAGGTTTTAGGTTAGGTACTGCTTAGCTCCCGTAGGACATAGCGTGATATTATATAGCCTGTGTTACTCAGGGATAATGCAGCTTTCTACTTAAAAAAGATTCTTCCAAATCGGTCCAGTAGTTTTTGTGTATATTCATTACATACAAAAATACAAATCTTTCCTCTTTATAATATTAGTATAGATAATATGCGTAAGTTCACCTATTCTACAAGAAATCTTTAAAAATACCGAGGTTGTTTTGTCATTTATTGGTAGAAGACGGCAGCACAGATTCTGTGATGAAAATTCGAACCTTCGAACACACGTGATTCGAAACACAATAGCAGCGCGGCAGCCGGCTGTCTAAAACGGTTAAAACGGTTTCTGACCTCCCTACAGATAAACTCAACACAAAATCGACCCTAACCTACTTCCCACGTCTACACAATTTTCCTTATGAGACTTTCATGGGTTTGTAAAGCTGTCTTTAAACCATTACTCCTCATTTATTAAGCAAATAACAATAAAACTTGGTCGCGCAGTGGTACGTCTCACCTAAACTCTAGACAAAGTATAAAATATAAGATTGGTAAGCGAGAAACTTTGTCGGAGCAACCTGCTCTGTTTATAGAGAGCTTTTAGTAGGGTTGCCGGGTTTTAGTTAAATAATTTAAAGTAGAAAAATAATCTGTACTCTTGATATTATCAAGAGTACAGGATATTTTTAAAACATTTTTATAAGGCTAATAATAAATACCATATTTAATATTAAACTTCTATTTAAAAGTTTAGCATACATTTTATTAAAAATAATACTTAGATATGACAATATATAAAAAATCAGGTTGTTCAACGCACAGACAGCACTACGGAAATACATACATCAATCATAATTTCCATTTTTCTAAATGATATTAGTGATGGCCTAGTGGCTATGGCACCCGCCTCTAGTGTAAGTGGTTACGGATCCAAATCCGGGCAAGTCCTAATGTGACTTTATTAATTCCTATGTATTTTCTAAAGTTTATTTTAGACATCACAGATATCTTATGCCTCGGAAAACACGTAAAGCCGTGGTCCCAGTTGTCATTCGTAGAACTTTGACAGTCGTTACGGGCTGTCAAAAGCCAGAAAGTCTGACCAGTCTAACCAAGAGGAATCGTGTCGCCCAGTTACTGGGTTGTGGAGGTCTGACAGGCTTTCTTCACGTGAAACACTGGTATCCAGCTGAATCCGGTTAGGCTGGAAGCCGACCCCAACATTATTGGGAAAATGCGAGGGAGATGATGTTAGGGTCGATTTTCAGTCGAACCAGATACAGATAAATATTACTTTCCAGACCTTCACAAGTCAGTCACAAGGTAGCACTTTTTCCTATTGGGGTTGCGGTATAGTTATAATAGTTACCGTGACCCCGGAACATAAAGGGCAATCGAAGGAACATGAGTGGGTTTTAGTTAGTAAAAGTCTGACGCGCCTTCCAGCCGCGCCCAGGACGGGGGAAGTCATTTGATGATTACCCACTCATTAAATAAAAAAAGTAGCACTTTTTTCTATTACACCAATTCCATGCGCGCAAGGTCACGGGTAAGTGCTAGTATCTAATAACTATTATTACTACCCATAGGATATCATTAGTTATTAATCTTAATTATAAAATAGATCATTAACTTAGTTAATGCCAGTGATCGGATTTCAATGTAAATTAGCAGGCTGATACAATATAATATTGACTACTTACTATTACGGGTTGTTGGTTTAATAGTAAGTGACGCTGAGTGCTAAGCCAGAGGTCGTGGGTTCGATTCCCACCCGGATAAACTTTTTGTGATTAGCATGATTGGTTGTTTTGTGTCTTGGTGTAAATTATCCGTACTAATATTATAAATGCCAAAGTAACTATATCTGTCTGTCTGTCTCTTCTTCACGCCTAAACCACTGAACCCATTTGAATGAAATTTGGTACAGGTATAGTCTGGGACCCGAGAAAAGACATAGGATAGTTTTCATCTCGGAAATCCCCCCGGACCGGGAACTGTTTCCACGCGGACGAAGTCGCGGGCAAAAGCTAGTCTAAAATATGTATGTCTGGTTACCATAGTACCAGCTATGCTTAGTTTAGGATCAGATGGCCGTGTGTGAGTTGAGTTGTCCCAGGATATCTATGATAGGTATAAGATACTTGAAAAATAAACGCATACTTACTTTATATAAAACATATCTTTTGTATCTGTTTTCAAAAAGTACAAAACTACGAATTACGTTAGTTAGAAAGTAAGATATTTCGATATGGCACTTGATTTTAAATGTTCACTATCATTGTGATAGTACGTAAACTTGAAAGATTACTATAACGAATTACAGAAACTCTTAATGATCATCATCGTGAAGTACGGAGCTTTTGAAAGTTTACCATTACGACAAACTTAATCTCGAAACATACCTCTACTTACACTGTCATATTTCTATCTTCTAACTTTCCATTCATGAGCAAAACCCACAGACAGATTTCATTAAAAACACGAAATAACCCATGAATATAACACAACTTTAATCATCACGGCATTATTACTTCTCCCAACTTTTCCCAACCCGTTTTGCAACTTCGCCAAACTTCGGGAAAGTTACAAAAAAGTATAATTATGTTCGCGAAAAATTTTGCACCAAAAAAAAATCGGAACTTTTTTTGAGTTGGCAACCCTAATGCAAGTTGTAACCGGTTGAAACCAGTTTCAAGTGACACTTCCAAGTTTAACTGCAAGTGTGCTCGCGAAAAAGTTACGAAATTACGAGATTTTCATTCTTATGCAAAAACTTAGTTTTCACTGTTTTTTTATTGGATAGATGTGGCAGTTTTATGTTTGTATGTGTGTGGAAAAATGACATATCAATTTACAGTGTTTTACCCGTTTGACAACCAAGCGACAGCCAGCTGTCGCGATGCTTTTGTTTTTTTACTGTCTCGAATCACGTGTGTTCAAAAATTTAAAGATGCTGTTTATTTCTTCTTGATTGAAACCAATTTTTTGCTCTTTCAATGTTACATTGCATTAATAATCGTTTTAATATACGGTAAAACTGTTTTGTTTTGGCTCCTTTTCTCTTTGATGTCAAATCTTATGGGATAAGAGAAATAACAAACTTAAAAAAAAAAACAAAATAGTGGGTTTAGAAGAATTAAAGACATTTAATTTATGTTACTATTGAAAAATAATACTAGAAACTAAATTAAATTTGATCAAAGGGAATCCAGGCAAGCACTATTGTTAACTCACATGTACCTTCCAACGTTTAACTTAGACATCGCAGACATCGATAAAGGTTCTTAAGAAAATCTGTAACCGCCAATCCACTTTGAGCACGCGTGGTGATCAATGCTCGTGCCTTCTCTGTATGAAAAGAGGCCTTTTTCCTGCAATGAGACAGTAATAGGCTTATATTATTATTAACTGCACCCTATTTTCACGAAAACCGTTCAATTCATTTCCAGCTATTATTGTTTCAGCCCCTATTCGTTTTGCTTACCTTACTATATAACAATTTCTCCACGTAAACCATCCGTATTTCCATAAGCTTTCCCCTCACTATATTAAAGGTACCAAATAACTACATTACACACTCAAGATTGCTATCAATTATGCTCTTATTGCTAATGTAATAGAGTTCAAATTTAATCGTTTTATGTGTGTAAAATAGAATTTGTGCGAAATGTGAGTAGGTAGCAATAATTCTTCAATTAACTGAGCCTCTGGGGCGTGTAGTGGTGTGGTGCAAGTTATAAGTTCAAGAGTTTTTAAGGGTAGGGTCACCTTGCAAGGTCATATAAATTGACCTTAAGACATTGGTATTGTCTTTTAGAAAGGTCAAAATACTTACTACAAATATGATATCCATTTTATGCTTAACCGTGCTATTTTCCAGCAATCAACCAAGTATAGTTTGAAACTCAGGTCAAAATCTATCAGTTGGTTAATAACGCAAAGATTTTGACATTCGTGCTGTTTCTGAAATCTTGAGAAAGTAGTGTTTTCTAACCTCAACAATTTTACCAGCATTGTTAGTTTTTTTTACTTATTTAAAATATACTTTGAAATTTAAAAATATTATTCAGCCTTTTTTTATCTCAGCATTTATCAGTCAAAGTATGGTATACGATGTGTTAAGGTTAGAGATATTTTTATTTGTAGTAAGTATTAAATAATTTCATAAAAATTTTGCTCTATTTACCTCTACTATAAATTAAAATATAAACTAACTCTAGTCTGTGACTTTAGCTTGCTTTGTATCAGCAAAAAACAATTTTAAAATTCATTTATTAGTTCCAGAGATTACCTCTCTTAACAATTAATCCTTCAACATCCGCTTGTGAATTGCACCAGCCTCTAATACATCAACGGTAACGCACAAATCAGTCCTGAGGAAGCGATTTATGACTCCCTCGCGCGGGGGAAGAGGGGGGGGTATGTTATACAATTACTAGTAAACTACCTTAAATTGTAGAACAAAAGAGGGGGACATTATAGAGGATGGTGTGAATTATCCCGAGAATGAATGCTACTAATATTAATATTGTTATTAGATGTTTGTTACTCTATTACGCAAACCTTATAAACGGATTTTGATAAAACTTTACAATAATTTAGCTTATACTCGCACATCAGATATATATAGGCTAAAATAAAAACACATCACACACTGTGACCGACAAGAGCGGAGCAGTAATAAGTTCATGAGATACAGCCTGGAGATAAACGGACAGACAGAACGTCAAACTGTCAGTGAAGTGTTAGTAATAGTCCCCTTTTACTCTTTGGTAACGGAACCCTAAAACTAATTTAAGTTCATTTTTAGTCCCAAACATTTTTGCAGCCCCTAAAATAAAATTGTACATCGAAATTAACGGGCCGTCGCTAACAGGGCCAAATTAGTCTAGAATTTATTAAAACATCCTACTTTTTAGTGTAGGAATAAGAAATATTAATTTCTAGGTCATCCGACCGCACTTTATTTTAGTCTTTTGTCTTTGATGTAATTAAGTTAAAAAATACTGGCGCTAATGTTGTACGAATTTTAATGTAGGCTTTAGTTTTTATTAACTTTAATTTGATGCTTTATAAAATGAAGTGGTAGTGAGCTGGTGATTCGACGATTAATTAAATAAGAATATTCAGCCGCGGAAATAAGACAAGAGTTACACAACACTTGTCTTATTTCCGCAGCTAAATAAGAAAAAGACAAGCGTTGTGTAGAATTACCTCTGACTAGGAGTGACGATCTGCAAAAGACGACTAGCTATGTGAAATAAAATTGTTATTATTTATGCAAGTAAGATCTTAAAATCACTTTAACATCTTATATTTTTTTTATAACTAGCTGGCGCTTGAATTTCCAAACTGATAGAGGTTAGGAGCTATTTTGAATATAAAGGTCATTGTCGAAATTGTCCTTTCGATTTATTGTATTGAAATACCTTAAACACTCAAAATGAGACAACCATTACTAATTATTTTGCCTTTACAAATTATAAGACGTTGATGAAACTCAGCCCAATTTGTAGCCCGTAAGTTAAATTGCGACTAAAATTCGTTAAGTTAGTAAGGCATACGTGATCTAAAATAGCAAAATATCGAGAAAAACTAAGAATGTACAGGGTTTTCAACATCCATACATTTATCTAGTTTTGTTTTCCGACCGACTTCGTCTTACACATATACTGACTTTTTATGTCCTTCGATTAGAAAATTGGTCCCTTATTATTGTAACAAAATATTATCTTACTGAACATCCACCGACTTTATCATAAAACCCGCTTCGTCACTTCGATAATAAAGCCTTACCCCACCAACAATAAAACTAGAATCATCAATAAACTAAATAACAACAGACAGAACCTCAAATTTCCCCAAACACACACAGAAAAAAACTGCATCTTTTTCCCCTACAATAAAACGATAAGAAAGACGTGTAATAAAACTACGTATTCCTACAAAATGTTGCAATTCTCGCAGAATAGTGTAAAAAGGGTTAAACCATGAAACATGGTATAAATTATGCTGTGAAAAATACACAGAGGACTTGAGACCCGACGGGACTTATCTTAGCGACACACGGACTTGAAAAATGAAAGTTTTGATTCTTATAAAAAATATAATATTTATTTTAAACCCTTTTATCATCCGAAAGTATGTGTTGTAGCCACAAATCTTTATAATGAAGTAGCTATGTGTAATAAAATAATGGACCTTTTGTTGAGTTTATGTATCGGCACATTAACCTCACTCGAACACGTCTTCACTCTGCGGCGGCGGGTAGCAGACTGACAGACTGCTCCCCCACCCCGCACTCTGCGTGAGAGTGTAGGAACGAGACGACAGATGTTTGCCAGTGTGTGTAGTTGTATGGTTGTGTGTGTGTCTGTTTGTATGTTCGTTATGATCGTGTATGCTACATTATGGTTTGTCGACCACAGGCCAGTTGAGTGAACCACAATATACCACAGCCTTTCAACGATCAACCGACAGCCGGCTGTCGGGCTGCTATTGTCTTTCTATTGTGTCTCGAAACCGGTGTGTTTGAAGGTTTAAACAACAAAATGACAGTGATCATAAGGGTCAATTTTGCGTGGCAGTATTACGACACCTGACATTTTTATGACAGCTGTCACTTTGACATTGGGTCAGATCAGGGAATAAGTTAGTAGAATAATACACGTAGTAATTATACACGTTGGAGTCATCTCGTGTTCTTGGTTATAAGAACACGTGTATGATCTCCATACTATAATTTAATAACCGTACAATTGTCATTTAAACTGAAATATTATTTTCAAACTGAACATTGGCAGAAATCATCGAAAATTCGGTGGATTGCCATATTAAACATAAAAGTTGAAGTTGAAGTTATACACGTCAATTTTTTTTTTGAACGACGAAACCGTTTTGTAGCTTATAAAAAACATTCGATACACACTATCTTTTGAAGTTCATACAATCATGCCAGGACACAAATATTAAAAGTGAAATATAAAGATTAAAGCAAAAACAAAAAAAGTGCAAAATTTAGTCAAAAGCTGCTCTTAGCGGCAATAATGTCAAAAATAAAAACATACTTAAAATATTAGCGTTTTTAACAAATTGAAACTCAGGTAATAATGCAGAAGTTTTAAAAAAATATATACAATTATACTTTTATATATAATATAATTATGGTATAAAAAAATGTCAAAAACAAACACTTCTACAATAATATTACAAAGAAACTGGCTTAAACTTTCTAACAGACCCAAATAAAAATAGAATCTGGATTGAAGTGAGGAATTAGAAAGACAGCTTTATCCCTATGTTGAATATTTTTTCTACCTCCTATTTCTACGAGATAATTAAAAGACGATAAACTAAAACAAGTTATTTTAAAATACAAACCGTAGCCTTTCCTCTTTTTGTTAGCGGCCATTATGTTTTTTTGAATAAAATATCTTACTGCGCACATTCTTTTTCATTATTTCGAATATATCTAGATTTGAATATCACCATCATAATTTAGCTTTTTCCAGTATTAACTAACTGAGTTCAGTTAAATACCTAGTATATTACATGTAGCTAAAGGGTAGCCAGAAGTCAAAAAATAAAAATCTGCCAATCAAACCTTCATGGCCCAGTTACTGGGTAAAAAGAAGGAGGTACCGTGTAACACAGTAACTGGGTTTGTTTGTTGGGACTAATTATCAGACTTCTAAGTATCAATAACGATAACTCAGTAGCAGTACTAGGCAAACTAGATTTTGACATAACACTAATAATTGAATAACATAAAAACAGATTATGTAAAAGTACCTTGATCAAGGTACTCTTTTGTTGAGAGAAGCACACAATTTGAGTGGACCTGTCCAGGCTGTGCAAGCATTTGTCAGTTATTGATAAGCTTAACTTTATTAATTCTAGTTGATTTCGTGTCTAGTTGATTCTAGTCACCAATCGAAAAAAAAAAAGTTTTTTATGGAGTAAAATAGGCAAGATACTCCATTGGAGAAGAATAAACAAGAAACTCCGTTGGAAAAGAATGGACAAAAGATTCCATTGGAGATGATTGGACAGGATACTCTACTGGAGAACAATAGACATGAATACCATTGGAGAAGAGTGGACAAAAGACTTAATTGGAGAAGAATGGATAAGAGATTATTGTAGAAGAATGGACAAGAGACTCCATTGGAGATTAATGGACAAAAAATTCTGTTTTTGTTTCTTTCTTTTGTGTATGCAATAAATAATAGAAATATGAAAGAATGGACAAGAAACTCCATTGGAGAAGAATGGACAAGGATCCATTCTTTAAGAACATCCATAGTTATCCACCCTTTCCACCCGTATGTCCCGTTATCTCCGTCGCTCCGAGCCCCCGGCCGGTACTTACTCGCGAAATAACATTTTTGATTGTCATCCCTTTCTTTCTTTTATCAACCCTTTACTATCGCGTTGTAGATGAGGTTTCACAAAAATGCTAAGTGGACGGTATTAGAGGTTGTTATCAGGATTCTGGTGTGATTTTTATGTCCGTGTTAGGGTTATTTTGGGGGAAGAAATTTTTGTTTTTGTGCTGAATGTGGGTTTGATTCTAGAGTCACAAAGAGTTATTTATAAGTAAAAATTTATTTTGTAAATTAGTTAATATAATACGTCAATATTTATATTCACTTATTTTATACGAAAGATGGAATCGGTGTTTTGTAACTGACTACAAAACAAAGTCTACGTTTTTTTTAAAGTCCATACAATAGGCGAGACGACAAAAAGAAAGTAATTAGTCCGTCAGATAGATTATCAAAAAATTTTGGACACGTATTTTTTCTTTTTTCTCGTATACGAAGAATGACGACGATACAGTGCGTTGAAGTTGCGCATGACGTCACGATCTGATACAATTTTTGCAGGACGGTGACGTCAAAAGCCCCCACTCCGAAACTTTGTTGCTCTTTATCTCTGTATTTTTTTATTAATTTGATCAAGCAAAAAGTACGTGTCCCGTATTTTCGGCCGATCTATCAGACGGACTAAACAGAATGCCATTTTTTTAATGCTGTCGTCATCCTTATTGTATTGGTCAAATAGAAGTATTTACATAATGTAATTTCATAAAAGAAAAGCACATAGATTTGAGTGGACCTGTCTACTCATTGCAAGCATTTAAATTACTTTTACGTACGTATTAATAAATTATATTTTATTGTTTCAGGTACTGAACACTAGTCAATCAAGCACGAGTTCCAGTCAGTATGGTCTACCTACTAGAAATATTAGACAAGTAGGAGTTGGTGTTGGACCTTGGGGTTCCGTCCCAAAAATGTGACTGCCACATCCACTGTTTAAAATATTAATCAGGAAATAGATATTAGAATACTCAACACATCTATTTAATCTTTAAAGCAATACAGTCGTAATAATACATGTTAATATAATTAATGTTTGTTTTTACATTCCCGAGTGCCGATTCTCTTGTGCACAATTTAACGTAAATTTAAGTTAAGTGCATCTTTCTCTTTCCATTTCTTATAGAAAAGGACAGAAGATACATTTTAGTTTCAATCCTGTCAAATTAGACAGCACCTGATGAATATTGACGTATATTTTTTTTTTTTTTTTTATTACAATGGGCTTGCTCTTGGTCCCAGACTAGCCCGAGGGCATAGACGGAGCCTACGATGGAGCGAGCTTACCCAGTAGATGCCTATGCACTCTATTCTTAAATACTTCCGGGTTATATGAATTTGGAAACACAGACGCCGGCAGGGAATTCCATTCCTTTGCGGTGCGCATTATGAACGATTTTGAGAAGCGCTGCGTGCGGATGTGAGGAATATCAACCAAGAAAGGGTGGTATCCCGCCGTACGTCTGGATGTCCGGTGGTAAAATGGGGATGAGGGAATGAGCTCGTGTAGCTCATGAGCACACTCACCGAAGTGCAATCTGTAAAATACCGCCAGACAGGCAACTGGTATATTTAGACGCCATGTTTTTAAATTGCGTCTAAATTATCTATATAGTGTCTAAATTTGACAGGACTTAACTAATATTTGATCTTCTGTCCTTTTCTTAATTAAAAGGAAAGAGAAAGATGCACTTATCTTAAATTTACGTTAGTTTGTGCACAAGAGAATCGGCACCAATAATTAAGATGATTTCTGGTTTACACCTGCGACCGCAATAACCAACATCATCACGTCGAAATCACGAAAAAAAACTAGTAACACTACACTCTACATTTCAGCTTATCCTTTCATGAAATTCAGGAGTAATAAAGGAACTATTTTTACCGTTTCTTACGTACATAAAAGTGAGGCTCTTAAGACCAGGAAAACATAAAGCCTTAGGTTAGCATTCATTTATCTTGATGGCTTCAAAATGGCGGACGTATAATGCAGCTCTCATATTTGCATTCCTGAAAGAGTTTCATAATGTTTCAGGGAAGTAGGCTTTTAACTGTAGTGGCACTGAAGTTGTTGTGAGCGAATATACCTGGAAGTATTGCAAAATACTTCAGTTAGGAAAATTGTTTTTTACATTTTTGGCTTCGCTCACGTTAGAAAGGGACAAAAAGTAGCCTATGTGACTCTCCATATCTTTATCTATCTCCACGTAAAAAATCACGTCAATTCGTCGCTTTGTTTTGCTTCGAAAGGCACAAACAAACACACTTTCCCTTTTATAAACTAGCTTTGGCCTACGGCTTTGCTCGCATTAGAAAGAGATAAAAAGTAGCCTATGTCACTCTCCATCTCTTCAACTATCTCCACTTAAAAAATCACGTCAATTCGTCGCTCCGTTTTGTCATGAAAGACGGACAAACACACACACTTTGCCATTTATCAATTACTATCTTTTGCCTATGGCTTTGCTCGCGTTAGAAAGAGATAAAAAGTAGCCTATGTCACTATGCCACTCTCCATCTCTTGAACTATCTCCACTTAATAAATCACGCCAATTCGTCGCTCCGTTTTGTCATGAAAGACGGACAAACATACAGACAGACACACTTTTCCATTTATAATATTGGTATGGATTAAGTATGGATTTAAGTGTAATCTTAAGTCTCAATCTGCTTAAAATATCTTGGAAGTCTAATTTTACCAAAAAGTTTAATTTAAGTATTCTGTTGTGTGTATACACAATGGAAAACCGTGGAATAATATTGATGTTTGATAGGTATTTGTTCAAAGTTTGGTTATTTGTGATAAACATACCCAGACAGGAGTTTCTAGTGTTAGGCAACTTTATGTTTTTTTCAAAGATTAAAAAAGAGATAAAAGTTTTTGTGTGGAGAGCTAACTAGCTACAAAATGGTGAAACTTACTCTAATATCATGAACACACTTATTTTTTGGGATTGGGAAATCATTCAATGACTGCTCCCGTCCTGGGTGCGGCGGGAGGGCGTTTCAGACTTTTACTGACTAAAACCCACTCATGTTCCTTCGGTTGCCCTTTATGTTCCGGGGTCACGGTAACTATTATAAACTTTCGCAACCCCGGCAGGCGTTGGCCCTGTTGGGCCCCTTCCTGTGCTGACTACTACCGCCTCATCACATAGTTAGTGGTTATTTTATTTCTAACTAGCATTTGGCCGCGACTTCGTCCGCGTGGATTAATAGCTCCCGGGGGATTTCCGGGATAAAAACTATCCTATGTCCTTTCTCGGGTCCCAGACTATATCTGTACCAAATTTCATTCAAATCGGTTCAGTTGCTTAGTCGTGAAGAAGAGACAGACAGACAGAGTTACTTTCGCATTTATAATATCAGTACAGATACTAAAAGGAGTTAATAAAAAACACAATTACGTCCTACAAAGTGGCTCAAAGGACCAACTTTAAGCTGAACCGGAAACTTCTCAAAGTCGAAAATACACATTTAATATCCATACTAATATTATAAATGGGAAAGTGTGTCTGTCTGTTTGTCTTTCTTTCACGGCAAAACGGAGCGACGGATTGACGTGATATTTTAAGTGGAGATAGTTGAAGGGATGGAGAGTAACATAGGCTACTTTTTGTCTCTTTCTAACGCGAGCGAAGCCGCGGGCAGTAGCTAGAAATATATAAAAGAAAGTCGTGTTAGTTAAACATTTTATAGCTCAAGAACGGCAGAACCGATTTGACTGAAAATTGGTGGGGAGGTAGCTTAGGAGGAGTGGACGGACATAGAATACTTTATATCTTTATTTTTTAGTAACAAAAAATCTGATATAATGCGATTGAAACCGCGGGGGACAGCTAGTTAAGTCTAAATATAGAAATCCTTAACTAAACTGTAAACCACGATACTCTATAGCTAGTATGTCTAATTACACACGAAACTAAGATATTCCGTTAATTACTGATAACCAATTACGGCGTATTTCGGTAAATAATAGTTTGCACTTAATTCCGCTGTGTTCAGTAAGCTGACGTAGTGTTGGATTATATCGATAAAATATAATCCGGAATTTACGATAATTGAGTTTTACTGGAATAGTGTTGTTTTGCTTATTGTGTCGATGTAACTAGAGTCGATTGGTTATGGTTTATTAATAAATAATTGCTACTGTATGGTCAAGTGACGTTAAGAAAAAGAGTTTTTAATTCTAATAGTATAAAGATACTTATTTATTTATTAAAAAGTAAACCAACAGTGGATGCATTTAACAATGGCAATGAGATGTCTATGGAACTAGAGCTAATACATACACCATTTACAGATTTACATAACTTTGTCGTTGCTAGGAAATACAATAAAAAAAAACACAATATAAAAAAGTTAACTTAACTAAAATTGCACCATTAATCAAAGCAGAATAAAATAAATCAAATTAGATTAATGTAAATCAAATCGAATTAAATTAAAATAAATTGAATTAGACTGAATTAAAATAATACTTAAATCTTTTCTGCCATAGTACAAGTAATTTGACAGTTAATGATAAAATGAAATAGATTTTGTAAATCCATACTAATATTATAATGGGAAAGTGTGTCTGTCTGTCTGTCTGTCTGTCTGTCTGTTTGTCTTTTTTTCACGGCAAAACAGAGCGACGGATTGACGTGATTTTTTAAGTGGAGATAGTTGAAGGGATGGAGAGTAACATAGGCTACTTTTTGTCTCTTTCTAACGCGAGCGAAGCCGCGGGCAGAAGCTAGTAGGTAATAATTATATAATACTATATTATTATACTATTCTAGTATTTGAATTTTATTATTTTAAGCGAACGATGAGGCCGGTATTTCCCAGCTGACTATTCTGAGAATAAACATCCAAAATAAACTCAGTAGTGCTCAGTCAGAACAATTGCAAAGTAGGGTTTATTAATCTTGCCCTAAGTATATAAACTTACACCTCAAAATAGTTTTAGTAGTGATAAAGTTCTTCACCAGTTAGTATAAATATCAAAACTAGAAATGTCAAAGCGTCAGCCATGTACTCAAGTGTCATCAACTTGTAGACGGACTGTCAAATGCACAATGATTTGTAGCTCTGACTGCATGACAACCCAAAAAAACCGTTAGATAGATGACGGTTTAAAAATATGAAAAGTGCGAGTCTAACTCACGTGCGTAGAGAATCGTACCGCCGCCGCCGTATAATATTTGTTGATCTAGGATAAAAATGTCGTGATGGCCTAGTGGCCAAGGCCTCTCATGTAGACGGTTCGAATCCGGGCAAGTACCAATGTGAGTTTTCAGGTCAAATGTACTTTCTAAAGTTTATCTTGGACATCATAGAAATCGGTAAAGGAAAACATCGTGAGGAAACCTGGACTTTTAGTGAATATAAGTCCAAAATCGCCAATCCGCCTTGAGCAAGAGTGGTGATTAATATTCGTGTCCTCTCTGTATGAGAAGAGGCTTTTGCCCTGCAGTGGAATAGTCATACTGGTATTATATTATACTTTTATTATAAGGGAAAAAAATGAGAACCGCTTTTAATTTTCAGTTCTCTCTTGCCAATATTCTTTTTCGTGCGGGTACCGAACCTGCAACCCTCAGCAGCAACCACTCGCTTAACACCTGCGCTAACCATATTCATCCAAACATATTGCTGACACTAAATAAAACCCCTAAATAACATAATTTCCTAACTACCCTAATCTGGCCCTTAACATACCTTAGCTTAACTAACTTAGCTCCTCACACGTAACTTAAAACCTTATCCTTGGCTTTAACAAAGACTCATTTAAGTAAAGCCTTCAAAGTTATGTTTATCAAAGTTAGGTAAGAAATAACAGTTATTGGTTAGTGGGCTTACTGACATAACTTCGTATAATCGGATTAGGAAGTAGGGTTTAGATTTGTTATAGATGCCATGTCTGTATCTATTTCTGTGAAACCACGTTGCTGTGGTTTGAAGGGAGTTAGTGAAGGTATGGTGGTGGTTAGACGATTAAAAAACTCTTTGGTCTGTTAGTTAGATTAACAAAAATTTTTGGAAACGTATTTTTTTTCTTGTAAGTGAAAAATGACGACGATACAGTGCGTTGAAGTTTCGCGTGACGTCACGCTTATGTATAATTTTTCGGGAAACTTTACAGATTGTATTAATCCCACTAATATTTGAAATGTAAAAGAAAATGCATATGTGTGTGAGGATGTTTGTCACTCTTTCACGCAAAAACTAATTTAAGGGATTTTAACGAAATTTTATAGTCATTTAGCTTATACATCAGAATAAGATATAGACTATAAAACATCACGTTATAACCTTCAGAAGCGAAGCAGTAATCAAAAACCGCGGAAAACAACTATATAATACCAGCCTATAACTGTCCCACTGCAGGGCAAAGGCCTCTTCTCATACAGAGAAGGCACGAGCATTGATCACCACGCTTGCTCAAGACGGGTTGGCGATTTCAGACTTATAATCACTACAAGTTCAGGTTTCCTCACGATGTTTTCCTTCACCGATGTCTGTGATGTCTAAGATAATCTTCAGAAAGTACATATGAATTGAAAAAGTCACATTGGTACTTACTACGTACTACTACCCGGATTCGAACCCACAACCACTTGCATGAGAGGCGGGTGCCTTAACCACTAGGCCATCACGACATTCACAGCTAATTGAGCTATTTTTCTATAATATTTTTACATATGTAAAGAGAAAAACTAACCAACAAGTCATCAAGATTAACACCATCTAGAAAAATAAAGGAGAAGCCACGTTTGCCTTGCCTATAACAACTCTCCAGAACATTCTCCGCTATTCTATAAGGAAGTAAACTAAAGCTGTTATTAAGAGGATTGAACTGTGTACTACGGAAATTATTCGATCGGTTTACGGTCGGAAACTGTAAGCCTTCAGCGAATTATAAACTAGACTTAGTTGGATATAATCCTTGTGATGTACCAGAGCGTCTACTGGGGTTAAGATCTAGGTAATACGGAAGTTTTGAGTGTCATTTTAGGTAGATCTGTTTTCTGCCTGTCATAGAAGGTTTGTATAAATAGAACCTTTATAGGATTAATCGAATTTCTATCGGTCTGATTCTCCCTTTTCCATTTTATCTACAGAAACAAAAATAAACATTTTAATATTGCAGAAAAACCTTGAAAAGTGGCATTATCATGAAAAAGTGATGAGACCATTAATTTATTTCAAGACCATAATTATGTACCATATTCTAACAAACCTTAAATGTTTTATGATTTATTTATTTATGATTTAAAAGTGCAAATAACTCGATTGATAGCCTATTTCATGAAAAAGTCATTCAATTGAGTGGTATGCACTCTGAGGGCCAATTTGATGATTTAACTGATTATAATCCGGTATTTGACACCATCATCAATTGACGTACTTCTTATGAACTGTCAAAACGTGATTCTCCTATAGATTTTGAATGGCAATGTCACCTTGTGACGCCACAAGCTAGCAACTCTATTGACTAACTATTTATTGATTTCAAGGCAATTAAAAATCTAATTTTACAGTAAATTAAACACGAATCCGATGCTTAGGACTAATAAAAAGATAGGTTTTATAAAAAATATGTCTTAGATTTATCGGTTAATAGTGTCAAATACCGTATTATGTAACTGATGGCCTGACAGTCACAAATCATTCTATATCAACACACACCCAGACATTGAGCTGCAAATTGCAAATATACGCAAGAAAATTTGATTTCCGCGAGCTACTTTGAACATCCACCTTAAATATTATACGGAGAAAATAAATATAAACTCACAAAATTGTACCCAAGTCATTATTAACACTACAAATAATGGTAAAACATATCAACCATACCCATCGACCATTAAAAAAATTACAACACTAACTTAACTACATCCAGATTTTAACCAAAAAAACAATAACACCATAAAAAACGACTTTCCATAATAAAGCAGGCGGCATTTATCACCAGGCTTCATTTAAAAGATGTTCACGTCTCAAGGAACTTGTACTTACTAAGATGCTATTTATACGCGAGGGGGGGGGGGGGACTTCCAAGAGGAGGGAAACAGCCTCAGTTTACGAGATTACGTTTTGAGTATACAGCCGAAAGACTGGGATGTTACACCGATGTTTTGTTAGTGGAAGGTGCAGGGTTGGCTGGTTTTTTGGTAGACACTAAAATTACTTTTTTCAGTTTTTTTTTGTTTCAAGGTTTGTGAGAGATTGTTAACTGTGGATCAGCCTGATATGGTGCTTAATCCTGATGCGTACAGTAAAGTTGCTGAATGTTTATAATAGTTACCGTGACCCCGGAACATAAAAGGCAACCGAAGGAACATGAGTGGGTTTTAGTCAGTAAAATTTTGACACGCCCTCCCGCCGCACCCAGGACGGGAGCAGTCATTAGATGATTTCCCACTCCCAAAAAAAAATGCGTACAGTAAAAAGTATATCTTTCTCACTTGTTGAAAAAAAATGTTATAATGTAACACAAGCCGTTTGTAGTCATTTGGGATAGGGCGTGGAATTAATTTCAATCATAGTGGCGCTAGGTCAAAAAGGCATTACAAAAAACATTAACTGATGCGCATTTCGACTGCAACTGCAACGGATGATGCTGATAGCGTATAAAACACTTAATTTATTTAATATTAATTAACTTCGCTCATATAAACAAGTTTTTTTCTTCAACTTGTTTCTTCTAAAGCTTTTTATAAACCATAAAAAATAGGTATGCTTGTCATAACTATCGTCCAGACCCAAACCACGCTCACCCACGACCTCAAGCCACGCTGCCCCATCCAGCAACCGCCACATCTTTGCCCAAAAACCCTAAGTATGTATACGGCTGGCTTTATTAAATTTTAGACACTTATTCACCCGCCATTGTTGAAACTTTCCCGTATTATGTGCTTGTAATAAACTAAGTTCTTAAAACATCGCATGTATCGAAATCTGACAAGTTTTGTACAACAGACTTGTATAATAACTCACATGTAATCATGGGTGTATTAATAATATTGTTACAACTTTATTTTAAAAGAGTTAGTATGGGGTTTCTTTGCCATTTTTCCCCATAGGAAATACGTTTGAAATTGACGAATAGATTTGACTGTTTTATTTGTAAAGGACGTTTTAAAGGGCCATTTTAAACCGAGCACACGTGATTTTAGACACAACAGAAAGACAATAGCAGCGCGAAAGCCGGCTGTCGCCTGGTCGTCGAATGGACTATTGAAAATAATCAATTTCAATTTTATTTAAAGAATATTGTTCACGTTATTGATTTTTCGTGTTATCGTGAATCTAAATACAGACTTACAATTTACCAGTAATACAGACGTAAAGACTTTCATGCAAGACGCTGTGGGTTCAAATCCGAGCAAGTACCAATGTGACTCTTTCAATTCATAAATGTACTTTCTAAAGTTTATCTTCGACGTCACTGAAATCCCTTGCCTCGGAAAGCACGTAAAACCGTTACGGGTAGTCAGACACCAGAAAATCTGGCCAGGTATCGTGTCTCCCAGTTACTGGGTTGTGGACGTCTGATAGGCAGTCGCCTTACGTAAAAGACTGGTATCCAGCTAAATCCGGCTAGGCTGGAAGCCGACCCCAACAGAGTTGGGAAAAGGCTAGAGAGATGGGTAGATGGAATGTTTGTGATTCGTGGGGTTTACAAACCCGACGATTGATTGAAAATTCTATGGAAGAATAATCTAGAGGATTGGAAAATATTGAAGAATTATAAGCAACATGTCAGACCTAATCAAACAAGAAAACATTAAAGTCAAAAACTTTCTCAATATAACTTTTAGTTATTTTTGTATTAAACATCGGTGACATTGACGAAGGTAAAATGTCACAAGGCAACGTAGCCTAGTATTTATATCTTAATCTACTATATAAAAATAAGTCGGGTTTTCCTTCCTGACGCTATAACTTCAGAACGCACGAACCGATTTCCACGGTTTTGCATTCGTTGGGAAGGTCTCGGGCTCCGTGAGGTTTATAGCAAAAAAAAGAAAATAGTAAAAATTAAAATCCCTTGCCATGCCGTCCCGGTCTGCGTAGGCCCTTATTCCACGCGGACGAAGTCGCGGGCAACACCTAGTATAATATATATAAAGTAGTGACAAACTCGAAATACATTAAATACTGTCTTTTAAAAAAAGAATAATACTACATGTCTTCGACACCAAGGCCGGCCCAGGAAAAGGAGGCGTGATGAGCTTGACGCACACCACGAGAGCTGGTTCGAGGAAGCGAAAGAAAAGGGAGTTTGGAAGGAGTTAGGGGAGGGCTTTACCCAGCAGTGGGACAGCATAGGCTAGTTAAAAAAATACTACATGTTCTTAGCCAATTCAAAAGATTATAAGACATATAGTTTTCAGATGTTTTGTCAGTCTATCTATTTGTCTATATATTTGTTTGGGATAACTTTAAAAACTACTACACAGATTTCTTTCGAATTGTGCATGAATATTTCCTAGCGGTTGAGTCAACAGAAATGCTATATTTTATCACGCTATCACTTTTGTAGGATGAGCAGAAAAGTGATATGTGCAGGCATAGTATTTTTTGCTGCTTTATTTCGATCACGCAGAAGACGTTGCGGGCAGCAGCTAGTAATTAATATAAGGGTTTATATCATAGTAATAAATATTATAAATGGGAAACTGTTTGTTCGTTTTTCACGGCAAAACGGAGCGACGGATCGACGTGATTTTTAAGTGGAGATAGTTGAAGGGATGGAGAGTGACACAGGCCGTATACAGAAAGAAAGCTGGAAACTTATAAGCGCTTACCGGCGCTTGTCAGCGCTGGTTCGTTCTACACAAAGGAAGCAGGTTGAAGCAGACTAAGCAAAATGTCGGAATGATTTGCTTGCAGTTGTTATGGCAACGCCCAGCGCTGACGAGCGCGTGTTGAAGCTTGTCGATGTTCATATATTTTCCTGCGCGGATTACCCGCGTTGACAAGCGCCGGCAAGCGCTTATAAGTTTCCAGCTTTCTTTCTGTATACGGCCACACGCTACATTTTGTCTCTTTTAACGCGAGCGAATTTGCGGGCAAAAGCTAGTTGAAACTCTAGAATATCATCATCTTGAGCGTGTTGTTATCGATGCTAGTACCTTCTCTGTATAAAAAGAAGGCTTTGTCCTGCCCTACGACAGTAATAACCCAGTATTATTCCACTCAAAGTCTCACCAATAAAACACAACAAAGTAAGGCTACGGCCACACTGTGTGCCGTCATAGTCGTAACTCCAGCACTTATCTGTCGACAAAGGCTACTTGCATATGCATCAGTGTGTATCGATCCTGCCTGTTTGTAAGTACGATGTCATTCCGTACTAAAACTAGCTGCTTGAAAACATTAGCTTGGGTTTTTTGGCCTAAAAGTATTTTTAGACGAGGTGGAGTTCGCGCCAAGAATGCTTTGAATTTTTAATATCTTAGGATATCAAAGTAAGCATTGTCTGTATTACATTATGGTAATTAGACGACTAATATACAATACTTATAATAATAATAATTTCAGCCTATTATTGTCCTACTGCAGGGCAAAGGTCTCTTCTCATACAGAGAAGGCACGAGCATTGATCACCACGGTTGCTCGAGGCGGATTGGCGATTTCGCACTCATATTAACTACGAGTCCAGGCGATGAATCCTCACGATGTTTTACTTCACCGATGTCTGTGATGTCCAAGATATACTTTAGAAAGTACACATGAATTAAAAATCACATTGGTACTTGCCAAGATTGAAACCCAACCTCTTGTATGAGAGGCGGGCGCCTTAACCACTACACAATACAATACTTAAATCGACATATATTAAAACTAGCTTTTGACCGCGATTAATAGTTCCCGGGGGATTTCTGGGATGAAAACTATCCTATGTCCTTTCCCGGGTCCCAGACTATCTGAACCAAATTTCATTAAAATCGGTTAGTGGTTTAGGCGTGAAAAAAGTTACTTTCGCATTTATAATATTAGTACGGATGAATCCGTATTTCCATTTGTAATTCCTTTTTTGACGTGTAGGAGATGGGTATTTTAAAAGAATTAGCAGGTCAACAACACATAATAAACAATCATGCTCATCATGCAAATATTTGTCCTGGATGGGCATCCAACCCACAAAGTCAGGCTTAGCAGTCAGGGTCACTAACTTCTAGATCAACAGGCCAATCAGAATAATTGACAGCTTATAAAATGTGTAGCAACTCACTTCAACTTTCTGACTAACCGACTGGCTCTTTGACAATTAAGCAGAGTCCATGATCAGGTTGCCATGTTTATCTTTGATGAGTACGCGGCCCGACGCCTACCGTCTTTCAGAGGTACCGTCGTTGTAGACCAGCTTTAAGGAAGTTTCAACAATGTCGCGGCGATGTCGTCCGACGTCGCCCGACGTCGCCCGATGTCACCGGGGACACATGTCGCTCGACAAATGTTCTTAGTGGGGACGAGGCTTTAATAAGAACTGTTTTTGGTTTAAGTGAAATAAATGCTTTGATTTCGATTTTAATTTTGTCAATTGATTGAAAAACTATCTGATAAAGTCAGAGTTTAAAAAATCGAGACGAACCGTTTGTTCAAAATATCAAAACAACTAAAAAATTAAAATTTAACTCAATGACACAAGGAATGTTTCAGAATGAAAACAGTATACGACAACTGTCATTCTGACACGAACTTTACTACATTGACATAAAGTCACTTTTTTTTAATTCTTTCGATATTTTGAACAGTTTGTTCATCCCGATATTTTTGACGCTGACACTACCCTATTCCCCTAGGAAGATGTTAACAGAAGCACCTGAAAAATTGACGTAAATAAAAACCTGACCTATTTCAACAGCAGGAAAACCATATTAGAAACACAACCTTCCACTCTGAACAATATTGACTTAAGTTAATGACTCTCTGCCTACCCCACAAACACGATGGGCACATGATAAACAAACCTAGTTATGATGGGGCGAACTCGCTTCCTTTCAGGTGACTATTTATTTGTTTTGTACTAACTTTAATTATATTGTGTTGAGTTAGGTTCGTGTGAGTAGTAATTTTGACGTGTCAGGTGTATTTTGGAGTTTTAGTTTCGATTTTAGGGTTCTGTACTTTAAAAGGGGAATAATTTGTTGTCCATCCGTTTGTCTGTCATTCTGTGGGAGATCAGAGGGCCTAGACAAGTGGCATTGTAGAATAAATAACGTAAACGAATAGATTGTCAAATGTATGGAATTGACATAAGCTTGCGCCAAACAATTTGACATCTCCATACATTTGACAATCTATTCGTTTTCGCTATCTATTCTACAATGCCACTTGTCAAGGGGGGCAGATGGCTTTATTAGAGTAGTAAGGTTTATATTTATGCTGGGTTTCTGGTAACGCGATATTTTCCTTGCAGAACATCATAGGGTTAAAATGAACAATTTGACTTATTTCCAAAATCCACCCTGAAAACCAGGGAAACAGGGAATTGAAAAAAATTGTCCCAAGAGCTCCCATGGCTCAAATTAATGTTCTTCAGTAGATTTTAAGTCATTTACATTTTAGTTTTGTACGAAATATGCCGGATTTATATCATTTGATTCTAATTTAAAAATCATTTACTACTAAGTTTAAACATTTTAAATGAAGTACATCCATACTAATATTATAAACTTTGTCTTTCTGTCTCTTCTTCACGTTTAAACCACCTTACCGATTTGAATAAAATTTGAAGAAAGGACATGGGATAGTTTTCATCCGGGAAATCTCTAGGAACAGGAACATATTTATGTATACATATACTACAAAAAAAAAGTTTTTATTTACGTGCAACGAGCATAACCAGATCCAATTCCAACTAACAATTCATTTCACCACGTACATCCTATTGTGTCTACGTTTCTCAGAAATTATTGTGCCCCTAGTGGTGTTGTTTATTGTCACGCCGCCATCTTGGATTGTCGTGCGTCTGACTTCTTGTTGCCGGATTAAGGCCATGACGTGATTGATTAATGTTTGCCGGAAAGAAAACATTATGTGGTTTCTTTATGTAGTATAAGAAGGCTGAGATTATGAATTGTTGTAAAAACGCTTTAAGTGATTATATTTCTTAATGGTCCACTAAAAAACATGTTTTTTACCAAGACTATACCGCCTAGACTTTTCCTAACAAAGTTAGAAAGATAAAAAAAAGTCAGAAAGCCAGGGTCGGTTTTCTGGCTATCCAACTGATTATTAGTGTTCAACATGGAACAAATGCCTATATATCAATTTAATGGAATGGGCAACTAGAATCAACTCTAGTTTTGTAAATGACGTTTCAAAATGTATTTTTTGGTCTAATGTAAATAAATGCTTTGAGTTTGACTTTGAATTCCCCGTAACACAAATAACTGGGTAATATGAGGTAAGACGTATTATTTCGTGGGTTTGACAACTCGTAAAGACTGACAGAGATCTAACAAATGACAGAAGAGACCAACGGCTTTACTTGTTTCCCGAAGAACGGCGGGGTTATTACCTATGAAACAGCAATCAGCAATATTTACACACCGCGCGATTAATCGCTTAACGCCAAAAAAAAAACGTATTATATATGAACCGATTGCTAATCGCTCGCTGATTGTTCTAATGCACTTATTGCTACGATGACGATAAAGAAGCAATCGCTGGAACTAATTAAATATCACCTTTAATAAAAAAAAAGCTTAACTTTGCTCTTAAAAAAAAAACTATACTAAATACGAAACCACCAAACGAAAAATGCATATTTTAGTTAACTGATTGCTCCACAGAGGCAGCACTATCGCTAGATTGCTATTTGACGTGGCGTATTTTGAATTGACGTTTGAGAAGCAAATATTGCTAACTTACCGCGATCGCTCGGCTATTGCAAGATACGTAGGTAATCCCGGTGCGGGACTCAGTTATGTCTGAAACGACTGCCAGGATCCAGTGGGTTGCAGCGTGATGTAATATAGCCTAACAGCCTTCCTCGGCTATCGTACGATCCAACATCATAAGAATTTTTCAATTTGAACCAGTACTTTCTGAGATTAGCGCGCTTAACCAAACAAACTGTTCAGCTTTATTATATTCGCCATACAGATTAAAAGAACCCTTTCATATTTTTTAACAAATAATCTTTCCGATTCGTGAATGAGAGCGAGCACAATTTTATACCACTCGGTGAAATTTTACCCAGATTATTTTATTTCATATACCTTCGGGGTTGCGGAATGTTTATAACAGTTACCGTGACCCTGGAACATAAAGGGCAATCGAAGGAACATGAGTGGGTTTTAGTCAGTAAGAGTCTGACATGCCCTCCCGCCGCACCCAGGACGGGAGCAGTCATTGGATGATTTCCCACTCACCAAAAAAATATATATATATATATAGAAACGCATTTATCTAATGACTGTTTTTTGATATATCAACGTACAGCCCAAACCGCTGATTTTAGAGATATGAAACTTGAAGGGTGTGTTTTTTGTGAAGATGATTCCCTAAAAACATTTTTTTAATTCCACCCCTAAAGGGTTAAAATAGTGGTTGGAAGTTCGACATCCACGCGGGCATAGCCGCAGACGAAAGGTAATGTTATAATAAAATGTTAAAAGTAATCCTTTAGGTTCCTTCAACAAACAAACACAACAAATAACTTACTGCAAGATCAATTTTTACACTATCCACGGAACTACATCAATCTGGTAAAAGTAGACTTTCACAACACCCTCGGGAACACCTTTTCCTTACAACCTCAGTCCCTCACTTCTTCTGAGTTCAACACTTCAGACGCCCGGCACGCTCGGCGTGACACAACACGTGTGTGTAGACGTGACATAGCTCTAAAGTTAGATAATTTTTACACCAACCAGTAAAACAGAAATCAGGTAAAAGTAGCCTTTCATAACACCTTTAGGAACGACTTTTCCTCACAAACTCAGTCCCTCACTACTTCTTCTTTCAACACTTTATACGCCCGGCACGCTCGGCGTGACACTCCGCGTGTGTGTTTACGTGACCATATTTTTTTTTGGTGAGTGGGAATTCATCAAATGATCACTCATGATCCTTCGGTTGCCCTTTATGTTCAGAGGTCACGGTAACTATGATAACTATTCCGCGACCCCGGCGTTTAAATGTAAAAATGACTTGTAAAAGTGATCTTAAGATCCTACTTGCATAATAAACAATTTCATTTCATTTCAAAGAACAAACATTAATTGGTGACTATGAGTTAGACATTTTTTTACTTCAGCCAGCGAAACACAAATCGGGTAAAAGTAGACTTTTACAACACTCTTGGGAGAACCACCGTTTCCTCACAACCTCACATTAACCTTCACACGCGCGGCACGCCCGGCGTGACACGCTACGTGTGTGTAGACGTGACCACGGCGCTTAGATTTTAACGTGTCGTGTAGATGCAAGTGACATTGTGGTGTTGTGGAGGTTGACGGTTTGTTCGTTTGTTAGATGTGTACTGTTGCAGTGATGGGTCCGGTTTTGGTGATTGTTTTGGATAGCTAAGAAAGTGGTGAAAGCCTTGATGGATAGTAAGTTCAGTTGTCTGTTACTTATGAAAGTCAAGATTTTCGTCTTTGTAATAGAACCTGAAAAAAAAAGTCTTTTTTTTTTGTATAATATCTTGGTACTTGAGCTTTAATATCTAGAAATATTCAGATTAATGTAGCCTTCTGTCAGTGAAAATATAAAAAAAAAACAATTAAGTTTTCCCACTTTATTATATTTATATTACTTATTGGTTACTCATTTATAAACAGAATAGATAATACTTAAGTAATTATAATACCAGGCTATAACTGTCCCACTGCAGGGCAAAGGCCTCTTCTCACACAGAGAAGGCACGAGCATTGATCACCACGCTTGCTCAAGGCGGATTGGCGATTTCGGACTAATATTAACTACAAGTCCAGGTTTCCTCACGATGTTTTCCTTCACCGATGTCTGTAATGTCCAAGATAAACTTTAGAAAGTACATATGAATTGAAAAAGTCACATTGGTACTTGCCGGGTTCGAACTCGCAACCTCTTACATGAGAGGCGGGCGCCTAAACCACTAGGCCATCACGACATCAGTAAAGCGGTAAATCGGTAAATCTTATGTAATTATTATTTCATAACAATCTAGACAATCTCCAAGACATTAAGTAACATAAACAGAAGACAATCTTATGCAATTAAACCGAAACAGTCTACAAGAACAAAAAAATTATCAATAATATTCAACAAGACACTGCTTTGAGTAACACTAAAACCTTCACAAATTATTACATGCATCATATGCGTCGCATTTTCCATCAGTTTCGACAAATTGGCGCGATAGCGATTCACGTGACGTCATGAATCGTTAGCACCGGCGTTTAACATGTACGCGTCGATCTGATAGATTTTTAGACTTTAAACGGTTCAAAAGCGTTTTAAATTGTGATCGATGTCGATTTTAGTCCCGTAAATCGTTGCCTGAATAAAGTCGTTCTCTGTGAATTTTTTTGGATATGATATGACTCGCTTTTATCCGCGACTTTTCTCGTATGGATGTCGAACTTTGGTTCTTTATTTTACCCCAGTAAAGGTCGAATTTTTAAAAAGCCTTTCTTGGTGGATACCTATCAGTGGTTGGGCTGTGCCTTGATAGAATCACCCAGTCAATTAATCGGTTGGGCTGTGCCTTGATATAATCACCCAGTCAATTAATTCTTCGAACACACGTGATTTGAGACACAATAGAAAGACAATAGCAGCCCGACAGCCGGCTGTCGGTTGGTCGTTGAAAGGTTAATCAGTCAGTCAGCTTACCATTTTATATATACATATAAGATTGGTAGAAAATTACTGATGATTGTTTTACTGACATAATATTAAATATTTTTTCTTGTATTGTATGAGCAAGCAGAAAAATCTATATATAGGCTTTGCCTACTTTGGGATCAAATGGCCGCGTGTGGGTTATCTCAAGGTTTTTATTTATATTAATCCGGCCCAATTGTGTTAGTCGTAAAATAAGAAATCTACCAATTTTGTAGGTCATAACAGTTAAAACGAAATGCTATTTTGTATTTCCAATTGGAAATCCCAACCCATTTTTACGTTTTTATCGCATTTTTTATGTAAAGTAGTGATTTAATTCGATTTAAAGTGAAATAGGTGAAAAAAATGGAAACGTCCTACAAAAAATACTTTTTGGATAATTACGGGATATCGTGAATAAAATAAGGTTTAATAATAAATTATATTTTGTTTAACTATCGATCAGTAATTACACGTCACTTTATGTACTGAACTAGCTTTTGCCCGCGGCTTCGCTCGCGTTAGAAAGAGACAAAAAGTAGCCTATGTTACTCTCCATCCCTTCAACTATCTCCACTCAAAAAATCACGTCAATTCATCGCTCCGTTTTGCCGTGAAAGAAAGACAAACAGACAGACAGACAGACACACTTTCCCATTTATAATAATAGTATGGATTTTAAAAGAGAAGTACATTGTCGAATTAAAGTTCAATTTTATGACGAGAATACGTTATGTCACTGTAAATAATGGTAGCAATTCCTTATTATTGCACCAAATTGTTTCATAATAAATAAATAAATATCTTTGGACATCTCACACACAGTCACCTGGTTCCAAACTGTGTCTTTACTATAATACTAACTGATTTGTGTAGTTTATAAATAACTTATACTCAGACATAGAACAAACAATCAAGTTCATCACACAATGATTTGGCACGGGGTTGCGGAATAGTTGTAATAGTTACTGCAGCCCTGAAACATAAAGGGCAACCGAAGGAACAAGAGTGGGTTTTAGTCAGTAAGAAACCGACACTCCCTCCCGCCCCGCCCAGGGCAAGGCGCGCCTCAATGAGAAGTTAGCACGGGAAGGGGCCAACAGGGCCAACGCCTGCCGGGGTTGCGGAATGTTTATAATAGTTACCGTGACCCCTGAACATAAAGGGCAACCGAAGGAACATGAGTGGGTTTTAGTCAGTAAAAGTCTGACACGCCCTCCCGCCGCGCCCAAGACGGGAGAAGTCATTTGATGATTTCCCACTCCCAAAAATACCATTTGTCTAACCACAGAAGGCAGTCAGACCTTACATAAAAGATACAAAATCCAAAACGGTCAACAACAGCGCTAATCAGCTAATGCAACTAAACTTCGGACCGATTCAAAAATAGCCTTCAACTGTCAATACAAATTACTAGTTAAAAGGGAGTTGGACTCTAAAGTCCCGCCATTTTTGACGGCAGCCATGTTTGTTCAGAAGCATTGTTACTGAAACTTTCATGTAGTTATTCGGGGAAGCGACTGGACAGCACGGTTGGATGTTAGCGAAATATTTTTTGGAATTTGTGGAAATAAACGAATACACAGGAAACGGGGATTTTGTAGGTAAGTTTGGGAATAGTTTGCACTTTTGGCTTTTGGCACTGCGGACAGTGAGTTTGTCTGAATTCCTTGTTCAGGTAATATGTATGGTTCCGTGGTTTCACCCGCGTTATATCAGATTTTTGGATACTAAAAAAAAGAAGATAAAAAGTATTCTATGTCCGTCCCCTGGTCCTAAGATACCTCTCAACCAATTTTCAGCCAAATCGGTTCTGCCGTTCTTGAGCTATAAAATGTGTAACTACAACGACTTTCTTTTATATATAATTATATGATAATATCGGGGACAGAAATAAATGGCCAATGGACATATAAGACACATAAGTTTGCGAATCTCAGTTCTTTTCTTTCTCAAACATTTCCTGACTCACAGAACAATATTTTTCAGTCACATAATATTCTCAGAGTCAAGAGAGCGAGCTATTATAAGGAGAGGCTATTTCCTTACAACATATCATAGGCGACGGGCAATCCGTGTGAGATATAGCCCACTCAGGGGAATAGTCGCGCGGAGTGGCGATTTGTCGCGCGTTTTTTTTGTCGCGTCGCGGTGGAAGCGGCGTATAAATTATGCTGGTCGTTGTAATGCGTTTGTCGCAGTTTTGAGTTTATTTTTTCGTTGAGTTATCGTGTGGGATTGTTATAGGTTGGCGTGGGTTGTTTTATGTATGTCCATATGTCAATGATAGCAATGCGTTGGTCCTGAATTTGACTCTCGTGTCAGTCAAAGAATATTGAATTCGCCGAATAATTTTCAAGTAAAGCACATAGTTAGGAGGTATTTATAAAACAAAACACTTTTAAAATACTGCTGTGTATTTTTTGTTTCTTTGCCTTCCATACAACTGTTTAAATTTTATTGTAAATCACATTCATAAGTAGTCACTGACGAAATAAATTCCAAGGACACACGACTGCTACTTTTTCTCCAATAACTTCTTTTTTATGCTCCCAAAACTTACTCTAAGGCGGGTTTTAGTCTTACGCCGACGGCACGCGCACCGTCAGCGCTGATGACCGAGATATATGAACTTCTAGGAAGCGTTTTTGAATGATGCGTAGCTATCAGCGCGCACGGTGGTAGCATCGGCGCTGACAAACTACGCGCTAAGCTATCAGCGGTGACGGTAAGCGTGAGACTAAAATCAGCCTAAGGAAATCGCGGGCGATAGCTGTTGAAATATCAACGCACAGCCCAAACCGTTGGTCCTAGAAACATGAAACTTCGAGAGTATGTTCTTTGTGACCTGGAAGTAAAACTAAGAGATATTTTTTGGAAATTTCCAACCCAGAATAGGTAAAATAGGATAGAAGTTTCGACATTCATGCGGACGAAGTCGCGGGCATCACCTAGTTGCTTATTTATTCATTAAAATTTCCTTCTTAAACACCCTTTTCGCATATATTATTATATTTACTCTCCCCAAGATAACAAGCTCAGGTAGCAATTTGTAAGTGAACCAGTACTAATCCCTAATGGGATATTAATTTGATAGCACTTTGGAATAGATTTCATGGATAATATATTATATATAATCCTTTAGTTCACTCGTATGAATGTATTAGATTTAGTTTGAAACTGAGTTTATTAATAGGAGAGTTGAAAGCTAGCTGTTATTTATTAATTAATTTATTTACTCTCATCTTCAGCTAAAATATACATATTTATCTGAAAAACTTTCTTTTCTTTGACGGGCTTGTTGGTCTAGTGGTTGTGACCCTGACTGCTAAGCCGCAGGTCGTGGGTTCGATTCCCACCCAGGACAAACTTTGTGTGATGAGCACGAATTTTTTTTTCTGTGATTTATCTATATTATGTATGTATTTGAAAATATATAAGTATGTTTATCAGTTGTCTGGTTACCATAGTACAAGCTCTGCTTAGTTTGGGATCAGATGACCGTGTGTGAGTTGTCCGAGGATATTTATTTATTCTAAGAAGTAATTAGTTTTCTTTTTCTCCATTGTCTCCCTAGCCGTCCCTTTTGTATTAGGTTCGGCTCCCAGGCTTATACGATTTAGTTGAATGCCAGTGTTTCAACGGGGTCAGATCTCCAGAACTAAGTTACTGTGTAAAAAAATAACTATATTTCCGTGGTATTTCAACGTACAGCCCAAACCGCTAAACCTAGAGACATGAAACTTGCAGGGTGTGTTCTTTGTACAGAGTAGGTAACCACTAAGAAATACTTTTTGGAAATTCCAACCCGCTGCGCAAACGTAGACACTTTTTGTTGCCGACACGGCACACCATCACCGGGAACCGAAGTTGCTGTGTCCTGTAGCGGTGACCGGACACAGTCGCCCGTTGCCTGGACACTGCCGTAGTTGCTGTGCCCGGTGGCGGCAATCAGACCCAGTCACCCGTCGCTACAATTCGTTGCTTGTTTTCCGTCCAGTCTCACGATGGACGTCGATGAAAGAACATTATATTTGCTGGCTGAGTTGATTATACATACGTCTTATTCGATATCGATTATACGTTAGCTCAGTACAAATTGTAATAATGTTGTGGTTGACCAACCTGACGACTTTTAGTTTCCAGTTACCTACACCGAACACTTTTTGATCATCATTAGTATGTGTTAAGTGGAAACAACTGGACACAAAAAATGTAAACGTTTGCGCAGGGGGTAGATGATTTCATACTGGTTCTATAGAAATAAAATATTCATTGGTAGCTTGTATCTGACACAAAACACAAAAGTGTCTACGTTTGCGCTATGCCTTATGGGAACAGAGAAGCTAGTAACATTATAATTTTTTATCGTAAAGGCTATTATTGGCCAGTTATAGGTCTAAAACAGATTGTTATTATGCAGTGGTGGTCATTTATTATCAGATGTGTTGTCAAATTGTTTGCCATGCCATATATACTTTTAGATTTTTTATTTTTAACCGACTTCTAAAAAAAGGAGGAGGTTCTCAATTCGGATGTTTGTAATTTTTTTTTAAGATACGGTATGATAAGATATTTTTATTTGCTTAAAACATGGTATACAAGGTGTTCTTAAAAAAATATTTTGATCAAACATGTTTTGCTTAGTAATTAAAGCATGCAAACTTGTTACAACAGGTCATTGAAATAATTTTATGTATATAAATAAATATTTTATGTTTGTTCGTAATTTCTCCGTCGTTTACCAACCGATTTGAACAATTCTTTTTTTGTTTGAAAGGGTAGACTTCCCAAATAGTCCAGGATCTGATGATGGCATCATGCCGAAATCAAGGGGAGGCGGTTTTTGTTTGCAAAAAATTATCTTGTTCTTAGAAAAAAGGCTATTTTTAGAACAATAACAACTTACACGTGTTTTTCGTAGGAAGGAAAACGCAAATAACTTTTTTATGTTTAGGGTAACTCGATACCCGCTAGTATGACCCGTAGTCCGACATCAAAGATAATATAACATCACCTAAGGGTTAATGAGGCATTATCTGTTTATAAATCTTCTATAATCTATACTAATATTATAAAGAGGAAAACTTTGTTTATTTGTAATAACTAGGCTCAAAAACTACTGGACCGATTTTAAAAAATCTTTCACCATTCGAAAGCTACATTGCCAACGAGTAACATAAGCTATATAATCATCACGCTTTGTCCCACGGGAGTGAAGCAGTAGATACCTAACGTAACGCGGGTGAAACCGCGAGAAAGAGCTAGTTATACATAAAATGGTAAAAAGACTGACTGAATAATAATGGATCAAAATTCGACATCCACGCAGATGAAGCCGTGCGTAAAATCAAGTATATATATGAAACAGTAATCGAACTGACTGATTGGGTAAAATTTGTGTCAACGCACAGCCCAAAGCTCTGCTCTCCAAGCCATTCTTAGCAGGACTTATACTATGGTAAGCAGACAAGTGATAAACATGCTTACATAATTTATAAATAAATACAAACAGATAAATCTCACCCAGACACAGAACAAACCATCATGCTCATCACACAAAGTTTGTCCTAAGTAGGAATCGAACCAAAGGTCTTAGCAGTCAGGGTCACTAACCACTAGACCAGCAGGCCGTCAATAAAAAACTTTTTCCAAAAAAAAGATAACCGACTTCAAAAACTAAAAGCTCAAAAATAACTATTTTGGAAGTCGGTGGCTTCTCTTCTGGCGGTCGAATTGTGTTGCCTTGCCACCGACTTCCGAAATAGTTATTTTTGAGCTTTTAGTTTTTGAAGTCGGTTATCTTTTTTTTTGGAACAAGTTTTTTATTTTTTAATTTTTAGTTAGAGTCCCAACTACGTTTTAGAGTAACTTTCAAAAAAAAATGTACGATATTCTATAAACATGTACGATTTTCTATCAGAGTTCCCTCGATTTCGGCATGATACCATCATCAGATCCTGGACTTGATGACAATGGAACCATTTGGGAAGTCTACCCTTTCAAACAAAAAAAGAATTGTTCAAATCGGTTGGCAAACGAGGGAAATATGCGCGAACTAACATAAAAAAAATACAAACATCCGAATTGAGAACCTCCTCCTTTTTTTAGAAATCGGTTAAAAACAAATCCTCTATGTTATGATTCATCGATTCAATGTCATAATAAGCCACACATCTGAAACTTAGACCCGTGCTTAAGCACAAGCATTAAGTATAACATACGAGAGCATAAGTGTTCCATAACTTGCGGCCGTAAGTCAACATGAGCATAGCCGGGACTTGGCAAGTGCGTTCGAGCTTAGCCCACATTTGCATGATGTTACAAAATGGTATTTATGCTCGTCCGTACAACTAATCTGTTTGGTGCCGCAATTTAGTACAGGTGTTGGAAATAGGTGAACTTTTATGTTACGTACTTTCAGTACGTAGTATAAAACAAGGTTGATTTACGCTGTGAATTTAGTATGTATGCTTAGATGATTAAACTTAGATGATTTAACTGCACAACGGAATTTGAAGCGGTTTGTTAATGAATAGAGTGCTGCAAAAGGAATGTTTATCTATACTAAAAAAAACTAAATAATATCTATCTATACTAAATAATATTATTAAGAGGTGAAATTTGTAAGTTTGTATGTAGGGGGTAATCTCTGGAACTCATGATCCAAATATAAAAATTTTTTCACTGGCAGAAAGCTACCTTATTCCTGAGTGCTATAGGCTATATAATATCACGCTCTGTCCCACGGGAGCGAGGCAGTAACCAAAAACCTAACGTAACGCGGGTGAAACCGCCAGGAACAGCTAGTTATGTATACTATATATCGTACAGGTTGCTTAAGTGCGCCAAAAAATTAACAAAGTTACGGATACAAGCCACACACTAACTACATACCGCAAGAGCAGCTAGTTTAAAAAAAATCTAAGAAAAACAATTAAACTACGGCAGTTAAGAGACGACAAATCTCAAATGACAAATGAAAGTCAAATGAAAAAATCATTCTTGATGTTCCAAAAACTGTCCTTTGAGAGATCGCTATAAATCATTCCCTCTAACGGATGCTAAACTCATCATCCATAATGAAACATCCAAAAAATACTATAGTGACGTGTCTGTCGTTAGCTTTGAATGATGAACACAGTTTTTGTTGGCAGATGCTGTATTAATTTGTCTAGTAAATGTATGTTATGGTTTCTATCAGTGTCAGAAAGCATGCTAATCTATATAATATATTTATATTACTATTTATAAAATGGTAAACTGATTGTCTAAACTTGAACTGAATGTTGCAATGGCCTAGTGGTTAAGGCACCCGCCTCTCATTCAAGAGATTGAGAGTTCGAATCCTGACAAGTATCAATGTGACTTTTTCAATTTATATGCACTTTTTTAAGTTTATCTTGGACATCACAGACATCGGTGAAGGAAAACATCGTGAGAAAACCTGGACTTGTAGTGAATATGAGTCCGAAATCACCAATCCGCCTTGAGCGCGCGTGGTAATCAATTGTTTTTAGTACAGAGAGCATACTATAATGTTAATGAGTTCTTAAATGAAAAAGTATCTGATTTTAAGTAAATGTTATTGTGTCCATTTTCTATTTGGTAGTAGACTTTAGGTAATTATTGTTTTATAAATATTTGCATGCCATGTCAAGTGGCAAACATGTTTTTTAAGCGCTTTATAATTACTTATTATATCATCCTACATGCATGCACCTGCGTGTGTATGTATGTATACACATGTTTATGGCAAATAAATGATTCTATTCTATTCTATTCTATGCTCGTGCCTTATCTGTATGAGAAGAGGCTTTTGCCCTGCAGTGGGACAGAAATCGACTGATATTAAATCGACTGATTAGCTGACTGACTGACTGTTAATATATCAACGCACAGCCCAAACCTCTGGTCCTAGAGACATGAAACTTTAACTGCCTACGGCTAATCTTGATTGTATCAAAATAAGATTCAAATTACAAAACCTGGCTCAATGGTTTAAACCTGGTTTAGAGAAAAACCTTATTTTGTAATAAGGCGGTAAGGGTCTTTATTTTTTTTTTCAAATAGTAAGTATCCACTATTTGGAAATTTCAACCATAATAAGGTAAAATAAGGAATAGAAGTTTTGACTTTCACGCGGGCAGAGCCGCGGGCGAAATCTAGTTATGTGTAATTTTGAAATTAAATTATTTTGAGATTGTGACAAAAACTTTTTAGGGGAAACTGATCATAGCTCAAGTTTTTTATGTCTTCGTTCCTTCATTTTAATTAGAAAAATTTATCTAGACTTATTTAAGTACCCAACCATCTCTACAGTCTGCTTAAAACAATAACTTCAATCAAAATTAAAAATTAATCGTAATCATTAATCCCCAGTTGAAGCAACCAATCCCCACCCCAGGCATTACAGTTAAGGCCTCGTTTCAACACCACTTGGCAACAAGTCGTATTAATCATAACACTCTTCCTATTTGGCTTGGCCTTAGGAAGCGAGGCCGCCAAGATAGCGGGCAGGGAAATTGCCAAGACCAGATGGTATGTTTGAAATAATGATTATGAAAAACTAGCTTTTGCCCGCGTCTTCGTCCGCGTGGAACAATAGTTCCCGTTCCCGGGGGATTTCCGGGATAAAAACTATCCTACGTCCTTTCTCGGGTCCCAGACTATATTTGTACCAAATTTCATTCAAATCGGTCCATTAGTTCAGGCGTGAAGAAGAGACAGACAGACAGAGTTACTTTCACATTTATAATATTAGTACGGATTTAACCATACGCTGGTCAAAAATATTGCACATGAAAATATATGCATTTGTTTTGATTAGATTTACAAGTAGTTTGTAACTATCTAATTAGGCGATAGTGTAAGTAGAATTTTTTTTGTTTACAAAAATAAAAAATATTGTTTTACGCTTTCAAATATCTACTTTCAAACTTATCTAAAAATATAAAAGCTTTTTTAAAAAAAGATAACCGACTTCAAAAACTAAAAGCTCAAAAATAACTATTTCCGAAGTCGGTGGCAACACAAATCGACCGGCAGAAGAGAAGCCACCGACTTCGGAAATAGTTATTTTTGAGCTTTTAGTTTTTGAAGTCGGTTATCTTTTTTTTAAAAAGCTTTTTATTTTGTTTATTTACTTTTTAGTTAGAGTCCAACATACAATCGTCTTTAAAAATCTACAACCCAAGTAAGCAAAACAGGATCTATGCAGGCAACGTCACGGGATACCCATTAGTGTTATATACTAAAACCTTCCCCAAAATATAACGAACACTTTTCTGAAAACCGCATCAAAATCGGTTCAGCCAAACGCAAGATATTCGCGGACAAACATACATACATACATACATACATACATACATACATACAGGTCAAATAGAGAACCTACTTTTTTTTGATGTCGGTTAAAAATGGTAAACTGATTCACTGTAAGTTTGTAATATTATAAATGTGAAATGTACCTTTCAACCAAATGCTACTGAATCTGAGATTATGTTGAAACTCTTCAGTAATATACCACCGTTGATTATATACATATCAAAGTATACCACATCAAATACATAAATAACAGCTTTGGTCCATGGCAACTGACAGTAGGAATATAATTATCTTACATAATATGAGTCAAATTGTAAGTGAAAAACAATATGTTATAAGACAGTGTTAAGGGAATTCATGTGATAATGCTAACAGTTAAATGAGCCACAAAAAATAGTTTTACCTCTAAACATACGTTCAAATATGCGACAAATGATTACATCCAAAAAAAAAACTCTATTTACTAGAAATAAGAGCAAACACTTTCAGAGCCTTCTCGCTAACTTCACAGCCTCCGCAAAGATGCAAAGAACAGATTTATGTTTCCAGATTAGCTGCAAATTAAAAAGTTTTCTCTGACTCGCCACCCGGAAGTGAAAAACTTCGAAAACGTTTGATAAAAGTATTTCTGTGTTTATTTATGGGCGCACAGCGAATGGGTGGGCCTTTTTTCATGAATTTATGTAACTGTAAGAATTTCTGGAGTTAGTACTGGTGGGGAAATATTTTAGCTGAAATAAACTAAAGTTACTGGGTTATGTTTGTGTCTTTGTCTGGCATTTGTTAATTTCTGGTTGTGCGATAGAGACAACAGTAATGCTAAGTGGCTAGCATTTAGCCGTGACTTCGCTCGCGTGAAAGTCTTATGTATCATAAAGTATCATGTGGTACTCTGCAAGATTTTTAAATTATTAAACTTATAATTATAATGTAGTGTTTTTTGATTCTGAAACGATTTACCCACAGTCGATTGTTCCATGAACGGTTAGGCAACAGAATCTTTTAACCATTAACTTTTCACCCATAGAACGTTTGGTCCATGAACTGTTCGCCAACAGAACGATACGTCAGTGAATGTTTAGCCAACAGAATCTTTTGACAGAGAACGTTTCGCCCATGAACTTTTTCCTATACAGCTGCCACCCTCAACTATTGTTACCGGGTGAAACTGGTTGCAATCTGGACTTTATGGCACCTCGACTTAGATAGGTTTCTTGACTCTCAAAATACCATAGCGCCGTCAAGTATATTACTGCTGTATGTTGGTACGAAAGAAATGTAGTCATTGTCTTCACAATGATATTAATAATAAAGAAAAAGTGCCATTACTTCACTCCATATCTTGATCCAAATCTCTATGCAAATCATTTTTTCACCATCGTATGGAATATTTTTTCATAAACCAAATTGGACCATTCTGGAACATTATCGTTAAGAACGATAATGGAAGAAAAATGTGCGTTATGTCGGTGGTGACGTCATCGTTTGTCGAGTAGGGATGGGAAGTGGTCGACATTTTGATAGTCTGTAAATTTATTTTTTAATTTTTAGTTTTTTAGTTTTTTATTTAGTTTTAGATATTAATTAGTTTTTGAGTTAGTTTTAAGTTAGCCTTATTTATTTGTATATTGTACGTATGTAAATAGTTTATTTCTAAATAAAACTCATGTCAAAGTTTTATTAATATTAATACCTATATAAATAAATTATTATTTTTTAAACCTTCGAACACACGTAATTAGAGACACAATAGAAACACAATAGCAGCGCGACAGCCGGCTGTCGCTGGTCGTTGAAAAATAGTTAAGAAGGTACTTTCAATTTTATATTATCGTTTATAGTTAAAAAGTTATTCTTACAGATGTATTGGACCATTTCATTTAAATCGGTTCAGCAGTTTTTCAGCAGCAGCAGACGGACACACAAGCACACATTTTCACTTTTATTATATTAGAATAGATTAGTGATTTATCTTCCACCCAAACAAAATCACAGACAAAACCCAGTTTTTGGCTTCATTTCGAAATTACCCAAAATCCACTAACATTACAACGACTAGATTACACAAATTCAGCAATAGATCACATTAATACATTACACATTTGAAATATGGCCGCCGATAGCAAGTTTATGTCACATTGCTGTGTTATCGAGTTTAGTGATGTGCGGATATCGATAGATAGTGATGGGAAATTATTGACGGAGAATGTCGGGCTGGTTAGAGCTATGTCGATAGTTTATTTAACCTTTCGTCGACCGAGCGACAGCCGGCTGTCGGGCTGTTATTGTCTTTCTATTGTGTCTCGAATCATGAGTGTTCGAAGGTTTAAATCTTTTTTTTAAACTACGACGAAACTGTGCGTTGAAGTTTCAAGTTTAGTCACTGGCTACAATTTTAACTAAACAGTGACGTTGCAAGCCCCCCACTCTGGAACTTTGATGCTCTTTATCTTTGTATTTTTTTATTTGATTAAGCAAAAAATATTTGTAAGTATGTTATATTGTTGTTATTCTTTATATTTTGGACGGTACAATAGAGGAACTTTGTTTCATGTAGTTATCATCCTAATTTCCAATCCGCATTAATTTTTCAACGACCAAGCGACAGCCGGCTGTCGCTTGGTCGCTGCTATTGTCTTTCTAATGTGTCTTGAATCACGTGTGTTTGACGGTTTACGCGTATAAGACATTCTATTATAACACTTACTACACTTAAAAAAAAACTAGAACAAACATTATCCAAAACATTTAATTCGCATTCCTGACAATTAAAATTATACTAAAAACTAAATTGCCCACCATAACATCGTTTTTAAACTAAAAGTCAGCGGAATTCAAAGAACAGTTCTCAATGAAGATGTTCACATAAAAAGTGCTAGAAAAGTCGTTTGACTACTTCTTGTAAGTGAAGCGGTTTCAGCAATGATCCGGAAAATCACCGCGACGAAGTGTTAAAATAAAATGCATTGTAAAACATTTAGTGCGCAGCTCTGAAATTGTTAAGTGTCTTTTGTTTTAAAGGGGCTAAGACACACTTATTTCTTTTGTTTTGGGGAAAAGCCGCTCGTATACAACATGTTCCTGAATAAACGCACACCACCAGACACCCCAATTAGAATATTATGTTATAATCATAATACATACACTGAATTTTTATTATTATGTTTAAAACACTGTTTTTTTATAAATTTGTTGTACAGATTGTGGGAGAAAATTATAGTCACATTACAAATCTACGCGTGCACACAGTCGCACTAAGGGTCTAGCGTAGTAGGTATTTCATCCATTTTAGTTTGTTTTGACTGTACAGCAGAAGTGTGACAGCAGTTTACGCAGTTTTAATTATTTTTGGGATAAAATATTACCTATATTAAAAATTACAAAAATCGATTCAGTAAACGATTCTGAACAAACTATTTTCTCAAAGTGCATTAATTCAGTTACACATTGTATACTAAGTAATATTATAAAGCTAAAGCGTTTATTTGGCTAAACGCGCTAATTTCAGGTAGTAATAGTTTTAACTGAATAGTTTTGTGTTAAAGGGCTACATGCTATATATAACATGACCCTGACTGCTAAACTGAAGGGCGTGGGTTTGATTCCCATTCGGGAAAAACTTGAGCATGATTCGCTGTCTGAGTGAAAATCTACAACATTGATATAAGACATTTTTAATATTTATACCAGTCTTATCTGTTAATTTCCCACTACAAGGCATCTTTTCTCATATTATAGAGAAGACCACCACGAACGCTTAAAGCGTACTGTTTAAAAGGGATGACGACAGCATTAAAAATGACATTCTGTTTAGTTCGTCTGATAGATCGGCCGAAAATACGGGACACGTATTTTTTGCTTGATCAAATTAATTAGGAAATACAAAGATAAAGAGCAACAAAGTTCCGGAGTAAGGGCTTTTGACGTCACCGTCCTGCAAAAATTGTATCAGATCGTGACATCGTCGTGCGCAACTTCAACGCACTGTATCGTCGTCATTCTTCGTTTACGAGAAAAAAGAAAAAATACGTGTCCAAAATTTTTTGATAATCTATCTGACGAACTAATTACTTTTTTTTGTCGTCTCGCCTATTGAGACTCATATAAATTAGGCTAGGTTTCATACGACTAAAGACCTAACTTACCACGGTCCCATCCTTAGGTAAACGCAGGTAAATAAAATATTATTGAATCAAATAAAAACAAACGAAATACCAGCCATGATGTATTTTAAATAACACAGAAGTATATATTACCCAAACATTGAAAAGGCAATATGTTTTGAAGCATACAGAATGCATTCCGCTGACTGTTCGATCTCGTTCATTTCGTTCATTCGTAGGAACCACACGAAATATTAACCTATTTTGCTGAAGATGCAACGTTGAAACGTTACTGTATCCATTGGTTCGCTATTTTATTTGTTTTGGAGTAAAAGATAAATTTTAAGTCGGAGGAAATTGAAGGTTTATGTTTGGTTAAATTGTTGAATACCTGGTGGTAGTGACTGGTTTTATCTGGTATTATAAAATACTTAAGCTAACAATCAGATTTTTCATATTCACTTTTGTACTTAAAGAAAACGAGGAATTAACCGCAGGAGTCTGCTGTCTCCCGGCCTGCTGGGTAGAATATAATTAATATTATAGATGCTATAGTAATTCTGTCTGTAGGTCTTTACGTCAAACTTAAGCTTTCACTTCAAAATTACTGACCCGATTTTTATCAAATTTATAACGGAGTAAACTTAAACCGAAAGGAAGGATATAAACAGATACCCTAAGATGACAAACTGCTACTCGGACATTCGAAACTGAAATACCTAATAACATTTTAACCGACCCGGAATCTGAATGCAGGTCTCTAAGTTTAGCACTGACGCTCGGGACCATAAGACAGATTTAACTTTTAGTAAAGTTTGTGAATAAGAGAATCAGCGCCAATGTTTCATTATTTGTGTATATTTTTTATTGGAGATCCTAATAAATAAATAAATAAACTCCACATGATATTCACCACATCAAAAACAGAACATTGCACAAAACGTTTGAACAACAAGAAGTTCAGAATGAAAACTACAACAATTACAACGGTGAGTAATTACGAGGCACCTGAACACGTGTATTAACTAACTATGTGAGTGCAGCGTGTTATTAGAGAGCGAGCTAACACGCAGCTAGTTGTTATGTGATACTGTGGGGGTACTAAATGCGCGGTTTTATATGAGAAGAATGGGCAAAAAACTCAATTATTCAACTCCTTTAGGGGTCGAATTCCCAAATTTTTTTTCTTAGAGGCTAACTATTCTTCACATAGAACACGTGCTCCAAGTTTCATGTCTCTAGGGCCAACGGTTTGGGCTATTTTTTTTTATTGAAGTTTCTTGACTCTAGGACCAACGGTTTGGGGTATTACTAGTTATTAAAAAAAATAAACAATATTGAATAGTCAACTGAATTTTGACCATTTAACACCACAGAAACCCAGTAACAAAATTTTTTTACTGTGTCTTGAATTTGCTGATTTTTGGACCACGTGCACCGTGCAAAAAATCTAAGCCAAACAACAAAAACCAAAAAGTGTGTACCATAGCTGAAATTGTCCAGACCTTCTTACTTTAAACTAACTCGTATTATACTTAGCAATTTACTTAGTGATTCATTCGTATTTATTTAAACAGTTTGAAAAACATTAAAAAAAAACATTACATTTTATATTATACTAGATGACCCGGTGAACTTCGTATCACTTACCTTTTAATGTAAACAAAATTTATTTAAACCATATCACCTTTATTCGTAAAAGATTTGTATCGATTTCCCCACATTATCACAATCTAGATTCACGTAATACCGTAACCTAATAGTTACCGTAAAACCTAATAGTTGTTAAGTATTCTGGCAATACTGTCATTGTCACTGTCACCTAACTTTTGAAGAAAAGATTGTTGAAAGGACATATATGTTATGAAATGGGCTTTTAGTTTAAAAGAAAGTCCAGGAGGGCCATACAAAAACAAAAAAATATATTAAGAGCACCATTATTTAATCAATACATCAATACATTTAATAAAATCAATATATAATAAAATTGTAAAAGGTCGGTGTCTGTACATGGAAGATAAATAAGAAAAACTTAATTAGGGAAACTTTATATACGCAATAGAACCCAAAACAATGATTTTTAGAATTTTTTTCTGTTTGTCTATACGTTTGTTCGGGCTAACCTCAAAAATGGCTTAACCTAATTGAATGAGGTTTCACTAATGCGTTGCGGTTTGCTGGGGGTCTTTGTTTTGTTTCAAAGTGAAAATAATGATCATCCCAGGCAGCTTTCTTTCGTGCAGGTTCTATCCCTGTTGTAAAATGTGTTTGGTTGTCGATGCGTTCGTGATAAATATTGGGTCGTTTGGTCAAAAACAAAAAGTAATCAATTAATTCAGTAAATTTAACAATTGTTCGGTTCTATCCCTGATTCGATTTGTATGTGGGGTGTCGTTTCGTATGCATATTATTTTTGTACGTTGGAAATAAGAAAAGCTGTTACAGTATTATTTTTTATAGCATATTACACGTCTTTCTGTTATTTCAAACCGTATTAAATGGCTTTAAAATAAAACCAACTATTATAATTATTTGCATGATTTGGATTTATGAAAACGTATTTTGAAAACAATTAAACATTACTTATTTGTGTCAGGTTGACGGGTTGTAACCTCTATAGTTGTAACTGTAACACTTGAATTTGACACTTGATTTTCCGGTTACTATGACATCGACATCGAACAGAACATGGACAACTTTTATATGGGAAAATGGAATTGTTGTTTTACTCTATCTTTCTCGCAATTTTTTCTTATTTGCTCACCGTTTGGACCTACCCTGGACTACGACAAACATTTTAAACCCAAAATCAGCTCAATCGGCCCAGCCGTTCTCGAGTTTTAATCAGACTAACGAACATCAATTCATTTTTATTTATATAGATTATTTTTGGGTACTCTATTCTTTTCTATATCCACAAATTTTATTTTAATTATTTTCTTGACCGTCGTTCTTCGGTTAAACTACAATAGTTTTACTTTCTCAAGGAACAATGGAACTAAGCATATCAGAACTCTACTAAAATACAAAGTTTTCTCAACGATATGAACAGAAATATCTCCAAGAAGTTTCCTGCTTTTCTTCTCTGACCTGGCAACATATTAAACTCAAAATAGCACGACTAAACGTAAAAAATCTTTCCTTTTGAATATGCGGAAGGAAAACGTTCTCAGGAAAATATTCACAATTGTTAAGTTTTTATGAAAAAAAACCCATGATCAAAGATGATCAATACACGTGCCTTTACTGTATTTATAGAGGTCTTTGCCCAGCAAAAGGACAATAATAGGCCCTTCTTGAGCCCCAATAATAAAAATGCTTTTGATTACTCCGACAAAGTATTTAAATGTTAAGTACTAAGTCATAATTAATTCCAATTTGAAAATAAAATCAGTGATTTACGATCTTCACAATTAATTTGCTAACTTCATCAACAGATTTTGCCAACATAATTGAATGCTGAAATAATGCCCTCTTCTCGTACTTTTGACTTATAATAATGCCTAATATTTAGACTTTACAAAGAGACTGACAGCCTAGTCTCTTTTGTCGAATCCTTTGTTCAACTTTCAACCTTAAGATAAGATTGACAGCGATCATATTGATTTTTACAGGAAATCAAGTCATTAAACTTTTACTGTTCGCTTAAGTAAAACAGAAGTTATTATTCTATTTGGCCAAGTAACCCTTGTAGAACAAATTAGGAGATAAAATTATCCTTTTTGTTACAACTTTTGGGTACTGGAATTCGAATTTGTCTTTAGAATGTCTTCAATTGTTTTGAACTAATAAGTTAGGAGCCGATAATAAAATATTCAAACGTTTAGAAGTTTACCTTAATTGTTCGTGTTTATCGTTGTTTATGTGACAGTTACAAGGTTTGTGAGTTAATATAATTGAATTGTAATATGATTTAAGGACTTTCTGTAATTCCTTTTTATGTGATCAGTACAATGGTAAAAATCCATACTAATATTATAAATAGGAAAGTGTGTCTGTCTGTCTGTATGTTTGTCTTTCTTTCACGGCAAAACGGAGCGACGAATTGACGTGATTTTTTAAGTGGAGATAGTTGAAGGGATGGAGAGTAACATAGGCTACTTTTTGTCTTTTTCTAACACGAGCGAAGCCGCGGGCAAAAGCTAGTATAATTATAAAATGATAAACTGACTGCTTGACAGACTGTCTAACTGAATGTTGATATCTCAACGCAGCCCAATTCGCTTGTCAGGGTTGCGGAATAGTTCTGTGGCGACATCTATCGCCGAATATGTGAACTACAGCTAACAATCCTGCATCGCGATATCTGAGTTATCGGCGACATTAGAACGTGTACAACAAACCCGACTAGAACCGTCGGGCAGTAGCCCACCAGACACAACACCCGTCTGGTCGGAGGATCCTCCCTTTTCAACGGAGGTTGAGGGACTTTACACCCTGTCCCTCATGCCTCCAAAGTTCTATACGCTACCGTGGCCCCGGAACATAACGGGCAACCAAATGAACATGGGTGGGTTTTAGTCAGTAAACTTTTGACACTCTCTGTCGCCGAGAAGTCATTTAATGATTTCACATCCTCAAAAATAAAGCCCAAATCGCTGGTATTAGGGATATAAAACTTAAAAATTATGTTGTTTGTGTTACCCCTAATAGGGTAAAATAGTGGACGAAAAATGGACATCCACACGGACAAAGCCGCGGGTGAAAGCTAGTGTATACTAGTATTATTTAGAAGGAAGATTTGTGTGTATCACTAGACGGATTTTGATAATTATTTTACCATTAGAATGCTATATTATCCCTGAGTAACATTCGTACTAATATTATAAATGGGAAAGTGTGTCTGTCTGTCTGTTTGTCTTTCTTTCACGGCAAAACGGAGCGACAGATTGACGTGATTTTTTAAGTGGAGATAGTTGAAGGGATGGAGAGTAACATAGGCTACTTTTTGTTTCTTTCTAACGCAAGCGAAGCCGCGGGCAGAAGCTAGTAGGCTATATACCATCACACTATGACAAAAAGAAGCGGAGTGGTTGACCAAAAACCTGTCATTACGCGGGTGAAACGGCGTGGCACAGCTAGTTGACTTATAAACAAAGTTTTTTTGCTAGGCTTGAGGTTCCAAGCACGAAATCTGTTTTCTATTAAATTCGACCTTTTAAATACTTATCCGCTGGTTTGACGGCCCGTCTAAACACACACGACGACAAATGAGGAAAGTTTTCTAATAAAAAACCCTTACAACGTGAATCTACAATTTAAACTTTTTTTCTGTCTAACTGTACATGAACTCATCATTACCCCGTTACCGGTCTTACCCTAGAGTATTAAGGGTAAGGGTAAACTTTCGGTAAAAGAGTTTGTACCTAATTATATTTGGGGATTTATGAAAGTTTTCATTGTCAGTGGGAGTTTACCCTAGGGATTCTTGATTATTTATTAATAATATTTTCCTAACAATCTGAAGTATGCTTAGACTCCGTTTACCTGTTTTTGGGGTCAGTTGTTAAAAGTTTTTAAATTTCCTATTTAGCTTTCTGATATTCGTCCGTAGAATATCGCGATTCAACCCTATATGAACCATTTTGTAGTCAATGTTTTGTTGTCATTCGTAATGAATAAAGTTTATCCTGTAAAAGGACGTGAAGTGAACTTAGTGTAATATCACGACAAAGAAGTGTTTTCTTAATTCGTTGACTCACTAATCGAAAGCAAATGTAACGTGTTTATTAATTGTTGCATCGCCTTAGCATGTTGTAGGTAAGTTTCATTTCGCTTATTTATTGAAAATAATAGCTTTATTGTGCAAATAATTTGGAAAAAAAAAAACAAAAAAAGAATATAATGCATACATCCCATGCATACTTTATTATTATTATTCGTATAAAATCCAACTTTTTAATATCAAACTATTAAAAAAAAATATTTGATATCATGACAATGAAGTGACTATCAGTGCGGTGAGATTGCGACTTATTTATAACAGTTTTTAATTGCGCAATTTAAAACAAAACTTTTCTTTCCTTATCTGTAAAAGATTCGTTACCAAACTTACCCTAACTTTACCCTAAAAATAGGGTAAAAGATAACTGCAATACTTTCAGTTCGGTCGCAGTAAATAATATCTCAACAAGCGGGTAGAGTGCCAAATCGGCGGGAACTTCGCAAATTAGCCGCATATTTATGTAGCGGTGAAACTTTTAATGTTGCGTGTAATGTACGCTTGTCAGACGTTTTGCTGTGTGTATGAATTCATTGTTGTTCCGATACTTGGTTCGTAGTTTCTGTTTTTGGCTCTTTATGTAGTTCGTGAGTGATCTTATTGTTTTGTTTCTAGGTTTTTTTTGTGTCTTTATGGTGGATTAATTTGTTCTTATGAATTAAGTTGTGTTGTTTCCATCAGACGTAGGGTTGTAAACTGACGGTCACATACGATAAGTGACCGTCATTTATTAATAAATGACCGGTCACATTGGACATTTATTGTCATATTGGTCAGATATATTAAATTAGTATTCTTTACTTGGTGTAACTATTATTTTCGTAAAATATTGAATGTCAGGCTAATTCAAAACTTTATGAATGTGAAATAATACCTACTGACTTTCTAAACCAACATTTAGTGTTATGAATACAGGCTACACTTTATGAAAATTTAAAACAAACGCTGACACTGACTGATTCACTTTTTTTCACAGATTTAAAATATGACATGTCTTTCTTTTCAATTTAGCCATACAACTATTCTAAAATTATTTGCTTTCAAAACTATTTTATTAGGTACTAGGTATCGCCCGCGGCTTCGCCTGCGTGGATGTCGAACTTCTATCCACAATTTTAAACCTTTAAGGGTTGAATTAAAAAAAAAACTTTCTTAGTGGCTATTTACTCTTCACAAAAAATAAACCCTCCAAGTTTCATGTCTGGTAGTCGTCTTACGACTCTCGATGCCTACGCTTGTGTCTCTGTCCGTGGCGTGAGGCTTGACGCTGCCTCACGCGCGTCGCCGCCTCCTTCGCCAGCATGACTGCTTTAGAGAAGGAGTAACGGCTTCTTATTCAGTCTCGCCTCGAAGCATGGCCTGAACCAGCGCCGGGCGCGAGAGGTCACCGCCGCCGATCGCCTCTGCAAGGACACGGCGGTTGCCCGCCAATGCGGGGCACACCTTCACCTTATACTCCACCGTGACCTCCAGGCGGCCGTTGCAGTAGTGACACCCAGGCGTCGCTTCCGCCTGATTCCGACACAGGAACCTCCCAAAATGTCCGTGTCTGGTGAGGACCTGCTTCCGGTTCGTAAGAGTACCGTGACGCTTCTCCAGCCATTCCTCAAAGAGGTGGACCCAGCACTGGGTTGCAACAGTCGCAGTCTCCATTCCGCCATGAGATCCCGCCGGAGCTCAGTCCTCCCACTGCGATTAGCCGCAGCAGCGGAACTTCGCCCCGGCATTGCACTTCCACGCGCCACTGGTGCGTGTGTTCAAGGATTGTTGCCTCATCCCACGGCGGTATGCCGTCCGGCAAGAAGGCTCGCCACCTCGCAGGAGATCGTGCGGTGTCCCCGCACCATCGGAATCGCCATGACCCTCTGGGATGCCCTCAGTAGCCGGGCCGGGGCTAAGGGGCGTTGATCCTCGCATACCGCGTTATGTTAGGTTTTTGGTTACTGATCGGCTCCCGTAGCTCATGGTGCAATGTTATGTAGCACAATGTTATGAGTTATTCTCATGTATATGCAATGAATATCTTGCAAAGCCATCGGCTAGCCTTTTTACTTTCCGTTACTGCCCGTGCGTACCATCATTATATTGCTGCGGAGTAATTTTAAAACTCTGTGATATCTCTAAAGATATTTTATTGAAATAAAATTATGTAAGCGGCAATATTGTACAAAATAAAAAACTTGTATTGGATAACGTATTTATATTTATAAGGATTAATACTATATTCATGAAAACACCCCCGCAAATCATGCATTATTTTAGATCTAATTTCATTGCCATAAAAATGGTCATAGTGATAGACATATGCTGTTGCGGACTTTTTTTTAACTTTTTAAGAGGAACAATATTCTATTACATAATTTTTGCGTAACTTCAACCATTTACGCAGCGCACACAACGGAATCTCTCAAAAGGAATATTTTTCTCCCCGTTTTTGTTACACTTTTCATTACTGCTCGGCTACTATGTATCTTAGCGTTATGTTATATAGCCTATAACCTGCCCACGAGTATGGATTATAATCGTACCAAGTTTGATTATAATCCTTTTAGTAGTTTTTAATCCATGCGTGCTTATACAGACAAACAGACAAAAAAAAAATCTGATTGCATTTTTGGAATCAGTATCGATCGCCAATTATCCTCCAATATTAATTTTGGATATATATTTCAATGTACAGAACTGACCTCTCTACGGTTAAGTATATTATAAGAATAGATTTTGTTTTACTGTGTTAAAGATCGATGAATGACATGGTTAGCTTCGATGATTCTAAAACTTCCGTAGTTTTATAGAATAAAGTCTATTTATACACAAAAAAACGTTTCTGACGTTCCTGACAATAAATGACCATAAGTGACCGGTCACATTGGATAAATGTCCAATATGCTCGGTCAGATTAATCGGTCACATATAACCTGACGGTCACTTTACATCTCTAATCAGACGCGTTGAATCTTTTTGTGAAGAAAAATAAGGATATGTTAAGCTAATTAAAGACAATCGGTGCTCTCTGTATGACTATCAATAACATTTTTGAAATTGTTAATTTATATCTTAGTACGACAAAGTCACAATAACTACTTTTTTAAAATTTTAGTAAAAAAACAAGTTATTTCATTTCCATTAGACAATTTTATAATTCATTGTCTTTGGTCTTTTACAAAAAAAAATATATTAAATCTAGTCGCCTATAAGTCAGTTTTTATTCTTTCTGGAAGTTCATATAAATAATTCATTTAAATAAACTAAACCTACATAAAAAAACTAGGTATTTAACCTATATAAATACATGACATTGGGAGAAGCTACCAAAAATATTAAAAGTTCAGAGCCTATCAATTATCAAAACCAAAAACAAAGAAAACCGAACAAAGCGGCCATCTTGGAAACCTTTTCTATTACAGACAATAAAACAAAATCACCACCAACTTTCTCCATAACGTTCCTAATTCGGACCAATCAGAACACTTTGAACTAATACAATAACTGACATTACACGTTAACCGGCTAAAACCTAACAATTCTACCAAAATACGCTCCCATAATGAATTTGGAACTGAATTTGTAAGATTTCATCTTACAAGTTCAGTTAATTTCGTTTCACCAAATTGAAATTGTTACCAAAGATGACATTTTAAATTGTTTCATAACGAGACTTCTAATTATATTTGGCGTGCTTAATGTCACAATTTATTGTCAGCTCGTGGTATTATGAAAAGCGACTAATGGATTTGATGAATTTAAGGAAATGTGACAATTTGAAAATTTCGTGTATGTAGATGATGTTATGATTGTTTCGGGATGACTGAGCTGGTTTAATTGTGGAAGAAATGGGTATTTTCGTATCTAAATTCATATAGCCTACCTGCTTATTTGAATATTGTTTGGTGAAGGCCTCCACCTATGTATAGCAGACCTCTTAAATGTACATAAGGTATGAGAATTGATCACAATCTTGCTTAAAGCGAATGTAAAGTACAAACTTCACGATGTTTTGTTTCACCTATATCTATGATGTCTAACATAAACTTAAGTGCATTTGAAATGTGAAAAAGTATTTATAGCCACGGTATCTAAACCTACAATCACGGGACAAGCATACCTTAACCACTGAATCATTTTGACATTCTCTACTAACATCCAAAATCGTCCACAAAAAACGATGTGAATTGTTTAAAATATTATGAGGGTTTAATTGCCAAAATGCCGTAGAAAAATAGAGAAGTCTAATACGAAAATATTTAATAAAACTAACTTAAAAAACAGAAAGACTTTCAAGCAACAGATGACAAATTTCACACAATCAACCACAATAGAAAAAAAGAAATACAAGTTCACAACCAAAAGAAATCTGTTTTCAGAAATTTTGAAAACAGTCTAATAAAAGTGTCAAGTTTTTCCAAGGGACCCCATATATAATGGGAACACTGAACCTTTTAAAAACTATGACAATAAAAAAGATATATTTCAGAAGAAACTTGGCCGATAAATGTGTAGCATGTAATTGGTCGACAATTTATGTGGCATTCGGACCACTTCGGGAGAGTTCGGGTGGAATCGGAAAGTTACGAATTGAGTCCTTATTCGGGTGATAGAAGTTTGCTACAGTTAAATTGAGTGTTTTTATACGTTTTTTGGCAATAATAACAATGTTTTAGAACATTGAGCTTTAATATTCTTGTCTAATGTTGCTTGAAATATAATTTATAAGCATAATATCCTGACAAAACGAAGACACGACGAGAAGGCTCTTTAAATGATTAAAACAATAAAATGGTGGTTGAATATAACACTTTTACTTGCTAATATTGTTTTTGGTTCCCAAACAGGAATTCTCAAACGTCACCTTATTTGGACAGACTATCCAATCGGTTGCCATCCTTGTTTTATTCCTTTAGAGTGACAAAGACAGCAACAGAATAAGTAAGTAAGTAAGAAATTAAGTTACGTTTGAGTATTCGTTAAGTACTCTTTTGATAAGAGAAACGCACAGATTTGAGTGGACCTGTCCAGACAGTGCAAGCATATATAATCATCACAATGAGTAATCGTTTAGCTCAAGAGCGTCTTGAGCTAGAGTGGTAATCAATGCTCGTGACTTCTTTGTCTATACAGAAGCTTTTGTCTTAAAGTGGAACATTAATAGACTGATATAATTAATAATAATAATAAATAAATATCTTCGGACAACTCACACACGGCTATCTGATCCCAAACTAAGCAGAGCTTGTGTTATAGTAACCAGACAACTGATATACGTACTTATATAATTTGTAAATACATACATATTATAGATAAATTACACCCAGACACAGAACAAACAATCATGCTCATCACACAAAGTTTGTCATGGGTGGGAATCGAACCCACGACCTCCGGTATAGCAGTCAGGGTCACTAACCACTAGACCAACAGGCCCGTCAATTAATAATTGTTAATTGCTCATTGACAATAATTTATGACTCACCACTTGATATAACGACATTTTTATTATTACGTTAGCTCATAATTATTAAAATTATGTTCATTACTATCTTAAGATGGTCCGAAATCTTTCAACCACTTGTAAGACAACTTATGAGAATTTAACGTAATGAATATTACTTCATAATTCTCAGCTTTATTAGATGAAACTTATTTTTATTATTAGATTAAGTTTGATTAGATTATCTTCCAACAAAATAACTAATTACCTAACGACCGTAGATATTCCTTGACCTGTATCTTCTGAAATCAATTTTTGTCTTAAATAACTTTCCGTTTCTTATAAAATATATATTTTTATGTAGTATAACTACTTAATACATTATTTATTTTAGTAACATTTTAAACCCATCTTTAGACAAATAATGATCCTGTCTAGAATAAAAAAAAATGCAATGTCATTTTAACTCAAGCCCAATCACGAACTAACAACTTCACATCAGAAATGGGCATTTTAACCACTCGGTGTCATCTACATAGTTTAATATTTGAAACACCTTCCGCCTTATTACAAAACAAGGCTTTTCTCTAAACTAGGTTTAAACCATTGAGCCAGGTTTTGTAATTTGAATCTTATTCTGATATGATCAAGATTCGAAATACAAAATCTGGCTTAATGGTTTAAACCTAGTTTAGAGAAAAACCTTGTTTTGTAATAAGGCGGCTTATGTCTAAAACTTCAAACCCAATTGAAACCTCACCTAACTATTTATAAATTCTTTTATCCCATTGTCAAACACGGCCCATTAAAATCAAAATAAGAAAAAACATCGTTTAAAAGCATTCAAAAGATCTTAACTCAAGTTTATCTCTAGAAAAATATTTTGCTGAGACCCCAAAATTATTCTTTTCAGGTTGGACCCGAAGCGAAATAATAAGCTTTTGTTAAAACAGTCAACAAAGGTAACAAAGGTGTTAATTTAAGAATACTGCCATTTGTTAAAATGAAATTACAATTGTAAATCTGTCTCCCATAAAGATATTAACGCTGTAATCTGTAATTCGGAGACCTTTATGAATGTGTTAATTTAACTGTAAGGGATTGGAAAACGGCTTTAATTTGTAATTTGGTGAAGATTTTAGTGTTACGTAATGTAATGTAATTAAGGGCTCTTCACATGGTTCGGGTAACCGGTTTGTGGAAGAGTCAAAAGTCAAAACATATTTCACCCACATCATACATGCACCTATGAATGGTTAAGGAGTGGGGTTAAAGAAAATACCTAGTTCTAAAATATAGGCACGTCTCTGTAGAGAAACTCTAAGGAAACATTCTTTTATAAGTATATTTTTGTTTCTACAAAATCCTCTCCACTTATTCACTTTGCTTCTAAGTGTGAAAATAAAACTATCTATTATATAAAAGTATAACAACAACAACAACAGTAACAGTACAGTTAAGTATAACAGTAGTAAGTATAACGTTGGTTCAACACTAAGGTATGGGGTAAGGTTCTGGGGGAATGCCACCGATAGAGAATCCGTTTTCAAAGCCCAAAAGAAATGTATTCGGGCTATATGCGGTCTAAAACCTACAGATACATGTAAACCTCATTTTATAAATTTAAAAATATTGACATTCGCATCCCTATATATTTATGAACTAGCATTAGACATAAGAAATAATATCAATAAATATGAAACTCTAAAGAGCTCCAGGTTGGCAAGTACACTTTGTGCAATACGCCATAGAACGATTATGTTTGACAAGAGTGCATTTTGTATGGGCCCTAGAATTTATAATAAATTACCTATCAATATAAAGAATGCTGACAATTTTATATCTTTTAAAAATAAATTAAAGTCGTTTCTTATTAGTAAAGCCTATTATAATGTAAATGATTATTTAAATGACAAAATGTAATAAGAAGTACCAAAATATAATGTAAGCTAATAAAAAATTTTTGTAATGAATAATATATTGGACATCTAATAATTAATAATTTATGATATTTTGACATTATTATGCATGTACGTATTAGAAATTTGCACGCCTGTCTGAGGTAGAATATGGCATTAAGTATTTTTATTGTTTGTAACACCTTTGTATCTACCCATGTTCCAGCAAATAAAGAATTATGATTATGATTATGAACAAATATCAACGCTTAGCTCTGACTAATGGGACCGTAAAAAAGACAGTTGAAAATTGGACCCCTAATATAAATGTGGCAGCAGTATAAAACTATTAAAAATGACAAAATAAAACGTGATTAATTGCTCAACCGACTTAAAAAAAACTGAATAATCCAACATATCCGCCACCATAACAAAATATATATAAACTAGCACACATTCACACACTTTAAAACCGGTTACCCGGTTCTCAGTACGTGTGAAAAGGCACTTACCCACAGTCGGTTTCCCGGTACAAGTTTGTAAGCCCTCACACGTACGGACACAATTAACCGGTTATCCTTACATTCGCCCGGGTACTCACAACCGGGTAAAAAGGTCGGAGTTGTTAGCGTGTAGAAAAGAGGTGAAAACTAAATGAATTTATAAGAATGTTGGTGTAACTTGTGTTGAATTTACTGTTTCGTGGAAGGATGGCGTTTGAAATTCGAAGTAAAATTAATTTAGGACTTAATATGACCTTTAGTTAGCAGCTACTAATTGCCTGTACTGTCTATTCAAAGTATAAAATTATTAGTATTATATTAAATGAAATGTAATATGAAAAAGTTATAAACTATTCGTTACTATACAAACATTATATATTTTCTGACTGTATGCTTCATCAACGTATATCTTAAACCAATGGAGCTCTTCTCCTTTTTAGGTAGGATAAAATTTTGGCACTATGAAACTTTGGACTGTTCCAAGTTCAAAGTTCCTTAGTGCCAAAATTGTTCCGTGTATTAAAAAGGAGAAAAGTTCATAGCGAATAAAAAATATAAATAATAAATAAATAAATATCCTGGGACAACACATACACGGTCATCTGATCTCAAATTAAGCTGATAATGATATAGATTCACACTTTTATGTCACTTCCTAGCAAAGTTTTGAACATCTTCATAATCAATTATTGCCAACCACTATCGTCACCCAACAGCAAACTTACCAGAATTTTCGACCCACAAAAATCTGCATCGACATGCAAAACATCCAAGATTTAAACTTCAAAACGGTTAGCATGTTCAACCGTTTACAAAGTACAAAATGTTGAAGCTCGAACAAGAGTTTTTATGGCGCTAAACCATCGGGGGGTAGGGGGGGGTTGGATTATGGCGCATTTTTCTCGCAACAAAATTAGCAGTTGTTCCGTTGGAGACTTAAGCTTTAGGTAGCGGGTATGGTAGGAGCGGAGGCGTTTTTGTAAACCTTCGAACACACGTGATTCAAGACTGTAGACAATAGCAGCCCAACAGCCGGCTGTCGCTAGGTCGTCGAAAGGTTTTGGGTCTAAAGGGCCTCACCATATACGGTACAAATGGGCTGTACGATCAATCCGATAATAATCGTGACGATTAATCGTAAAAATGATGCATATAAACGAAACGATAAGTCGTAACTATCGACCATTTACTTGTTTGAAACTAAAGGATAAAGAAGTGTGCAAAGATTCAAAACAAGCCTCATAAAATTGAAAATAAAATCCTTTTAAGAAAACAAAATAAGCCTGAAAATATCGATTTGTTGATCGTTGATTTATCGCATGGGTTTTGTTGCGATTTCCAATATCGCCTTCGATTAAGTAAGTCGCTAACGGTCTTGACGATTGATTCAGAGAAATCGTATCGTATAATTATGAGATCTTTTAAGTTCGGTATACATTTTTTTTTGGTGAGTGGGAAATCATCCATTGACTGCTCCCGTCCTGGGTGCGACGGGAGGGCGTGTCAGACTCTTACTAACTAAAACCCACTCATGTTCCTTCGATTGCCCTTTATGTTCCAGGGTCACGGTAACTATTATAAACATTCCGCAACAAGTTCGGTATACATGACAACGATTTATCGCTACGATTTGACTGCGCAGTTCGGTGGTGCAGTTTTATCGTAGGTGTGAAATAAAATTGGCGCTGGTTTAGTGGTCGAGTGAACACTCGATAAACTGCACCGGTTGGTGGCTACCCGATTTGCCCAACTTGGGGCTCAAATTTGCTGTTACAATCGTGTCTCATGTCCTATGTATGTATGACGTCGTGATGGCCTAGTGGTTAAGGCGCCCGGCTCTCATGCAAGAGGTCGCGGGTTCGAATCCGGGCAAGTACCAATATGACTTTTTCAATTCATATGTACTTTCTAAAGTTTATCTTAGACATCACAGACATCGGTAAAGGAAAACATCGTGAGGAAGCCTGGACTTCTAGTTAATATAAGTAATAATAATAATAAGGCAACACCAAACGTCATCTGTCACGTTTTTTTTATTCCCAAGATTTTTCATTGCAAAAAATATATAGAAAATATCCACAAATTAAATAATATCACGAATAAATCCAGAAACAATAAATACATATAAAACCTTAATAGTTTTACCAGACAACAAGATGAATTTACCCAAAAATACGAAAACTGGAATCGGTGACACACGTCACCTAATTCAACACAATAAAAATAAATATAAAATGGAATAAAACTAAATAACAAGATGATGACAAGAGCCGCAACTAGAAAAACAGCACGCCCAACACCACCGGACCCGTCGCTCAGCTCCGCCTCGCCGCCGCCGGAATCCAGCCCCACCGTGAGCGCTGTGACACCGGCCGTGGCAGTTGCGTCGAGCTCGAGCGACGAGTACTTCTCTCCGCCGACGTCGCCACCACCTGTTCGTCGGCGGGGAGGTCGCCGGCCGCCGGGGGGCTTGGGACTTCGAGGCCCATCGGCCTCTGATAGGGTCCCCGCTCCCGGTGGAAGTGCGCGCATGAAATGGACCCAGTCCATTAATGAAAATGTTATGCGCGCATACTTTGGGGCTACAGAGGGGGGAAGTAACCTGACTGCGTACCGTGGTCGGATGCTCTCTCTGTTCCAGGTGCTTGAACCGGCTGTCAATGCTACGGCTCAGCGACTGTCGGATCAGGTGCGTGTCATCCAGCGTAATCATATGTTGGATGACATGGTGCTTGATCGACTACGCCTCGAGTCACGGAGTAGTCCTGTCACGCCTGCTTCGCCAGTGGATGCGGTCGCCGTGCAGCCGCAAAATTTAGGTAGTGGTTTGCCGCGACCGCTCTGCGCTGGTGGGATGGATGATGATAGGCCTATATCCGTGAGTACCCAGTTCAGTGATAAATTGAGGAGTGCTTTGGAGTGTGCGTGCCGGGAATATCGCTCTACACCGCCCGAGCTTAGACCGCGATTACCTCGTTTGCCCATGCACAAGAAAAACATGGCGCTGGTGTGTGCTTTGGATTCGCTGCTGTCAAGTTATTTTGATAGCAGCGAAGACCTCGCTGATACCCACTCAATTCTGTATTGCGCAGCTGTAGCAGCGTGTCGTGTGGCTAACGTCAAATTTCCCAATAATGACGTAGCCACACGGCCAAAATCAGCTGTACCAACGTGGCAGTGCAGAATCGAGCGCCGTATTGGTGAGGCTAGAGCACTCATCGGCAAGCTTATCTGCTTCAGGGAGGGCAATACACGCCCTAGAGTGATGCGCTTTGTGAGGCGGGCTTTCTCGGGGACTAACATTAGTCCCCAAGATTATTTGGCCGGCGTCACAGAGCGTATCGACTTCCTGAAGCAGAAGATCTGTGCGTGGGCAAACCGTATTCGTCGGTACAGGCGGAGAGTTGAGCGGTACACTCAGAATCGCACATTCCAGAGCAACGAAAGGTGGGTTTACAGGGCTTGGGAGCGACCGGACCAAGGTGTGGCCGATGTGCGCCTGCCGGATGATGACGCTATGTCTTCGTTCTGGCGCAGCATCTGGTCGGTGCCCGTCGGTCATGCTGAGGGCGACTGGATTCGGGATGTTGAGCGAGCGTGCGAGCCAATACCAGAAATGGGGGCAATTACTATCGGCCCCCAAGACGTAGCTTGTGCAGTCCGTTCCTTACCTAATTGGAAATCTCCAGGACCGGATGGGCTGCACAACTACTGGATCAAATGGCTTCACAGTTCGCACGTTTGCTTAGCGTCTCAGTTCCAGTCAGCCTTAGAGTCTGGATCGTTGCCCCAGTTTCTGACAACTGGAATAACCCACCTGCTCCATAAATCAGGTAGTACCATGGAACCCAAAAACTATAGACCGATTACGTGTTTACCGACGGTTTATAAGGTTCTTACATCCATTTTGAGAGGTAAAATTAACAACCATATTGAGAATAATTCTATCATGTCTGCCTCTCAGAATGGATGTAGGACAGGGTCCCGGGGTACTAAGGAGCTGCTCCTCATTGATATGGCCATTAGTCAGCAAGTTCGCCGTTCTCGGAAGAATTTGTCGACATGCTGGATAGATTACAAGAAGGCCTATGACTCTGTGCCGCATACATGGCTCATGAGGGTGCTAGTGCTGTACAAAGTAGATGCAACCCTGCGCACCTTCCTGGAGTCGTGTATGGGGCAATGGAGGACGGTCCTTCACTATCCAGGATGTCGGCACATTCGAGAGAATAGCGAACCGATAAGGATCGAGCGAGGCATATTTCAGGGCGATAGTCTGAGTCCATTGTGGTTCTGTTTGGCCCTGAACCCTCTAAGCACATTGCTGGAGGGTTCAGGTCTAGGCTATCGGTTGCGCAGAGGCGGTCAGGTAATATCTCATCTCCTTTACATAGATGATCTGAAACTCTTTGCCCCCACCGATTTACAACTGATGAAGCTACTGAAGGTAACAGAAACTTTCAGTAGCGCCATCAGGATGGAATTTGGTGTCGACAAATGTGCAGTCATGCATGTAAAGCGAGGGGAGATTGTGGAATCCGCGGGAACTCAACTTTCGGATTCCATACAACTTAGGTCTCTCTGTTCAACCGAAACCTACAAATATTTGGGTATGTCGGAAGCGTTGGGCATCAATGCTGCCGACATGAAACAAACGTTGAGGGAGCGCTTTTTTGGCCGCCTGAATAAAGTTCTGAAAAGTCTTTTATCAGGCGGGAATAAGGTGCGCGCCTTCAACGGTTGGGTCATGCCGGTTCTGATGTACTCTTTCGGCATACTCAAATGGACTCAGACCGAACTAGACGCCTTGGATAGGAGGGTCCGTAGTCTACTGACTGCAAACCGGATGCATCACCCACGATCGTCGGTGATGAGGTTGTATATCCCACGGAAGTGCGGTGGTCGAGGTTTCTTAAACGCCAAGACCCTGCACAACCGTGAGATATGCAGTCTCAGGGAGTATTTCCTATCGGCTACCGTGGGGATGCATCGGGATGTAGTTTCGGTGGACAAGGGCTTCACCCCGCTCTCCTTAGCGAGCGAGAACTGGCGCAAACCTGTGGTACTGGACACTAACGACCGCAGGACTGTATGGCAGAGCAAGGAGCTTCACGGACGCTTTTACCGGGTCCTACATGGGCCCGATGTAGATTTCCTAGCGTCCGTATCTTGGCTGCGTTTCGGTGACCTCTTTGGAGAAACCGAAGGTTTTGTCTGTGCAATAATGGACGAAGTTATGATGACTAAAAACTACCGGAAATATATTGTGAAGGACGGTACGGTTGACATATGTCGGGCATGCCACCGTCCCGGAGAATCGATACGTCACATTATTTCTGGGTGTTCTAGTCTGGCTAACGGAGACTATTTGCACAGACACAATCTTGTAGCCAGGATTATTCATCAGCAACTTGCTCTGAAATACAGTCTTGTGGAATCGGAGGTGCCATACTACAGGTATGTGCCCGACCCAGTTCTTGATAATGGCGATATCACACTGTACTGGGATCGATCTGTTATCACCGACAGGACTATTGTTGCCAATAAACCTGATATAGTGGTAATAGATCGATTAGAGCGTCGCGCAATGATTGTTGATATTGCTGTCCCGCATGACGAGAACCTCGTGAAGGCTGAGAAAGATAAGCAGAACAAATATCTTGACTTAGCTCGCGAGGTTGTTGACATGTGGGATGTGGATTCAGCAATCATTGTGCCGATAGTCGTAACGGCCAACGGCGTAATAGCGAAGAGCCTCGACCAACATCTTAGGAGGCTCTCGCTGGGCAGCTGGGTCAAGGGTCTGGTTCAGAAAGCGGTACTCCTGGACACGGCGCGCATTGTCCGGAGGTTCCTTTCTCTGGAGCCCTGACCACCGGTAGCTTGGACCCTGTTCCCGATGCCGGTGGGCTACTATTTTTTATATTTTTAAATGTTTTTATTCTATATTAATATTTAAAAATGTAATTTATATGTAATATACTTTAATAAATGGAATAATAATAATAATAATCATTTATTGGTTCAATAAAGGTTACAAAAATATGAACACTGTCACTTAAACTAGGTAAATCCTGTGCTATAAGTAACAGTTAAGCCTCGAAGTTGACCTAGGGAACCAGTTAGTACAAACTATCTTAGGATATTATAAAAAGCAAAAAATTAAAAAAAAAATAATAAAGCTAAATAAATTTTTAGTACATTTAAAAACAAAAGAGGCCAAAGTATGTAGGTGAGTACAATATTGGAATTGTGTGTAAAAGGTGACGTGTGTGTATGTTCGTTCAAGTTCGCGCGCGTTTGCGTGGGTGTGTGTGTGTGTGCGTGCGGGTTTGTGTGTATACGTGTTTGTGCGTGTGTGTGTGTGTGTGTGATAAGATGTGAGGTAAGAGACATAGAACTAGTGTAGAAAAAGTTATACAGGAACACTTAAAAGATCCTCAGTTTCGTGGTAAGTTAGCTTATTTAAAAAAAATTTGAGTTTCTTCTTAAATACAAAACAAGATAATTGGGAAATTGGTTCTTTTTTATTTATTACATTATAAAGATACGGCGCTGCTACATAGGGGTATCTCCTTGCAAACAATGTTTTATGGGGGGTTGTTTTAAAAGAGATATCTTTCCGTCTCTTCGTATTGTCGCAGAGCAATCTATCTTGTGCTAGTATAGTATGAGCATATATCAAATTACGTAATATGAAAAGCTGACGGACGGTAAGCACACCTGTTTCTTTATAAATTTTGTCCGTGGGGTACCGCCGTAAGTCCGAAATCGCCAACCCGTCTTGAGCAAGCGTGGTGATCAATGCTCGTGCCTTCTCTGTATGAGAAGAGGCCTTTGCCCTGCAGTGGGACAGTTATAGGCTGGTATTATTTATATCGTGTCTCAATGAACAATCATTGACCGGATATTTTCTGTGAGATATGTGTCTAAAGTTTGACGTTATACGTCAAAAATCTATCACTATAAACCGCTATTGGAATAGCAGACTTGAGGCGTTGGTGTTCTAATGACATAATATGTATATAACCCTAATAAAAAACTTTTTCAAAAAAATAATAACCGCCTTCAAAAACTAAAAACCCAAAAATAACTAAAATTTCGGAAGTCGGTGGCAACACAAATTCAGATAAATTGACTGGCAGAAGAGAAGCCACCGACTTCCGAAATTTTAGTTATTTTTGGGTTTTTAGTTTTTGATGGCGGTTATTATTTTTTTGAAAAAAGTTTTTTATTTTTAACTTTTTAGTGTCGAGTTTAACTATGTCTGATTGTGTATGACATATTTCAAAGTAATTTATTTTCAAAATAAAACTACTTATAATCTTATAAATCGAAAAATAGAAATTGAAGTTACGCACATTATAATATCGTCAATGTATATTTCGTCGATTTTTTTTGTTCTTGATGAATTTTTCGAGAAGCACTAAACCGATCGCCACAAAATTCATATGGGACCACCTCTAAACCATGACTTAGCATACCAAAAAAGAACCCTCAAAATCCGTTCACAATTGACGGAGATATCGCGTAACAAACATGCAAAAAAAAAACATAAAAAATAATATATAAAATACAGACGAATTGAGAACCTCCTCCTTTTTGAAGTCGGTTAAAAAGATGTCTTATCTAGGGGTTGTGTTATCCATTATCTAGATGTAGGTCTGACTGACAGTTGCTTTATACAAAACAATGGTATTCAGTTGCATTCAGTAAGACTGGAAGCTGATCCCTTTAAGAAAAGCAAAATGGTACTGAGATGAATATTATCTTAGCTTGAATAGCATCTGACCAATTTAATTTATTTATTGTAGAACTACACAATTTTTATAAGAATTTAGCTGTATGTGTCAAGGTCATCCATCAAATATGTTACATATTTTGAGTAAAAGATTGAAGATTTTTGCAATCTATGAAATAAAAGCCAGATGATAAATGCCCGTGCCTTCTCTGTAAGAGAAGAGGCATTACCTGCAGTAGGACGATAATGAGCTGGTATTATTTTTATGATGAGTTTATTATTGGCAGTCGCTTCATATCAAGCTATGTAATCTGTTTGTTTGTCAGTCTTTCGCAGACGGAGCGTCGGATTGAAAGTGGATATAGTTAAAGGGATAGTGACTTAGGCCATTTTTTGTCTCTTTCCGAGCGAAGACACGAGCAAAATCTAGTGATATATAAAATTAGCCTAAATTGCCTTTTCTCCCTACAAAATCCCAAGACAATGATATTCTCACTACCCTAACCAACTCGACTAGTTGTAAATGATACCATCCTTTAAAACCACGATGTCTAGATTATTGTGCATTCCGCATTTCACTCGACAAAGAAGCTGTTGTAAATTATCTCAGTTCCCATTAGTTGAAGAATTTCAAGAATGAGTCCACTTGGATTCTATTTATTTTAAAATAGCTCGTGTTTTTTTATTATGAGACTAGACGAGTTTAGATCATTTAATTTTTTTTATTATAAGATGTGTTTGTAGGCTTTTTATAGCTACTTCATGAGACTTTTTAGAGGTAAATATTTTAAAGAAGAAGCCTAACTTCTTTCTTGTACTAAGATAAAATAAATTTATTTATACCTATGTGCTGAGTACGTAAAGAAAGTGTATACAAATAACAAAAAACTATAAATAAAAAATATGCTCGTCTAAACTTCTTAATAATAGTCTTACAACTCATTCTAATACAATAAAAAAAAACTTAACAACATTGTACGCTGAAAATATAAAACAATTTACCCTTCTTACGATCTCATCAGCCAAAAAAAAAAACCTATTCTAAAGAAAGAATTCTATAATAAAAAAAAAACTTCATAACCATTTTCTTACCCCGCCATACTTTGCACTAACGTCTTACCCAAAACAAAGCCAGCATACATGTTCTGCAATATCAGGATTATGCAACTACTAAACAGGCTCCAAGAAAAATAATAAAAAAATAACTAATAGTGCGATATTTTCAGAAGAAAACTATTTTTCATAAGTCCCATTTCCATGTAAACGTGTCTTGTTAAGGAAGAATAGAAAACACCTTATTTTTATAAAAAAGTTAGTACTTTTACCTAAAGGAGAATTAATACTAGAGTGATAAAAAAACTATATAAGTATTTTAATTAAAGAAAAGCTGTCTATTGTTCGATTCCTTGCTGAGAAAATGCCAACGTTTTCTTGGTTTATAAAATGCACAATGGCCGCCAAGTACAACCTTTTAGCGGCCATCTTGCATTGTAAAGGCCATCTTGTATTGATAACGTGAAAGAATGCAAAATTATTAAATAATTGTTTGTGTGTCTTAATAGACTCTTAATTTTAGTACTGTAGTGGGTCATTAATGAAGTATTTTTAAAGACGTTAAACCTTAAATAAATTAAAATTTGTAGACAATAAAGTGACCTTATTATCCGTACTAATATTATTAATGCGAAAGTAACTCTGTCTGTCTGTCTCTTCTTCACGCTTAAACTACTGAACCGATTTGAATGAAATTTGGTACAGATATAGTCTGAGACCTGAGAAAGGACATAGGATAGTTTTCATCCCGGAAATTCCCCGGAAACGATAATTATTATTCCACGCGGACGAACTCGCAGGCAAAAGCTAATCAAAAATATAGCAAAAAAAAATAATATGTGTATTTTTTTAAACACGGCTCCACTAATATCTTGATTACTTTTCCAATTCATTGTAAAAAATACATTGTGGGAGTATCGACAAATACTTATTTCTACGTTTGCAACAATCACGTTTTATTTAATAACACGAGTACTAGGAACACATAAAAACGCTGCGATCCTATTCAACACAACCGTATCACACAAACAAAAACCAACAAAGCCCTCTATTACAATATATCGTCTAAAAAACCAACAAACAGTCCACAATACAAATAAACGAGTGTTAAACAAAGCGCACTATTTAATTGAACCAGATTGAACCGGATCGAACCGGATCGCATCGCGGATAACCGGGTGATACCAGGATTATTCGGAATACTGAACAACGGTTAAACGGTCTTAAATATTTTTGTATTTTTTGTTCGGAGAATTAAGAAGAATATTTGCGGGTAGGAGAGAAAACAAATCATGTTTGGGGCGGTAATATCTAATTTTTAGTTTTTGTTCAGTATGATGGAACGTTTTTTTACCAACTAGATATCGCGAGCGACTTTGCCTATCTTTCACCCACAAAACCATTTTAAGGGATGATTTTTCAAAAACCTTTTTTTAGTAGTTACCTAAACAAATAACACTCCCTCCAATTTCTATAATTCCTGAACAGTTTGAGCTGTGCGTTGATATCTTAACAGTCAGTCAGTCAGTTTATCATTTTGAAGATAGGTATATAATGTATAGAGAACAAATATAATAGTAGATTATATTACAAGGGCGCAAAGTAATATTTTTACGGTGAGGGTCGCCCGAGCCAAAAATATAGCGCCCGAGTGATACACTCTACTTTTCATCACCCCCTATGAGAAAATAAAAGGCGCTTCATACTATATTGTAAAATTATTATTACATTACATTAATTAATAACATTACATTAATAATTTGCTGCAAAACAATCCGTGAAAATTTTTACGAGAACTCGGGCTGTAGTTGCGCGTTTTATTTCTATTTAAGTTTTTTTTATTCATCCGCGGCGTGACTATTGGCCATCGTACAGCCATTCATTATTTGCGTTTGATTCTTTGGCGCTGGGCCTGAGCATTAAGACGTTCCAAATGCTTTTAGGCGCACTTATAACAGGGGTTAAAACATGCAAAGACGCTCCAAATTCAAAAACTGCGATGAAAAGTTACTTTTAGGCGCACTTTTTGAATTTGGAACGTCATTATTGCCCGCTGAAAGTTTCTTATAGAAAACACTAACTTTGGGCGTACTAAAGGGGAACAAAGTCGTCTTTTTCGAATAGGTGGGATGAAAAAAAGTTTAGACTATCTTCAACTATCACAAAGCGTTGAATTTAAAGATCACCAATCTATCGCCCACTATGTGAACTACAACTGACATTCTGTATCGCGCAAGTAGTATTTGACGTGACATTAGCATGTGCAATTTGTGCACATTATAATCCCGACAATTGATGGGCTTCACCGCCACATCTGTCTCGTCAATTTTTTTTTCTTTTTCAAAAACGTAATATAAATAAACGATAAGGTAAAATTATATGGAGAGCGATTCTAACGAACGACGAGGTGACCTTTCCTTGGAGCTAACTATAGATATCTATTTATAGAATTATCAGAAATCGTCAATTGTGGTCTTTACACAAATCTACAAAACATTGTTAGTACTTTGAGAGACTTAGGGTTTTTGTTGTTATGCGGGCTTGCGTCCGCCTGCGGGCACGCATGCGTGCTACCTTATCGTATCATAAATATCTTTAATAATAACCTATCGTATCATAGATATCTTTAATAAAATAAATAATAATAAGTAAATATCACGGAATAAGTTAATAAATAAAAAAAACTTGTACTATGGTAACCAGGAAACTGATAAACAAACTTACTTAATGTATAAATACATTACATATTAGGTATATATAAATTACACCCAGACACATAACAAACAATCATGCTCATCACAATAAGTTATTCTATATTTATTTTATATTATTTTTTTATATTTATATTTTTTATAGTTTTGCGGGATACATGTGCGGGTCACGGCTGAAATTCAATATGTCTTGCTTACGGCTCGCAACAAACATGGCGGCTCAGCCCGCATGCGGGCACAATACCGCATGATAATCGAAAGGCTTTTACATTTTTGACTTATTCTTTACAATTGTTTTATTAGGTTAAAAGTCAAATCCAGTGAGACAACATCATTTTACTTTTGTTTTGATTCAATAACGACATTGACTTCCTAAGTTATAAAGGTTTAAAGTACCCCTGTTTTGAAACTTTTAAATCGGAGTTACGATACAGCTGCTGAGCTTCACATGTCAGTTAAAAGGGTTTGGATCAGTGGGTCCAAGGGTCTGTGGGTCTAAGGCTAATGGACAATGTAGACGTATATAAAGTCCTTTTTTTAATGGTGTGTACTCAATGGGTGAAACGGGATCCTATTTTTAAGACTTTGCTCTCTGTCCGTAGGTCTATCTGTCTCCAGACTTATTTCATAAACCGCGACAGCTAGACAGTCGAAATATTCACAGATTATGTATTTCTGTTGCGCTGTAACAATAAATATTAAAAATCTAATACAAATATTTTATTTAAAGGTTCCCATAGAAAGAATGTGTATTTTTTTTATTTGTACGATTGCCTTTCTATTGTAACCAGACAACTGGAGGCCTACCACAAGCTCATATAGCAGTATTACTTCGATATTACTTTCAGTGGGATAGAGACGGCGCTAGACAACGTGTCTAACGCTGTCACTTGCACACTCTGGGACAGGAATAAAACAATCTTACTTTAAACGTCATGGTAACCCACCTGATATACAAATTTAAATAATTAATAAACACATACACAGAACCCAGACACAGAACCAACAATCATGCTCATCCACAAGTTTATCCTGGGTGAGAATCGAGGCCACGACCGACCTTCGGCTCAACAGTCAGGATGACTTACCACTAGACCAATAGGCCCGTCAAGTCTATACCACATCCCCACACTATGATATTTATTTATTTATTTAAACTTTATGTACCTACAAAGAAAAACATTGCACAATGGCGGACTTAATGCCTTAGGCACTTGCACATATTGCATTGCTAGTTGAGGTTTCGGCGTTTTAATTGCAATTTAAAAATAAACCCCGTTTTCTCTTAATAATTACAAACGTTTCATTTTAAATGAACACGTAACACAAACAAACATACACTCTCATCAAAAGTCTGAATCTTTTAATAAATATTTATTTTGCGCGAATCAAACTACAGCGCCAGTACTAATGAAGCCAATTAAAAATAAAGGGTTTTATATCATTATTTAAATAATAAACTTACAACTGTGTTTACTTTAAATTAATTATTAATACTTGTTATTGCTAGGTAGTGAATTACTCAACAGTGAATTGTGAGATCCATACTATACTTACTATACTAATATTATAAACTAGCTTTCGCCCGCGGCTTCGCCTGCGTGGATGTCGTACTTCTGTCCTCTATTTTAACCCTGAAGGTGTTAAATGATTAGTGGCTATTTACTCTACACAAAGAATAAACCTTCCAAGTTTCATGTCTGTAGTTAGTTAAATACCAAAAGCGTTTAATATTAGTCAGTGAGTTTAATAATGTAATTATATACCGCAGTTTCACCCGCGTTATGTTTTTAAAGGATGGGAATTGATCAAATGACTTCTCATGAGGGAGTGGCGGACTTTTACTGACTAAAACCCACCCTTGTTCCTTCGGTTGCCCTTTATGTTATGGGGCCACGGTAACTATTAGAACTATTCCACAACCTCGGTTGGCATTAGCCCTAGAGGGCCCCGTCACGTGCTGACTGCTCGCAGAGGCGCGCGTGGAACGAACGTGCCGTCAACACGGGCCTGGTCCTAGTCGGGCGGCGAGCTACCCATCGCTCGCCGTCCGTAGACCCGCGCATGGCTTGACGCTGCCTCAGCATGACTGTTTCGCAGAAGGAGGTGACGGCTTCCCGTTCAGTCTCGCCCCGGAGCATGGCCTAAACCAGCAACGGGCGCGAGAGGTCACCACTTAGGCACAATCCTCGCGTACCCGCGTTATGTTAGGTTTTTGGTTACTGATTGGCTTCCGTGGCTCATGGCGCAATGTAATGAAGAACAATATTATGTGTTATTCTGATGAATAAGCTACTAATATCTTGCAAAGCCGGCCAGCTTTGTTACTTTGTTTTTTTTTACTACCCGTACGTACCATTATTATATTGCTGCGGAGTAATTTTAAAACTGTGAAGTCTCCGAAGATATTATTTATTGAAATTTAATGATGTAAACGACAGTTTTGTACATAATTAAAAATTTTTATTGGATAACGAATTTACATCGATTAGGATTAATACTATATTCATTAAAAACACCCTGGCAAATCATGAATTATCTTAGAGCTAATTCCATTGCCATAAAAATGGTTACAGTGAGTGAACTATAAATATTAGACATATGCTGTCGCGGACTTTTTTTTAGAACTTTTTAAGAGGAACAATTCTTTAGTACATGATTTTTGCGTAACTTCTACCATTTACGAAGCGCACGCAACGGAATCTCTCAAAAGGAACATTTTTTCCCCGTTTTTGCCAAAAATTTCATTACTGCTCGGCTCCTATGTGTCTTAGCGTTACGTTATATAGCCTATAACCTGCCCGGAAGTATGGATTACAATCGTACCAAGTTTGGTTTAAATCCCTTCAGTAGTTTTTAACCCATGCGTGCACATACAGACAGACAGACAGACAGACAAAAAATTTACTAATTGCATTTTTGGCATCGGTATCGATCATCAATCATCCTCCAATAAAAATTTTGAATATATATTCAATGTACAGAATTGACCTCTCTACAGTTTTATTATAAGTATAGAAGATAGATGGGAAAGTGTGTCTGTCTGTCTGTATGTTTGTCTTTCTTTCACGGCAAAACGGAGCGACGAATTGACGAGATTTAGTGGAGATAGTTAAAGGGATGGAGAGTAACAAAGGCTACTTTTTGTCTCTTTCTAACGCGAGCGAAGCCGCGGGCAAGAGCTAGTATTTAATAACTGGAATAACTCTTTTGTTCAACTTCAACTTCAACTTTTATAATAGATATGGCAATCCACCGAATTTTTTTCTGCCAATGTCCAGTTTGAAAATAATATTTCAGTTTAAATGACAATTGTACGGTTATTAAATTATAGTCAAAGTCAAAGTCAAAGTCAAATCATTTATTTCCATTAGACCAAAAAAGGCACTTTGAAACGTCATACTTATAAAACAAAAGTGAATCTACCGCCCATTCGGAAATGTTGTTACGTATGGAGAAGAATGGGCAAGAAACTCCATACTTACTCTTTTAAAATAATGTTGATACAATTATTATTTGTACATTGTTAAATGTGAAGAGAAGAATGTATATAATGTCAAAACCATTTCCGTCAAAAGGGTATATAAACATAATAAAAATTAAAATTAATTAGGAAATGGAAGCTAATCAAGTTCACGAACATTTAGTGTAACACATTTACTAATAAATTACCTTCCTCAAAAAATGAAAAATAATGTGTGAGCCAGCGCTTCCAACTATTAGAAAAAAGAATTGTGTCTGATTTATAATTGTAAAAGTAAAAGTAGTTAATCATTATCAGTTTAAATTAGCCACCAGTTTGGTTTTGTCTACTCGTCTAGTTTGGAGATCATACACGTGTTCTTATAACCAAGAACACGAGATGACTCCAACTCTTTTGTTCGTCGAATTGAAATGACAACTGACAGTTTACGTTTGAAATAACTGTCAATGTCAAATATTAAAAAAAAAATCCACTGGCTTTTACTTACCCTTATCGAAGCATGGTTCTATCAATGGCGCATTAAAGCCAACACAGAAAAGTCTGTCCAGGTTACATTCGCACTCAGAAGGAAAACCTGTCCACCTGTGAAACTTTACAATAAAGACGTCCCTCAACAAGATGACGCCAAATACCTAGGTATGCACCTAGATCGCCGTCTTACTTGGCGTAAACACATTTGGACCAAAAGAAAACAATTAGATTGCAAACTCCGCAGCATGTACTGGCTCATCGGACGTAAATCACAGTTGACAGATGCTAGTAAAATGATCATCTATAAAGCCATATTGAAGCCCGTATGGACTTACGGCATCCAGCTCTGGGGTTCAGCCAGCAGTAGTAACATAGAAATACTGGAAAGATTTCAGAGTAAAACTATGCGAGCTATGTACAATATCCCACAAAACATGTGCAACAAATATGTGAATCTGGATTTCAACCTACGAACAGTCAAGCAAGAAATTGAGTCATACAGCAGGAATTATCAAGCAAAATTGGACCATCATATAAACATACTGGCTTCAGACTTACGGAAAGAAGGCAGTTTAAAATACACTCGCCTTAAGAGAAATAGTATAGCGGATCTTCAGCTAAGATTCGCAGACAAATGACGAGACTACCATCACTGGATGTAGATCTCAGCTAAAGACAATTTAACGAGGGAAACCTGACATTATATTAGATTATTGTTTGGAAAAACAGATTGCTAAGTAGCAGGATACAGAAAAAAAAAACTGGCTTTTACTAGATATCAAAGTTTACGTTATTGAATAAAATAGAAGTTTTTCACATAAAAAGATGATGTCATTCAGTTTACCATTTTATGTGTTACTAGCTGTTCCTCGCGGTTTCACCCACGTTACATTAGGTTTTTGGTTACTGCTTCGCTCCCGTGGGACATATATATTATATAGGCTATGTTACTCGTTGACAATGTAGCTTTCGAATGGTGAAAGAACTTTTAAAATCGGTCCAGTACTTTTTGAGCTTATTTATTACAATCAAACAAACATACAAAGTTTTCCTTTTTATAATATTAGTGTAGATATGGCCTACGTGTAAGAGGTTGTGTGTTCGAATCCTGGCAAGTGCCAATGTGACTTTTCCAGTCCATATGTACTTTCTAAAGTTTTTTATTTTTTAATATCCTAATGGGTAACACGATACGCCTTCGGTATCGTGTTACCCAGTTACTGGGTTGTGGAGGTCTGATAGACAGTCGCTTCACGTAAAACACTTGTATCCAGCTGAATCCGGATAGGCTGAAAGCCGACCAAAACATAGTTGGGAAAAGGCTAGGAAGGTGATGATATAGATTTATAACACCATTCTTTCTTTCCAGACCATGCCTCAGCCATAGTGGGCACGACGGCCCGCCTCCGCTGCCGCATCGACGGGCGGTCCTGCGGGGCAATGCACAGCATCAAGTGGTACAAGTCAGAGTCGCGTCTGTATGTGTACTCTATCTCTGGGAACACGGCCATCGACCGCCCTGAAGGACCTATGAAGGACAGGTGAGTTGGTTTTATGTGTGTTTCTTTTTGTTTTTTTTTTTTTGGAACTATCTTACCAAAGGCCGAAACTCGAACGTCACTTAAATTTAAGACTCTTTAAAATCTATTGCTTTCTTTGACAGTCTGAAGGATAAGACAAGGACAGCAACAGATTTGAGTACCTCTTAAATTTAGTAGATTTTGGAGTATTTAGCCACAAGTGTAGTGTGTTAGCTCTTTAGACGAAGTTTTTTTAAATATTTAAGTATATACAAATCAGTATGAATAAAAGAAAATCAAATGGTTTGGAAAGTACCTTATCAAGTAAATTGATAGGTCCTTAGACGTTTTTTTATTGTTGTATAAAAACCAAATTATGTAAAAAAAATCATATCGAGGAAAATAATATTGTGTGCGAAAATACATTCAAAGGCTAGACAGACAACTGATATAAAAATAATCTAAAGTTATTTGTTAGAGATGAATTGAGTTTTACTATGACGTACAATACACCGACAGTACAGTACAGTAAAAACATTCTAATATAAAGAAAAACGGATAATAGGATAATAATAAAGTCGGCTTGCACACTTAAACCACTAAATCATTCTTACTACAGAAATAGGTTTAACCTTAGAAAAGGACATAGGCCACATTCCAATTCATGACATTGTCTGCCAACCCACATTCACAATAGCTAGTTCCAAATTTAAACCACTAACAAAACATTTTACCAAGAAATCTCTTCAAAAATTCAATTTTAGAACGCTTCAAATATCGAAACACAAATATCGTACTACCCTCAACAGAATTTCATATAGCAAGACTTCATAGAAACAAGGCTATACAAGAGAATTTTTCTCAAAACATGGCAAGACAGAGACGTATCGCCGTGTCATTGTGGACAATAGCCGGTAAGTGCGGCTGTTGTGAACAATGGCTATGACGTCACGTCTTTAGTTGAGTTGTTTATTTTGTACTGATTTAAGTTTATGTGCTGTGGAGATTATTGTGGGCGGGTTTTTGATCGTTTTGATAATACTAAATGTTAAATTTAAAAATGAGGAACTATATAGTTTTAACCAGTAACTATTGTGAGAAGATTTGTTATTGAAACTTTCATGAAAAACATCCAATGCAAAAATTAAATACTTTTTTTACTTGATTTATCTTTTCGTAGCATGCACGACTGTTAAGCGTGGGGTCCTGGGTTCGATCCTTATATAGTGTAAAGTATTTTAGAATTTTTTTTTTGGGAATGTAGCCCGTAGTTTAAGAGTCGGATTTTTGTATTGACATTTGCCAAAAAATAACCTCCAACTAATCTTTTGTTAATATTTTACATGTCAAAATTTGTGGATGGATGATGTTCGTAAGTTGTTTGTTGTTTAGAATATAATAAAGTTACGTAAGTCTGAATAACACACATGCTACATTTTAACCCTATATGAATCACAGTAACAGTTATTAACAACCTGACTTAACGACATTGAAAACATGGGGAACAGCTAGTATTAAATAAACCAATACTTCCAACCCTATCACTTAGTAACAACGTACATTATGTAAACATATCCGTTACAATTAAAGATATTCCAACTCAGTAACAGCTGAACGTATTAATATTTCAACAAATTAGTCTAGACATCCATTCGTATGTCCACTATAACCTTTATCGGAAAAACTAACGCATTCGAAATTCAATCTTATGTTGAACGATATAAAGTAGTCATAAAACGCAAATAAATTTTGCCCATCGACCTTTACACTGGACATACTGGAATTATCTTTTCAAACTGAGATTTTAAACCTTATTTGTATTGACGTAAAGTGTAAAAATAGTTTACGTTGCACGTAAATCAATACTTCCAAATCAGTCCTTATTTTCAAGCACATAAGGTACATGTAAAGTGCTGATAAGGTTTCATCGATAAACTTTGCATTGTATCCAGTGCACTCGATTTTTGACCTTATTTGTACATTGATAAGGAGTTAGTGAAGCGCAAATGGCTTGGTTGATCGGTTTCACAGTAAAACTAATTGAATTTACAATGAGCACAAAATGGCGATTTTATTACGTGTCGAAGTAAATTTTAAAATCGTGAAATTGGCTTTGATGTTATTTGGTATAGAATTTGTTTATGCTTTTCCGAGAAATGGAATGATAAATACATAAACTATTATTATAGAGAAAAGCGAATGTTATATCAGGTACTTATTAATTTATGAACTCGCAACAGCTAGCTGTTCCTCGCGGTTTCACCCGCGTTACGTTAGGTTTTTGGTTACTGCTTCGCTCCCGGTGACAAAGCGTGATATTATTATAGCCTGTGTTACTCAGAAATAATGTAGCTTTCTAATAAAAAAAGATTTTTATAAATCGGTCCAGTAGTTTTTGAGCATAGACAAATACATATCCTTCCTCTTTATAATATTAGTATAGATTTATTTAATCTATCTATACTATATTTATAAAAGAGAAACTGTCACACTGATTAACTGACTGACCAAACAACGCACAATTAAAACAACTGGATTGAGAAGCATAAAGTTTAGCGCAAATGTTTTTTATGTGACGTTTGAATATGCACTTTAAAAAATTCCAGCCTTATATGCATATTAACACTTTGTTATTTTTGGTAACAGTGTTTTCAAACTAACATTATGTCGCGGGGGACAGCTAGTTCACAACTCAACAGGAGTATTGCTGCTAATCAAAGCGCAACTAAGAATAATACTGAAACAAGAATCATGAGCATAGTAGCTTTTTCATGTATATGAAATCCAAACCAAAGATAAAAATGGCGCGCAAGTATATACAAAAACCCGAAGGATACAGCTAGTCTACAAAATTTTCTCCAGGAGTTAATCGAAGTGGAAAAGCAGGGAAAGTCAGGTCACGTAACTATAAAAATGCACTGTCATGGCGACTGAATCAATATGCAAATATTCAGCTTCGTAGGATAACAGGAAACGCTGCTAATTCAGTTTGCTCGATTTGACCCAACAAAATAACAAACATTGCAAGGTAAATAAAAGTTTGTTGAAAGAATGTCTGTTAAAAAAGTCTGCAAAATCTTGTCTTTTTTTGGGACAATCCCGTCGCACTTTTGAACCACTGAAAGAAAGAAAGGAAGAAAGAAAGAAAGAAAGAAAAATAGAATGAAAGAAAGAAAGAAAGAAAGAAAGAAAGAAAGAAAGAAAGAAAGAAAGAAAAAAAGAAAGAAAGAAAGAATTATTTGCCACATATAGATACACACAGTCCAGAAAACCACATATTAAACAATAAAGAAAAATAACACTGCAACTCCTGAAAGTCACTCTTGAAATCATATCATAGTTCTTTTAATTTATTTATGAACTAGCTATCCCCTTTGGTATCTGCGTCCTGCGTTATGTTAGGTCTAGTTACCGCTTTGTCTCCGTGGTCATATAGCATATGTTCGATTGTGTGGTATAATTAAGGTTGTTTTTACTGTTAAGTGTCAACAAAATCCGTTCTATGGTTTTTGGGTGAAAGAGTAACAGACATCCATTTATCCTCATAAACATATTTATAGTGTTATTAGAATGTATTTATGTGTCCCTGCCGGAAGAAAAAATAATGGATGTGCCTTAAACGTTAATAGCATGATCAACATAAGAAACGATATATAAAACAAAGTCCCAAATGATTTAAATCTTTGAGAACAAAGAAACATCTTCTAAAAATCACCTGACATACTTTCTACTTCACTCATCCGTAATTCTTCACCGTTTCCTCAACCGATCGCATAAAATTATTTCGAACAAAAAGTTCTTAAGATAAAATACTCATTCATCAGAGTGAATGAATGAACGAATGATTAATACCTTCTTTAATGCTGAAAGAAAATCTTGAAAGAGATTAATCAGAAGGCAATAAGAATTGCCGGTATATCGACACGTAATCCGGTCGATCGAAAAAGATGGGACACTGAGCTTTAGGGTAGGGGCACAGTGTTAGCGAACAATGATTTATCAGCGTATTGTTTGTAATAGTTTAACTTGGGGCAAAGTTTAAATAAAAAAATCGCAATTGTAGTATCCTACTTATTTAGTTTAGTATTTGGCAAACGTGTACGAACCAAAAATTTTATATTCTGTATTAAAAAATATGCAACTTCTTACCTTATCTTTTGGTATTCTTGACAACTATACACCATTTGATTATTCGTTGTTAATTATTCGTCATTTCTACAATTAAACAATTTATAACTATTTAAAGAACGACAATGCAGCTACTGCAGATAGTTTTATTTAAGTTGAAATAAAATACATCAAACTAATTCGGAATGAATTAGTTTATCAAAGGTGCGACATAACAATTAAACAATAACAGTTCAGGGTACACCCAGCGCCTGAAAACGCTTATTACAAATAAATTTAAAACAAAACGTTAAATATCTAAAATTATTACAATTATATAAAAATGTAACCAGAAAACTCCATATTCAAAATAAAAAGAGGAGCTTTTGAACACTAACTTTTTCTCAAACCCCTCTCATCCGCTCCTCTCTAACACTGGCACCCCACCTCTTACACTGGGACCCCAACTTATATAGGATTTATTAACGAGTGATAATGGAATCTGTGCGCAATGTTGACGTCATTTCGCATTAAGTGGGTTTTTGCGCGACCGGCTCAGGACTCAGGACTCAGGACTTACGGGTAAAGGGGTTATGGTTCAATCCAGATAATGCATTCACACTATGAATTAAATATTGGAAGGAACTTTTCGTGTCGCGTGTAAGTCTTTTGATAGATCATGCACGAGCAAAGATTTTTGCAATTTCTGACTTACTTTTTGTAACTTGGTTTGGTCTGGTAAAACTTTTTGATCAGTTTAAACAAAACCGATTAAAATATCGTTTGTTTGTCGTGAGAATCCAAATCATTAAATATTTAAATAGTCATAGACATTGTTTAAATAGATTTTCATGATAAACCTGGAGATAATTTACCCAGGAAAGGATCGAACTCAAGTCACAGCGCTTAGAAGAAACGAGCGAACTTATAAACCAACAAGTCAGCAATCATCCCCTTTATTAAAATCCCTAGTCACCTTATTAGGGTGAAAAGGGAGGCTTTTTACAGCCCACCTTTTAATCCAAGATGGCGGCCATCACAATAATTCAGCCAGTCACCTTCCTGCTTCAGCAATGTGATATAAAGTAATAAACATGCATACATATCAAACGTGACGTCAGATCACGTAGCATATTACTACGTCGTAGCTGTCACTGCTACGCCGTAGAGACCTCTACGCCGTAGCTCCTACGCCGTAGATATGAGGTTGAGTTAATTCGGCTCAATTTAGATTTGTCGATAGTACTACGATTGCTTTACTGACTTTTAATAAGGGTTGAAGGACAAAAAGGATTTTTGTGTAATCAAATTATAATTTGGTAGACGCTGTCTCATAAATATGTAGGGGCAGCTATTACGCACTTTTATTAAATTTGGCTAAGGGCGTTTGTCTAGATATATCTATGTAATTTCGTCGGTGTCATTATTTTTGAGTGAGAAGGTTGAGAGGTATAAAGGTGACATTTTGTCGACCGTGAACTGTTAAATCAGTTTTATTGTGAGATTTAAAATAAATTTATTTTTATGATTGATCTTGACTTAATGAATTAGTGAAAGATGGATTTGAGTTTGAATTGAATATTTTAAGTAAAACATCACACGTATTTGTCTGAAATAATATAAAGAGAAAACAAAGAACATCAGTACATTATTCAGGACAAAAGTTCGTTTAAATTAATAAATTCTAAGCTATCAAATCCCAAATTGGCCAAGCATATTAAAATAATTTATAAATGCATAAATAAACTAACGAATTACACCCAAAAACACAGCAATAAATCATGCTCATGACTTAAAAAAAATTGCTCTTTGGGACTACGACCTTAGGCTTAGTTTTCAAAGTCACTAACTATTTTGATAGGGTAGTCTTGTGGTTATAACCACAAGACTACCCTATCAAAATTACCTTTATTTCAGACAAATTTTCTCTTCGTCACGTTTTCAACTAACACAAAATTATTCTTCTTGTTTTTCTTGTCACCGCTAAAAACTATTTATGTAAAATGGTACTATGAAATCTAAAAATAATAATTACAAAACTTATAAATAATACAATGGTTAATATAATATATACAATTTGTATAAAGCCTCACAGGGCATCAAAAAATTCGCCCGCATCGCTGTCAACAGGACAAGTGCCCAAAAGGCTGGCAGCATTGCCGCGTTGTATGGCAATGCTAATTCTTTGTCCCATGAAAAGGCCAGCCCTCTGGTCACGTGAAGAGTCAACCAGCCGCTTGGCGATATCTTGAAAAACAAGATGAGCACTCGGACCCCAAGGCCCCAGTGTTTCAACCCCAAACGGCTCAAATATATAACTCTTTATACAAATTGTATATATATTTACTATAGTATTGTTTATAAGTTTTGTAATTATTATTTTTAAATTTCATAGTTTAGATACTTACTTGCAAAAATCGCTGATCCTAGAGACATGAAACTAGCAGGGTGTATTCTTTGAAAGAGTAGGTAAGCACTAACAAAGGATTTTTGAAAATGCCAACTTGAAAGGGTTAAAATAGGGGGTGAAAATATCGACAATCACACAAGCAAGTAACTTATGAAAGCCACTGAAATAATAATCAAAGCCAGACATACAAACACACACATATTAAAAAGCCCCTCAGTGTCTGCCTACCCTCCAAACGGAAAAGTCAAGACACAAAGCAGTAACGACAAGGATTTATTAATTTCACAACGGTTGTCAGTTGTATTCTCAGGAACGTTGCAGGCTTTATTAAAATTTCAGCAGTCGTGGATTTTCCCTATTATGGCACCTGTATTTTACGGTAAATGTCAGTGGTGGAGGTTTACCGTTTTTCCACAAAGACATAGATTTCCTTATTTTTTTGAAGTGGCCGTTACATTTTTTATGAAAGGCTGTGTTGGGTTTTGCTTGTTGGTTTTGATTTGAAACAATATCTTATGGTATTTATAGACACTGAACTTTATTTCTGAAAAAAGTTTTTTATTTATTACTTTTTAGTGTCGACTCCCAATGTTTGACTGTGTATTAAAGTATCTTTCAAAGTAATTTACTAAAACTACTTACAATCTTATAAAACGAAAATAGAAACTTGAAGAAAAAGCACACATTGTCTATGAATATTTCGTCAATTTTTTTTGTTCTTGGTGAATTTTTCGAGAACCACTGAACCGATTGCCACAAAATTTATGTGGGACCACCCCTGAATCATGACTTATCAAACAAAATAGAAACAAACATACAAAAAAAAAAACATACAGACCAATTGAGAACCTCCTCCGTTTTTGAAGTCGGTTAAAAACATTACTTAGTTATTTTATACTTTAAACTTTCGCGTTGCATATTTATACTTCACTACATAACGGGATTTAACGCGCACATACCTTGTATTTGTTTATTGCTTGACGTTTCGGCAAGGTTACACCTGCCATGGTCACAAGCAGACTGTCCGGCGACACTACTCCGTCGATGAAGTAGATTGATCTTCATCTACCCTCGATGTTGATGAATGTCCACTATAAAGCCGCGTACACACTACACTCACTGAGTCCGGTTTTTTAATCGACTTAAAATCGCGATGGTGAATTTTTGCAATCACTGGATTCCATGCGCCCGACAGTTTGAATCCGTCTTCCCGATTGAAATTTTTGTGTTTTTTAATCTCAATCGCTTCACGCACAACTCTTGAGTAAAAATGGCGATCAGTGGAGAGGATTTGTGGACGATGGAATTCGATCCAATGATTGCTGCCTGCTTCCAGTATGTGTTCTGCAATCGCTGATTTATTTTGTCTGATGATTTTTCACAGCTGCGATATGCTCTTTGAGCCTTTCAGCGATAGTCCGCTTCGTTTGCCCAATGTACGAGCTTCCACAACTGCAATCAATCTTATAAACACCTGGTGTCTGCAGCGGTATGACATCCTTCGGTGTACCAACTAGGTTCGTGACTTTTGCCTCCGAAGACGACTACGACGACGACGACGGGAAGACGGATTCAAACTGTCGGGCGCATGGAATCCAGTGATTGCAAAAATACACCGTCGCGATTTTAAGTCGATTAAAAAACAATTCACCTTCGAACACACGTGAGTGTAGTGTGTACGCGGTTTTATAGTGGACATTCATTAACATCGAGGGTAGATGAAGATCAATCTACTTCATCGACGGAGTAGTGTCGCCGGACAGTCTGCTTGTGACCATGGCAGGTGTAACCTTGCCGAAACGTCAAGCAATAAACAAATAAAAGGTATGTGCGCGTTAAATCCCGTTATGTAGTGAAGTATTACTTAGTTATTGTTTATTAACTTTTTATTGAGAGATATAGGCTTGTTATGAAAGAAATTGGAAATCATGTTTTTCTTACTCCTTCTGCTATAAATACCATCTGTTAGTTGGACGTTTTGCTACATGGGCATTTTGCAGACTTACTGCGCATTAGACGTTTACCACTGTTGGACGTTTAGCTACTTAGACCTTCTGATTCTGATCAGGAAGATTCTTTTCTAACAAATTTCGTTGCGGGATTCAAGACTGTTGAATCGTTTCTCTGGGACTCGTCAGGCTTCATTGCTCGGCGCTTTTTTGGCGGACACCACTGTTGATTCTGGCTTTTGAAGTTACAGTGGTTGGAAAAAGTGTGACGAGATTGTACCAATTAAAAAAAAACTTTATAATGCTTTTTTTTATTTTTTTGTGAATTATGTATGTAGAGTAAATCAATAGATTTTGAAAATTATCAATTCAAAGTTACATCTTTTTTCGACTGACCTGTTAGTTTAAACCCCTTCAGTCAGTCAGGGTTTGTTACAGACCCTGACTGCTAAACGGATAGTAAAAATATTTAGTAATTTTATTCAGATTTAAAGACCTCTAAAATTGAAAACTAAAGCTCACCTTCAGACGAAGTTTTTGGTATGTAAACCAATGCCTTTGACATCAAAGGCATTGAAATATCAAAAAATATGTTTAATTTGTTTAGGCTCTGTGACTAAGAAGTCCGCCTCGAGTTCGTAAGTTTACAATCAAAATGTTCTAGATAAACTGAGAAAGTATAATCCTTCAAACACACGTGATTTGAGACACAATAGAACGACAATAGCCGACAGCCGGCTGTCGCTTGGTCGTTGAAAGACTAATTAAATATATGACACTGGGAATTGCCTGGTTTCAAATCCGCGATGTTTTTTGATTTACCTTAAAAGTGTACTTACTATAATAAATATATTACACTACATAATTTTCCTTTACAACTAACTGAAAATCCGGCAGTTAGTTCTCCACTAACAACGTTTAGTTGACTAAGCTTTGTAACTGCCGCTGAGAGTTAAAATAAGCGTATTAAACTGTTACCGATGCAGTCTGCTTAACTAAGAACTTGACGGTTTAGCATAGCAACAGCGAGTTTAGAATTTTGATCGTGTTAGTCGATTTTGAGTCTCTTTTTGATATAAGATTTTTTGATTAAGTTAACCTGTCAACGACCAAGCGACAGCCGGCTGCCCGACTGCTATTGTCTTTCCATTGTGACTTGAATCACGTGTGTTCAAAGGTATATATAGATAATTTTGGTGATGGTTTTCTTTACAGAAAAATGAGTCATGATAAAAAGGTAGCTCAAAAATTCAAAAGGCGTACTGTGCATTATGATAAAATTTAAAATAATGTCTTCCGAATAGTGCAAGCATTAACCACTAATATTGGTCAAGACAATTTCTTCACTGATATCCTAAATTTCCAGATCTCAATATTAAGTTGACTTGACAAAATGACTGTTTCCTTCACTGACGTCTTAGATAAACTTGTCATTTTAAAAATGTCCCTGACTCGACAAAGTCCTTTTGTCATCAATCTCACATCCAGAAAACTCCCAAGTCCATCTGACCAAACACCTTTCACAATCAAATATGAAAACAGCTCCAAATGAAGCCATAGTCACGAGCAATAACAACGACTTTTAATTAGTCGTTCTTGGTGTGCACTAATTAGCGCATTCGCCGCAAAGTTGATGCTTTCGACTCCAAATAATTATAGTTTAAACCTTCTGGTTGCACCCGATCCGGGTATTACGCTTACTGATAATTTTATAACATTTTCAGAGGATTAGGGGAACTGTTATTATGAAATTAAGGAGGCTTCGAGGGTAAGCCGGCTGCATTTTGGAGTATTGTTTGTTATTTTGGCAGTGGTAGAGTTTGTTACGTTTTGTGCTTAATTTTAATGTGGGTTGGGTGGTTTTGTATCTAGAAGAAGTAATATTTATTTATTTATTTAAAAACTATGGAAGACTTACAGCTAAATACAAAATGGTGATAAATAACAGAACAATAACCTGACAGCCAATTACAAGTCTTCACGTCTAGAACTTGTTAAACTTGATATTAGATAAGTAAATATTTTTGGGCGAGTCATGCAGAGTCACTTAATCTCAAATTAAGCAGAGTCTGTGCTATGGTAGCCTGAAAAGTAATATACATGCATGAATTATATAATTTATAATATAATTCATCAAATATGTACTTAATCTATGCATGTACAAATAAACACCAAGATAGAGAACAAATAATCATAATAAAATCAAAATTTTGTACTGAAAATCTAACACATACCTTTTTTTTTTTTTTTTTTTTTTTTTTTTTTTTTTTTTTTTTTTTTTTTTTTTTTGTTTGGTGAGTGGGAAATCATCCAATGACTGCTCCCGTCCTGGGTGCGGCGGGAGGGTGTGTCAGACTCTTACTGACTAAAACCCACTCATGTTCCCTCGATTGCCTTTTATGTTCCAGGGTCACGGTAACAGTTATAAACATAACATTCCGCAACCCCGGCAGGCGTTGGCCCTGTTGGGCCCCTTCCTGTGCTGACTCCTTCTCTTTGAGGCGCGCGTGGAACAAAACGCGCCGTCTACGCGGTCCTGGTCCTAGCCGGGCGGCGAGCTACCCATCGCTCGCCATCCGCAGAACCGCGCCTACGGTGGCCGGTAGTCGTCTTGCGACTCTCGACGTCTTCGCCTGGGTCTTTGTCCGGGGCGAGAGGCTCGTCGTTGCCTCTCGCGCGCCGCCGCTTCCTTCACTAGCATAACTGCTTCGCAGAAGGAGGCGACGGCATCCCATTCCGTCTCGCCCCGCAGCATGGCTTGAACCAGCGCTGGGCGCGAGAGGTCACCGCCGCCGATCGCCTCTACGAGGACACGTCTATGGTCCGCCCATGCGCGGCACACCCCCACCGTGTGCTCGACCGTGTCCTCCAGGCGACCGTTGCTGCAGTGGTGACACCCAGGCGTCGCTTCCGCCTGAATCCGACACAGGAACCTCCCGAACTGACCATGTCCGGTGAGGACCTGTGTCAGGCGAAACGTGAGAGCGCCGTGGCGCCTCTCCAGCCACTCCTCAAAGAGGGGTCTTACCGCCGCTATCACGGCGTGCCCAGCACTAGGTTGCGACAGTCGCTGTCTCCACTCCGCCCTGAGATCTCGCCGGAGCTCCGTGTGCCGTGCCGCGATAACCCGCGGCAGCAGGACTTCGCCCCGGCGTTGCACTTCCACGCGCCACTCGTACGTGTGTGCAAGGACTGTTGCCTCCAGATCCCACGGCGGAGTGCCGGCAAGGAGGCATGCCGCCTCGCAGGAGATCGTGCGGTATCCCCGCACCATGCGAATCGCCATGACCCTCTGGGACGCCCTCAGAAGCCGGGCCGGAGCCTTGGCTAGGTTGGGCGCCCACACCGGAGCCCCGTAGAGGGCCATGGACCGCACGATCCCCGCGTAGAGCCTCCGGCAGGAGGCGTTTGGGCCGCCGAGATTGGGCAGGAGCCGTTTGAGGGCAGCTCCAGCCCTCGCCAGTTTGGGGCCCAAACGTCGGAAATGCTCCGTGAAGTTCCATCGGTTGTCGAGGACAAGTCCCAGGTACTTTATCGTCGACTCGACACCGATGTGAACCCCTCCTACCGTTATCTGAGACCCCGGAGGTGGCCGGTGCCGAGGGCCATGAAAACACATGGCCTCGGACTTGTGCAGGGCCACCTCAAGTCCCAGTTGCCGGATCCTGTCCACGACTGTCGCAACACCACTCGACATTAAGTCGGCCGCCGCCTGGAACGACCTTCCCTGCGCTAGGACTAGCGTGTCGTCAGCGTAGCACACTACGCTGACGCCTTCGGGAAGGTCGGCGCGCAGCACCCAGTCGTACCCGATGTCCCACAGGAGCGGCCCCAAGACCGATCCCTGTGGAACACCGCACGACATCCCTCGTCGACTCCACACTCCCTCGTGACCGGGGTAGATGACGGCTCTGTCCGTCAGGTAGGCCTCGACCACACGACAGAGGTAGGCCGGCATTCGGTGATACCGTAATGCGGCCGCTATGCACCCCCAAGGCAGGGTATTGAAGGCGTTGGCGATGTCAAGAGACACCGCCAAGACGACCCTGCCCCGTGCCACCGCATCCCCTGTCGTGAGGGCCCGCACGCGCATGATGGCGTCCACCGTGGAGCGTCCTCTGCGAAAGCCGAACTGGCCGTCCGCTAGATCCGGCCCCACCCGCATCAGCCGCTCGACGAGACGGCTCGCAATTACTCTCTCCAAGAGCTTGCCCGCCTCGTCGAGCAAAACGATGGGCCGATACGCGGACGGAGAGTCCGCAGGACGCCCCGGCTTCGGAATAAGGACCAGCTTCCCGGTCTTCCAACGAAGTGGGAACTGGCCCTCCTCCAAGCATGCGCTAAAGAGCCCCCTTAGTCGAGGCCCGAGAGCCCCTAAGGCCAAGACCCAGGCCTTTCCTGGTAGGCCGTCGGGTCCTGGGGCGGTGTTCTTGGCCCTAAGCCTTAGCACCGCCGCTCCCAGCTCTACCTCGGTCACTTCTGGAACGTCGTCGTCGTCGCCGTCGCGGTCCGCATCGGACACCGCCGGTGGCGGAGCCATGAGCGGGGGAGTGAACTCCCCCCGCGAAGGGAACAGAGCGCTCACCACGCCCTCCACGATCTGAGGCCGGAGACTCTGCGTCAGGGGGGGGCCCGCGGTGCGGAGCTTGCCCCGCACCGCCAAGTAGGGGCGCCCCCACGGATCTCTGTCCAGAGTCCCCAGCATCTCCTGGCGGGCCGAAGATTTGGCCCGCACTACCTCCAGTCGGAGGGCTTTCTTCGCAGCTCTGTACCCCTCATATAGCTCCGCCTCGATGGCATCCGCATCCACAGGGCGGATACGGAGCCTGCGGTGTCTGGTGTACCGGCGTCGCGCAGCCACGCACGCCTCGCGTAGGGACGCGATTTGCGGCGACCACCAGTACACCTGGCGCTGACCCCTTCCAGGCTGAACCCGGGGCATTGCCATGTCGCAGATCTCGGACATGGCCTCCTGGAACCACCCAGCCTCGGCGTTGATGTCGGCAGGCCTGTCCGGTGATGACACCCAGGCCTGCACTATCGAGGCTTCCAGGAGAAGCTCCCGGTCCAGCTGCTTCAGCGCCCAACGCGGACCGCTTGGGGTCCGTCGGACCGGCGCAGCGGAGGTCTGGGCGGAGACGTCAAACCGGATGTACCGGTGGTCGGAGGACGTCTCCACCTCCTCCATTACACGCCAGTCAACGACACGCGGTGACAGAGCGGGGCTGGCGAACGAGATGTCCACCACCGACTCACCCCGCATCCGCACACACGTGGGGACGGTACCCTGGTTCAACACGACTAGGCCTACCTCTAGGGCCCAGTCTTCCACCATTCTGCCCCGTGCGTCAGTGTATCGGGAGCCCCAAGCCAAGTTTTTGGCATTGAAGTCCCCGAGAACGAGCACGGGGAGAGTTCGGAACCCGGCGACGACGACGCTCAGCTCCATAAGGGAGTTGTGGAGTTCGACGAGGGATCGGCTCGGGGAGAGATAGACGCCTACCACGGCGATCTCCCCGAACCGTGCCGCAACGCACCCCTGTGCCCTCTTGACACTCTCGAGGGTCGGGGTACCGGCGGCGGCCGACGAAATGATGGTCACCGAGCCGCTCAGGTCCTCCACCCAAGAATCCCTGGGCGGGACAAAGTACGGCTCGGAGACCACGGCGATATTGATCGACCACTGCGCCATGCTCTGGAGCAACAGATCCTGAGCGGCGGCGCAGTGGTTTATGTTCGCCTGTAGGAGGCGCAATGGAGCCATTATTGGCACTCCATTGCGGCCTCGGTAGTCGCGGCGGCAGCGGTAGACGCAGCAGCGGCGGGAACGGCGGGGGCGGCGGCAGCAGCGGGAGCAGCGGCGGCGGCGGTAGCGGCGGCAGCAGCGGGAGCGGCGGCAGCGGCGGCAGAGGGATCTAATCTAACACATACCTCCGACTCCGATTTTTCCAAACTTTCTTTCATTCTAAAACTACAAACGCCATACATCACCGTACTGTCACTTTTAATCCAAAACGACTCAGCCAACTTGATTAGTTTGAAACTGAACCAAGCTTAAGCACCGGTGTATAAATCTGCTGTAAATCCGTTTTGGAGCTCTCTAGCCTACCCACTACTTCCACCCCCGTACGTTGATTTGTACCGGTCGTTAAGCGTTTTTGGAGCGTAATGGCAGTTGCATTTAGGTCATACTGATTTCGGGTATTGGATGGGTCGGATTCAGGCGGTATTATTGTGAAATATGTTACGTTCTTGTAAGGACGTTAAGCTACTGGAGGCTTTGATAAAATTACACCCGAGAACACCATTTCCAAGATGTTATAGAGTAGTACATGTAATAGGCTGGCTATTACTGCCCTACTGCAGGGCAGAGGCCTCTTCCCATGCAGAGAAGGAACTAGCAGAACGAGCTCAAGGCGGATAGGTGATTTCGGAATCATAATAACCACAAGTCCATTATTCTTCACGATGTTTTCCTTTACCGATGTATGTGATGCATTTTAGAAAGTACATATAAATTGAAAAAGTCAGATCGGTACTTGACCGGATTTGAACCCACAACCACTTGTATGAGAGGCGGGCGCCTTGCCCACTAGGCCATTACGTCACAGAAATATAATATTAGAGTACTTGTACCTCTAATATTAATTTAAACTAAGATTCTAGTACAATCTCAAGCCTATCTCAGGCCATCAACTTTAATACCTACATTAATTTTCCAAACAATTTCCCAAGCCCATAGCACTCTTCATAAACAGAACCAGCAGTAATTACATTACGAACTCCATAAACGTCAAGAGTATGAAATATTAAATAAACATAAATCTTAACTAACATAGCTTCAGTTATGCATAAAAAGTGCATAAGCCACCATTTTTATTACCCAGCGCTTTACGACCATATAAAATATGAACCGCTTTGCGCCGGTTCGAACTAGTTCGGTCCGGATATGACCGGTTATGGCCGGAGTGCCAGATTCAATATTGCGATTTGAGGTGAGCAATTAAGGAGATGTGGGAAATATTTGTGACAGGCTGGGCGAACTTTTGTAGAGAAGTGTTTGGTTGTTCCAGTGTGCCAGTAAAGATATAATGGAGTTATAAATGGTGTTTTTGAATTGAAAGCTTATGAGTAATTTGAGTAGTATTAATTTGTTGATCATGTTAACAACACTCTGATTATATAAATAAATAATTTTTCACAGCTCTGGCCCTGTCAAATATGATTGTTGTCTTGGTGGTGTAATGTTAAGTGTTGTATTACTGCCAAATGAAATTGACCCTTATGATCACATCATCTGTGGTTTGCATTCGCCATTTAAGTAAATGTGTATTTTTTTAATATTTAAGTATTTTTAGTTGAATGCGCTAATATTAAAGACTACTGGTTAGAATAGAAAAAAAGTATTTTAGAGTAGGGTGGTATTTTTTAGAAGTTCGAACCCAAAAGCGGTTATTTGGGGGATGGAAGTTTCCATATTCAAACGAGTGAAGCCTCAGGCGGAAGCTAATACTTATCAACATATTATTTTTGCTCTCACAAAGCATTTTAAGTGTGTAATTTCGACCTTAATAAAAAGCGCGTCCTACTTTTAGTCCAAAATAGTATTGCCATAATATTATAAATTAAGTTGATAATACAATCACAATTTGGCAACACCAGAGGGCCGAAATTGTAACTAATTTACATATTCCATGCAAAATATTTCGTTCGTTCATTTTAATGGGTAGTTGGGAAACCATTGCGCGTTCAAATTAACTCATTGGCTAGCCTACATGGGTCAAACTATGTATTTTTATTACTATCTGCTATTTTTATGAGAGTACCACTGACCGAAATCCTACTAGCCCTCTTTAAATCTACGAACACACGTGCTTTGAGACACAATAGAAAGACAATATGGTATAGGTTGGTCGTTGAAAGGTTATTAAAATGTGAAAGATTGTATGTGTGTGTCTGAGTGAATGGGTTATATGTTGCTAATCCGACTGACATTTGGTTAATTTATTATAGTTATGAATAAATATACTAAAGCAGCCTGAAAATACTATTAATCTAAATATATAAAATGGTAAACAGACTGACTGATTGACTGGCTATTGCTATATCAATGCACAGCCCAAATCGTTGATCCTAAAGACATGAAACTTAGAGTGTGTGTACAAAGAGTAGGTAGGCACTAAAAAGGGATTTTTGGAAATTCGATCCCTAAAGGATGGTTACATGGAAGTTTCGACCTTCACGACGGCGAAGCCGCGGATGAAAGCTATATTTCTATTATTACTATAGATTACTAATTTTTTATCCAAAATTCGCTAGTTCATACTCGGCTCGAAGGACCATAAGTAAAACACAATGTTAATTAGACGATTAAATATGACAATTTGATCTAGAATTTTCATATAACACGCAACACTTTATTCGCGAGTTATAGACACTATTCGCGAGTTATAGACACAAATGGCTAGTTTATTTTTCATACTTCATTAGTCCATATCCGGCTCGAAGGACCACATAAACCAATGTTACTTTCTAAACGTTGATACATGCTAACAAACAGCCTCCAAACACTATCACAAATAAGGCCGGGGAACATTAAAATCCCTTACTGTCGAACGGCTCGCCTATTGCCCCAATTACAACCTCATAGTACCACGCTGTACGTTATTTCGGCAGAGTGTATGACAGCGCTCAATTAGGCACTACACTGGCGGTATTTGCGACGGTGAATTTTGAATTCTAGTCTGTGATTTTCAAAGTTTATTTTTGCATGCAGTTTTGGAGTGGAATTAGAATGGGGTTTTTTGGAACTAGAGTATGAATTGTTAGTTTTTAAATATTAATAGTACCAATCAGTTGCGGGCTTCACTACTAATGTAACTTTTTATATAATACATACTTTTGTTCTTTATAAGTAAATAATCAAAAAACCTAACAGTAATTTTGAAAATCGGTGTCTTTGGTTATTCTTAAAACATAACCTTTCGGCAGTGGATTAAATATAAAAATAAATAATAGCGAATTTCAGTGAGACTAGTATAGTCAAACTGAAATCTAGATAGGGATAATCATAACATTTTTGTGTTTAAAGAATGTTTTCAGTATCTAGGTTTAATTAGTTTTTGAAGACTTTGAAGTTATATCATTGAAACAACCTTAACTTTATTGAAATTCTTTAGTTAATAAGCTGGAAGATACCTAAATGCTCAGCTATTTTTGATCTAATTATCTTTTTGTGTACTTTTGTTTTAAACACACGATACTTTGAATAAATTGATTACGTGGTTGATAATAACTTCTTAAAAAATAATGTAAACTTGTCTCATTGTAGTGTAAAATGTGTCATATCTTTTGAGAATGGGAAATCATCAAATGACTTATCCCGTCTTGAACAGAACGGAAGGCAGTGTCAGACTTTTTTTTACTGACTGAAACTCACCTATGTTCCTTCGGTTGCCCTTTTTATTCCGGGGCTGCGGTAACTATTAGAACTATTATGCAACCCCGGCAGGCATTATATTAAACAATATATTTGTTACTAGCTTTTGCCCGCGACTTTGCCTATAATAGTTCCTGTTCCCGGAGAGTTTGAGCGCAGAAAAGTATCCTATGTCCCCTTTCTCGGGTCCCAGACTATATCTGTAGCAAATTTCATTCAAACCGGTTCAGTGGTTTAGGGGTGAAGAAGACACAGACAGACAGAGTTATTTTCGCATTTATAATATTAGCGCCTTACTAATAATTGCTGCATAAAGTTATGACAGGTTTATACGTCAAAAAATGTATGGTTACACAGGCTTTATTCATTACATAACTTTACACAGTGATTATTAGTAAGGGCATTAGTATGGAAGAACTTATGATGAAGACACATGTTTTGACTCTTCCTCAAAATTCAGATACCCCTACAAAACAGCCAAACTTTGAGAACCACAGCCACGAGCGATATTTGTTTAACATCATCAATACAGTTTGCAAATGGGTCAGCGTACGTCATAAGCGTTGATTTATCAAAATATGGCAGCTGTGCATTAATTTCAGATAGTATTTTAACCAATATTTGTTGGTATGTAGTCATTTACTTTATGGATACTTAAACTGACGTATTTTAGAGCTGCACTATTAGTATACTTAATGAATGAGTATAGATGTTTTATGAATATTTATGGATGAATGATGGTTGTGTGTAATGACCTATTGGTTGAAGCCTCCGGATTTCGTGTAAAAGGTGGTAGTTTAGTTAAGCGACTTGTTCAATTTATGTACTTTCTAAAGTTGATCTTGGACATCATAGACATCGGTGGAGTAAAACATCTTGAGTTAATCACCGTTAGCGCGCGTGGTGATCAATACTTGTGCCTTTTCTATATAAGAAGAGGCTCTTGCTTCTTGGACAGTAATAGGCTGGTATTTTTATTATTTGTATGTTTGTATATCAGTTGTCTGCTTACTTTGAGTTGTGCGTGTGTGAGTTGTTATTTATCAGTTACTGAGTGTTTCACGCGGTTTGACCGCGTAATGATAGGATTTTGGTTAACTGCTCCGCTTCTGTGGATCATAGTGGTATATACCAATAGGTTATTTTCTTCCCGTTTTTGCCATTTTTTTTTATTGATGCTTCAGTTCTGTTGATCATAGCGCGATGTTATATAGCTCATGTTACTCACTGATAACGTAACTTTATATTGGTGAATGATTTTTTGAAACCAGCTCAGTAGTTATGGAGCCAAATTAATGCAAACAAAGCAACAATCAAATCTTTCTCTCTTTTTTATTAATAGTATAGATTTTGTCCCGATCACCTTACCACTTTTGCTAAGCTTTTTAAATTACCTTCAGTCTATATCAGGAATTCAGAACTCCGCATAATAGTCATATTAACCTAGATAATTAAGCCTGCGACAAACGCACAGATCAATAAACCTGTATAATGGTATATACTGCAGGCCTCAAATGACAATATAACTTATTGCCATCCAGTAATATTCAAACTATTACGACATGGTTGGTGCAGAGTCTATGTTTTTGGCTGCAACGGTGCCTGTCGCGGGTTCAACGTTCGCATGAGACAATTTTTTGTGTGACCAACTGGTACTTTTTAGAAGTCTGGTTTTTTATTTATGTAAGTTTATATGTTTAGAAACAACCCACCTGTAGTGAGAAATGTTGCAATAGGGTTTTGGATTATTTAATTATTGTCATTTTTACTTTCAAATTAATATACCTTATGTCACTCCCACAACTGAGACGAATCCATACTAATATTATAAATGGGAAAGTGTGTCTGTCTGTCTGTGTGTCTGTATGTTTGTCTTTCTTTCACGGCAAAACGGAGCGAGGAATTAACGTGAATTTTTTAAGTGGCGAAAGTTGAAGGGATGGAGAGTAACATTTTTGTCTCTTTCTAACGCGAGCGGAGCCGCGGGCAAAAGCTAGTTCAATTATAAATCGAAATCCGTTTAACGGTTTAGGCTGTAGAGCGTGCCGACGAAACATATATACAAACATACATACGCTCAAAAAACATCACCCTCTTTTCGGCAGTCGGGTAAAAACTGGCCAAATCCGACTCGCACTTGTCCCTTTTTTCACTTTTCATAGTTATTTTTAAATCAAAATGAATTCACGTTGTTGATTGTGTCTCCTATAATAGGAAATATTTGCAATACCATGCTACGAAACTACGAATAAAATGCTTTTGAATTTCAGACCTTTACATATTCAAATATTTCAAACGAATATTTACGGGAATCATTCCCAATGTAAATAAAATGCTTGCAATGATAAAGTAGGATTTAAATTAAATACACATGTATATAACAATTATCCTAATTTGGTCGGATTTTTGAGGTTCTGTAACTAGTTCACGTTTTCAGATATTTTCATTTTGATGGAAATATTTTCCATAATTGAATACCACGGTGTTGATTGCTGAAAGATCTGAGTTTGAATTTCGGGTTGTCAAATGTTATAAAATTAACTTAAGATGTTTGTTTGTTTATAAGAGGTAACTTCTAGAAAAAATCTATGTTTATGGCACTCGGAGTCGAATCCTTACCAATGTGACTTTTTCAATCCATATGCACTTTTTAAATTTATATCAGGCATAACAGATGTCTGTGAATATTGTTATAAATACTCGTTCCTATGTTTTTGAGAAATGGCCTTTGATCAGCTATACGACAGTAAGAGGCTGTTATTATTACATAGGCTATGTTTTATTATATAATTTAGCTTCTACGAGACAATGTCGCGATCACAAGTTAGTTACGACGCCTGCCGGGGTTGCGGAATAGTTATAATTAATCCCTGCAAACCGCAACGCAATAGTTAAAACCGCATTCAAATAGGTTAAGCCGTTTATGCGATTAGTCTGAACAAACGTGCAGACAAACAGACAAATAGACATACAGACAAACAGACAAAAATTCTAAATATCATAGTTTTGGGTTCTATTGCGTATATAAAGTTCCCTTAATAAAGTTTTTCTTATTTATCTTCCATGTACAGACACCGACCTTTTTTCAATTTTATTATGTATATATAGATAGTTACCGTGGCCCCGGAACATAAAAGGCAACCGAAGGAACATGAGTGGGTTTTAGTCAGTACAAGTCTGACACGTCCTCCCGCCCCACTCAGGACGGGAGAAGTTTCCCACTCAAATCTTTTCTCAATATCATTAAGGTAAATGCTAATGAGAGATAATTATGAAAAATTACAACTAACAAGCAAGTTTGCAGAATTCCTGAAAAATTTCACTGAAAATATAAACAAAAGCCTTCGGCTTCCAAGTATAGCCGTTCCGGTTTAAAACCACCTCAAACCGGAATGCGCTGGTTAAAACCAGTATTTTCCGGCCGGTCGCTCCGAACATTGGGGTCAAAGGGTTAATATTATTATTTACATGGCGGACAAAAACGTATCAAAATAATTTTCGTTCTTTTTTCTCGGAAACATGTTTTTACAGGCTTTTTAATGTCACTTTTTTTGAAGATTTAATAACATAGGCGGTTTTTATGTGTGCGTAAATTCGTCAGTTTGATAAATAATGTTGTGAAAAATATTTGTTTAGTTACAAAGTTTTATTTTTAGTTAAGGGCTGAGGTCAAATCGTGCTTGTTATGCAAAATACAACCAAAGTTTTTTAAGTAAGATATTTTTTATTATACTAGTTTTCGTCCGCGGCTATTATATATAATTTCGATAGTTCCATCCCCTATTTTACACTTTTTTTAGGTTTTGGAATTTCCAAAAACTCTTTTTAGTACCTACTTTTTACAAAGAATTTACCCTGCAAGTTTCATGTCTCTAGGACCAGCGGTTTGGGCTGTGCGTCAACAGTCAGTCAATCAGTCATTTAGTTTACCATTTTATATTATAATAAATAAACTAGCTTTTGCCCGCGGCTTCGCTTGAGTTAGAAAGAGACAAAAAGTAGCCTATGTTACCCTCCATCCCTTCAACTATCTCCACTTAAAAAATCACGTCAATTTGTCGCTCCGTTTTACCGTGGAAGAAAGACAAACATAAGGCAGACAGACAGACACATTTTCCCATTTATAATATTAGTATGGATAGATGCATCATATTTCTGCACTGGCGAAAAAAATCCTTCTTTAAGTCTGCCATTGCCACGAATACAGACTTTGGCATCATGTCATTTTTTTTGGGCAGTGGTAAATCATCAAATGACTGCTCCCGTCCTGAGTGCGGCGAGAGGGCGTGTCAGACTTTTACTGACTAAAACCGACTCATGTTCCTTCTGTTGCCCTTTATGTTCCGGGGTCACGGTAACTATTATAAACATTCCGCAACCCCAAATCATTGATTATAACTTGATTATGACTTCATCGACGAATGTATACCACTGGACATTTTCTGACATTCAATGTTACGAAGGGCAGTTTAATATCTCCATATCTGCAAGAATCCTTCTGTCTATACAATACAGTGCATTGTAAATTGCATTCCTATGAAACATTCCTCCAGTTTATTATATTTGAGTCAAGCGGGACAAACAGTAATAGAGAATATATTGCATTTTTTGTTGTTATTATTGATATTGTGAGCTGTGTTTGAATGGAGTGGATATCCATATGATTTTATAGGGTTATTACATGTGTGTTCTGTAAATGGATAATACATAGCTTTTGCTCGTGACTTTGTCCGTGTTAATGTCAGTAAAAGTAGGCTTAAGCTCATTAGTTAGTCAAAGTTACGGCCAGGTAGATAAACAGAAATACTATTTTTTTTAGCTGGCCTTCGTTGTCCCACTGCAGGGCAAAGACATAATATTTGTAATAATTATTATGGTTGTAAGAAATAGTTCTAGAAAAACCACACTATTGAAATAGTGCTACTTAGTATTGTAAGTGTTTTGATTTCTGAAATTCAACTCCAACGGATTGATGGACATACGACTGCTCTCGTTTTTTTATTAAGAACCCGTTGGTACTATACTAGGTGTATTTTTGGTCTTGCACAACCCGCTAGGAGATAATTCTACCCATGAAAACGAACAAATTTTATTAGGGAACCAACGCTGAAAACGCGAAAATAATATCAGCTGTTTCTAACAAAAGTTCAATGCCTCCCGACCATAATGTATGAAACAGCTGATATTTTTTCCGAGATTTCAGACTTGGTTCTATAGTAAAAGTTGTTTGTAAGCAATAGACTATTAAGTATCACAAAGCTATTTCCTCATTAATGTGGGTAGAACAAGCATCATCACCGCTCACAAAATATCTGTTTCCACTAAATATCGAACGTTCAACTGATTTCCATTCCAAAATTGTCAACTAGAGTTACTTGCAGCGATATCCAATAGTCTGGAACCTTGCCAGTACACTGCGAAGGATAAATCTTTATTCCACTGTTTATGCCAAACTGTTTTCAAAGCACTGCTTTGGCACTAATAAGTCTTTAATTATAAATCGGTCATTACGGGAGAGATTAATTTTGGACGTAAGATAGAGGAATAGCGACTTTATAGCACAGTAGTGAAATTTCTGTATCCGTACTATAATATTATAAATGCGAAAGTAACTCTGTCTGTCTCTTCTTTACGCCTAAACCACTGAACCGATTTGAATGAAATCTGGTACAGATATTGTCTGGGACTTGCGAAAGGACATAGGATAGTTTTCATCCCAGAAATATATCAGGAACGGGAACTATTCCACGCGGACGAAGTCGCGGGCAAAAGCTAGAATATTATTAAATAAATAAATAATAATAGAATATAAAATATAATCATCTACAAAATGGTAAACTGACTGACTGATTGCGTTGCTGTTAATATATATCAACGCACAGCCCGAACCGTTTAAAATTACTAGAAACATTTACCTTAAAAGGCATATTCTTTGCGAAGGTATCCACTTAAAAATAATTTTTGTAAATTCCAAACCTATAGGGATGAAAGCGGATGAAAGTTCACACACACACCCTCGCGGACGATGCCGCGGGCGAAAGCTAGTTTAGTATTTTAGAAAACAAAACAAAAGAAATGCAAAAACTCCAAAAACGATGCTGATCTCCGCTTCCCGATCAAAACATATTTTCTTCTCCCAAATATTGTGGACATCGATAAAATCGCTAAAAGGGTCGTTTTAAATCGGCCTTAAACAAATAATGTCGGTTATTCTCGTCGCGTCCAAACTGTTCGACCGACAAGGAGTGTTTACTGTCGTAAGGGCGAAGCTAAGAGTCGGGCGCCAGTTATAAGATGATGCAGGCATGAATTTTGAGTGGTTCGGCGAAAATATATGGAAATTTTTGTTGGAGAAAACATGCGGGTGAAAAAAATTCTTGGGTACGAAAGGTGCGAAACGCATGTACAATGTATGCTTGTGTTAATATTAATATTGTAAGGAGTTAGGGTAAGATTTTAAGACTTTCTCAAGCGGTTTCGCCTGCGTAAATAACCATATTTTCATTTCTTATTCCAACTCTAAAGGGATATTTAAAGTTGGGATATTAAAACAAAAAAAAAAACAAAGAACACTTCCTGCAAGTTTCATGTCTCTAGGACCAGCGGTTTGGGCTGTGCGTTGTTTATTTATTTACACTTTATGCGCAAATTTATGTACAGAGGCGGACTTAATGCCTTAGACATTCTCTACCAGACAACCATCGGTAGTGCAGAGATATGATGGAAGATGCAAATATAAAGTAAAAAAAAAGTTAATTATTACAAAAATTACAAATCAATAGAAATACATATACGTAATAAAATAAACAATCGAATATATATTATGTAAATGAATATTTATTTATTTATTTTATTACTATTAGGAAAACTTACAGCTACATGATACAATAACACTTAGAGTAGGTAGAAAATGGCCAATTACAAGTTTTCACTTATAAACATAACGACATAACACATACCATATACCTAAAATATATATAATATATCTAAATATATATATATATATATATATTTCAAGAAAGATGATTATGAGAGTACTCTACCTACCTAATTATCAATGTTATGTCAATAGTCAGTCAGTTCAAGACAGTTAAAACATTTCTTCAGTTAACGAGTTTCATTGTCTCAGTAGTACCCTCATTAACGACTTACACGTGTATATTACTTTAATATTTTTCCCTAATAATAACTTCCACAGTTGGTCAAATATAATGTATAAAATATAAAACTTTATTACAGTAATAAAACACCAGTATTCTAATATAATATTTTTCATAACAATGTCTGAAATAAGGAAAAACATACCTAATGTGTTCTCTCGTTTTTAACGTAATAATTTTTGTTTTCCAGTTCTGAGCATAATTCAGGAACCAGGTAAAGTATTTTTGCCATGTACTTATATTTTGTTTCATTTAGAGCTTAATTACTTTTATATTTTTAATTACTTCATTAGAGGAACCTTTATCTTTCTACCGTGACTTATGAATAAAGTTTATCTTGGACATCACTGACATCCCGTGCCTCAGAAAGCACGTAAAGCCATTTGGTTCGATCGTCATTTGTAGAATTAACAGACGTTTCGGGTAGTCAGAAGCCAGAAAGTCTGACCAGTCTAATCAAGGTGTATCGTGTCGCCCAGTTACTGGGTTGTGGAGGTCTGACATAACTAAGAGTGAACGCAAGGCAGAAAGAAGTGTTACAGTTATTTGTTTATTTATTTATTAAAACTTTATGCACAAAGAAAAACATTGCACAATGGCGGACTTAATGCCTTAGGCATTTTCTACCAGTCTACCTTAGGGTGATGCAGAGACAAATCATGGTAGGTTTATGGTATGTTAGATTTGTTCACTTGCCGTCAACATCACGCCGAACAGAGCGTCGAGCATTCGCACGAATGTTAGCTCGCGCAAATGCTCAAGTGACTCAACTTTAACTCAATTTTACCTTTGCGTGATTGCTTGATCTGTGTCTGGGTGTAACTTATCTATACAGTATGTATGTATTTATAAATTACTAGCTGTCCCCTACGGTTTCATCCGCATTTTTCGTTACTGCTCCGCTCCCGTGGGTCGTAGCGTAATGGTATATAACCTATAGCATTTCTCGATAAATGAGCTATCTAACACTGAAAGAATTATTCAAATCGGACCAGTAGTTCCAGAGATTACCCTCTACATACAAACTTACAAACCTTCAAACTTACAAAATTTTACCTCTTTATAATATTAGTATAGACTAGTATAGATATAACTATGAATATCAGTTGTCTGGTTACCATATTACAAGCTCTGTTTAGCTTGGACTCAGATGATCTTGTCTAAGTTGTCCCTAAATATTAAAAAAAAACTTTACATTTCATGATGTGCAATGTTATGTACACTTCTATCTACAGTCATTTGGGAATACAGTCGTAATGATGTAATGAATGTAAGTAGAATTCTGAATGCACTATAAATACGATTGCTTTCAAATAAACTAGCTGATGAAACACGGAAATCAGTGAACGCAATAGGAATTCCCGAATTGCTGACTGAATGCAATGTACGTTGGATTTCGACGGTAGATTGGCATTTATGTTGCTAAATTTTGCACCTATGTTTGTTTAGTGTGTAATTAGTTTTATGTTTTTAGTGTGCTTTTGTTGTGTAGTGAATCATGTGATCATTATTTCATCACATTATTATAAGGACTGTACAGACATTTTTTACGACCTTAAGGTATTTTTTTCAGAGTCTGGTTATTTATATAACTTGTAACACGATATAGGAAAATTTACATGTGCTTTTTGTTTAAAAAAAGAATGCAAAAACAATCAGTCAACAATTTAAATAAGATAATCGCGACATTCTCTTTTGAAATAGTATAATATAGCCGACATAAGATTTATATGACTTTTAAGACAAGTTGTAGAACGACATAATTAAGGTGTATACAAAAAATTTGCTGGTCATTTCGAGGTTGACCCCTTTTTTATACTAAAATTACTAAATATTTTTTCAAATACGACAAGTCGCTCCATAAAAGTGATAACAAATACACTACCCTCAACCGTAGACAATCACAATACATAACCTCCAGCTACATAAAAAACAATAAAGTTTTCGTATTAGAACGCTTCAATAACAGAGCCTAAGTAAATAGTCAAACGACATCAGAATACTAAACTGTATCTTCTCAATATTTATAACAATAGTGACGTGTGTAAATATTAACTTACTGAAGCTGAAAAGTTGCAATTTCTGTGTAATTAAAAAAAGTAATCAATTTACAGATTAGCGTGCTGGTCTTATGGTGAATGACCTCGACTGCTAAACCAGAGGTTGTGGGTTCGTTTCCCAAAATTAACAGATAAAAAAATTCGTTCAATATTTTTATGTAAGTCTTTGAGTTTAGTTCTTACAGAGGTGCAGATTTCTCTATTAAAGCGACTGGAGTTACTTAGACAAAGCATTTATATATGCGGCATAATACATATGAATGTCTTATAAATTTTGAGAACTATTTATAATACTTCTAACTTAGTCAATAACAGCAACAATAACGTAAATATGTATAACGTGTATCCTTGCTAAGTTATTAAATGTATAGTAGAGACCATTATATTTTTAGTTCATTCAATTTATTTTTAAGCAAACCAAAATTAATTGAAAGTTTTTTATATATTACCTAAATATTTTTAAGCAAACCAAAAATAATCTATGGTTTGTTTATTATATTACCTTTATACTTTAAGCATTGTCAACCAAATAAGGCTAAAATGAAACATAGTCATCTTGAAAACTTTACAATACATTCATTACTATCCGACATCCCACAGACAAAAGATAATAATCTTTGCAAAACCGGATAGTTCTACATCAACTATGTAAATCTCTTATTGAAATATTAACCAACTTATATAAAAACTTGTAATATATTCAATGGAAAAACTTCGAAGCGAAGGACCCTAGTGTTGTTCTAACTTAAAATTATTTAAGTTTTTTAATGTTATTTTTTTGTTCCTGTATTGGAATTGAATGTCGTGATAGCCCAATGGTTAAGTCTGCCCTTTATATAAGAGGTTTTGTTTTCGAGTCCCGGGCAAGTACTAATGTGACTTTTTGAACTAATACGTACTTTTGACGCACCTGTTGATCTGTGGTTATTAACCCTGACTGCTAAGCCGGAGGTCGTGGGTTTGATTCCCACCCAGGACAAACTTTGTGTGATGAGCATGATTGTTTGTTCTGTGTCTGGGTGTAATTTATCTTTATATATATGTATTTATAACTTATATTAGTATGTTTATCAGTTGTTTGGTTACCATAGTACAAGCTCTGCTTAGTTTGGGATCAGATGACCGTGTGTGAGTGTTGTCCAAGGATATTTATTTACTTTCTAAAGTTTATCTCGGACGTCACTGACACTCCGTGTCTCGGAAAGTACGTAAAGCCGTTGTTCCCGGTTGTCATTCATAGAACTTTGACAGTCGTTACGGGTAGTCAGACGCCAGAAAGCCTGACCAGTGTAACCAAGGGGTATCGTGTCGCCCAGTAACTGGTTGAGGAGGTCTAATAAGCAGTCGCTTCACGTAAAACAATGGTATCCAGCTGAATCCGGTTAGATTGGAAGCCGACCCCAACGTAGTTGGGAAAAAGACTAGGAGAATATAGATCCTGTTTTATTGTTTTATGGAATTGTATTGATTTGAGGAAAGTCGAGTAAATGATACCTCCATTTTGTTATAACTTAGCAAGTTTTAATTACTAGATGTACTCTTTGAATAATTTATGAAATGGCTAGAAACTTGAAACGTTTTGTCGGAAACTTTGTTAAAATATCATATTATATTTTTAAAGTTATGCAGAAAGAACGTAGAGTTCTGTAATGAAATGTCTTTATAATATAAATCTGTTGAATTCGATTATTCACTTATACAGTTCTTATTTTATATACTAGCTGCTCTTCCAGCTGTTGTGTAATGATTTTTACTGCTTCGCTTTCGTGGAATATAGCGTAATAATACGCGTTAATATAAATCAATAAATAAATATCTTGTGACGACTCATACAAGACCATTTATCCCAAACTAAGCAGAGCTTGTATGTTTTAAGGTAACTAGACAACTGTCATACATTTATGCTATTTATAAATACACACATATTAATAGACAAATTACACCCAGACACAGAACAAACAATCATGCTCATCACACAAAGTTTGTCTTGGGTTGGAATCAAAGCCACGACCTCTGGCATAGCTGTTAGAGCTCATCCATACTAATATCCATACTAATATTATAAATGGGAAAGTGTGTCTGTCTGTCTGTATGTTTGTCTTTCTTTCACGGCAAAACGGAGCGACGGTTTGACGTGATTTTTTAAGTGGAGATAGTTGAAGGGATGGAGAGTAACATAGGCTACTTTTTGTCTCTTTCTAACGCGAGCGAAGCCGCGGGCAAAAGCTATTAGCTTTATATTTTTAAAGAGGATTTCAATCATTGGTTCAGTGGTTTTACCGTAATTTTACAAATAAACCGTTTCTTTAAGATGACTCAGGTAAAAATCAACCCTATTTAAAACCCCTATTGATTCACATTCCGAAATCTTTTCACACCACCTCATAACCCATTCTTATAAGAAACCCATTAGGTTCTAGTACAATCGTCACGTGCGGTCCTCAAGACCACAATGGTCACAGGGCCCAAATACAACAGTATCGCATTAACGGCTCTATATTTATACGATGTTTGGGTCAGCCGATATTGAAAGCCTACTTATATATTGTGCGAGCCCTTTTTATATTATTTTTCTATTTTCTATAGTTATTTTTTTAGTACATGGAATCACGATTAGGTGTGTGGCGCCTACTTGATATTATTTGCGCGTTCATATACAATATAAGGTAATAAAATGTATTATATTAATATTTATTTGACGTGCTCTAAGTAAAATAATTTTAATGTGTAGTTTTTCTTTTCGTTTTGATTGTATAAGTCTAGTTCAAGTTAATTCTTTTTTTTTAACCTTTCGACGACCAAGCGACAGCCGATTGTCGCGCTGCTATTGTCTCTCTATTGTATCTCGAATCACGTATGTTCGAAAGATTAAGGGTTCATAATTTTTTAATTAATGTGTAAAGCTTATAAATATTTGTTCGGAATCTGGTCATATTATGTTTGTAAGTTAATTAACATTTATGTTAATAAACGTACAGAAGAATTTCCTAATAATTCGTCGTATCCTACGAATAGGGGCGTAACTGCAAAACAGCTACTTTTCAGGAGACACTTTTTTGTGTTTAATTAAATTAATTGTGAACAAATATGTATTAGTGGTTTTATATAATGTGTATTAATATTTTATGGTTGTGTTAGCATTATTTTCAATAAATTATCTTTACATTTTATACGTATTTTGTCCCTTAATTCCTTATTCTCCGTTGTGTTGAGGCTTAGGTTGACTAAATTTGAGCAATAAGTTACATTATGCCTTTTATCTGCGGAAATGTCGAGGCCACAATTGCCTTTATGCCCTATTTATATTTATCTGATACGGGTTTTCTTTGGTTTTTATAGAAATTTGTGTATAATAACTATTTTACCATAAATAGAAACACGTGAATGTAATAAAAGAAAATGATAGAATCATAAAAAATAATTCAAAATAAAATATGAATTTTGTTAACATAATTGTTTGCGTCGGTTAATTTTTTTTTTAAATAACTCGGTTATTGTAATAACCGTAATGTGTAATTTAATTTATTTATGTGATTTTATATGTAAAATAGTATAGAATCATAATCGGACCCTCCTTAAATTAATACTGTAAATAATCAAAATTAGTTCTTAAAATCAAATTGCACATTGTAAAATAGTATGAAAATCAGTGCTTGAAATCAAATTGCACGTTATTAAAACCGTAACTTAATCAAATAAAACGTAACCGAAATCAGGGAAATTCAAATTCAGTTGTCTTCTTCGTGGAAACTGCCAGAAATATTTGCATTACCAGCTCATGAGGCAATGTACTAAAGAATGTGTGGTTTATCCTAAAAACAAAATTAAATTTAAAATTGTTGTCAAAGAAAACTGCCAGAATCCCGTAAGCACCTACACACATCAAAAAAGTTTGAAATCACTTTGATACTACGGTTTTTTTTTGTAAGGTTAGAATAAAACGTTTTTTTTTCTAAAATTTCCCATTTAAATCTCCAATCTTTTAATAACAAAAGAATTTGAAGTATCAATTGTTTTTTTCTATATAAAGAGGTGAAATCCTTGTTTACATTTATTCAGAAATGGAACTAGATTTATTTTTCTTAGTTTTTGACGTTTTAAAGTGCCTTTTAAATGGTCTATTAGTAATAAATGATTTGAGTTTGAACCAACTTGAAGCGTTTTATCTGAATTTTCGAAGAAGGAGTTCATTCACAAAGATGCCGAGGGGATTATTAGAATTTTTGCGAGCAAGAATTGTTACTTTTAAGGAAGAAGAACATTCTAGGAGGGGAATATCACACAGAATGGCTGTATCCATATCCTGTTTCGTGTACACGTTACGGAAGTATCACGGCGTAGATAACTTTGCTGATCAACTTCACAGTGGTCGGCCAACTGTTGCTCAGAAGCGCAACATCAGATTGCTGACTGCCCGAGGCTCTACAATCAATGCCACTAAAAAGTGATTAAAATTTTGTTTGAGTTTTTCTTCTTCTGCTAAGTTTTTTTTTTGTTTAACTTTATCTTTGTCAGATTAGGTAGGCTATTAGGCAATATTCATTTTAATCTGTTGGTGTCTTAACAAAAAGTTAATAGAATATTAGTTATCCTGTTGATGTGTGTAGTTACCTCGACCCCGGAACATAAAGAGCCACCAAAGGAACAAGGGTGGGTTTTAGTCAGTAAATTTCTGACTCTAAAGGCAGAAGAACTCATTTGATGATTTTCCATTAATAAAAAAGGAGAGGAATTATCTTATATTAAATAATAACAATTTCATAATAAATGTTGACAATATTTAGGTAATCCTCTTTTGCTTTCAATTATTTGTTAGTCGTAATTAGACTAGGAATTGGTTTTTGTTAATAAGAAGTAAGTTATATTTTTAGTTTTAGTAGGAATCTTTTTATTAAAAGAAATTATGCGTAGGTAAGTAACATTCTTTTAAAAACTGTAGATTTAAAAATATTCCACTTTATGCTAGTGATCTCTAACTTTTTTGATGGGTGTATAATATGAATTAGATCGAACAAATAACATCAATAACCGTTAACCGTAACATATAAAATACATTTTTCTAAAATATTGAGAAAAAACGTAAAATAACTAAATAAGCGTAATTGTAATTTTCTTGCGGAATGCTAATAATGCGGCCATAAACGCTTTTATATAATTTTCAAGCAATAGAAAAAAGACCTAAGTGTACTTAAGTCCCAAATCAGAAAAAGCATGTAATTGTGAACTCAGTCTTTGAATTTATAAAAAAGGGTTAAAATCATGTCAGCTTAAAATATATTGTAGTTTAATAGCAATGTGAACATTTCAAATGCACCAAAGAAATAATAAAAGACAAAAACATAATTTGAACTTAGAAGAAAGACACAAACGTAATTAGGGCTTCGTCTCTTCTATACATACGCAATTTAGTCATTCCATAGAAAACGGTCACAATCACCATAAGGGTGTTTTTCTATGTACCCTATATTGAAAACGAACAAGTAATTAAAATACAAGCTAATAGGTTATTTATTTAAATATCAGATTACGCTCGCCGTAACAAACACTCTCCGCGTTCCGCCGAATAGTAGCCGAACGGCGCTAGCACCCACACCTCGCGCTCGCACACCTCCACTACTCGCGAAAAACGAAGGCGCGTCGGCGGTTGTGACTTTATTCTTCGATGAAAACCTAGTGCTTGAAATTGTGGCTTTTTAGAAAACCTAATTACTTGATAACCTGGACTGTTTTTAATTGTTTTGTCAAACTGGTATGATGTGGTATGATGAGCAGAATTGAATTTTGCAATAAAAGAAAAAAGCCCCTATGTTCGTTAGGGCACTATTCGTAGGATACGACGAATATGAGGCAACGTTTAAGTTAGCGTTTTGACGACGGGCTATCTATGTGACTTTTTTAATTCCTATGTACTTTCTTAGTTTGTTTAGGACATCTGACATCCCGTGCCTCGGAAGGCACTTAAAAGTAAACGTCCCGTTTGTCATTCTTAGAACTTTGCCAGTCGGAAAGTCGGGTAGCCAGAAGCCAGAAAGTCTGACCAGTCTATTAAAGGGTACTGTGACACCCAGTAACTGGTTGTCTAGGTCTGGTAGACTGTCACTTCACCTAAAATATTAGTATCCATCTGAACCTGGTTAGGCTGGAAACCGATCACAACATACTTGTAAAAATGGTAAGTAGATAATAAGTAACCTTTTAATGTCCTGTAAAATACAGAAATACTTTAGACACTGTAAACCTTGTAAATCTTCCCAACATAACAATAATAAATGTGCGTAGAGGATGAGAATAACACGAAATAAACACGTTTAGTCATTTACAAGCGGACATTTGTTTAAACATTGTTCAAGAAGGTCCAAAAGGGACTCCATAAATCCTGATGCCCAGTTATAGCCTTCGGGGTAATATTATCTTGTTTTCACTTGATATGTATATATGTACTGGACACAATTGGGATGGCGATTGTTAGTCCTTTGAGGCTACAGATAAGAATATTTTGACGTGACAACGTCTTAAATTAGGTTGCGGCTGGGAGTCACTTATGAAAAAGTGTAACGCTCGGTAACGTTACGATGAGTCACCGAACGAGAGAGAGGCCCGCCGAATGCCTTGCGTCTCTCTCCCACTCAACTATGATCGGTAAAAGACGTTGTCACGTAAAATCTTCGCCCGTAAAACCGACTTTACAGGCAACCATTTTTTTTTTAAACATATTTGATCAGAATAAAATGTTTTGGTAGTCTGAATGTTTTTAGAAAGGTTATTGTACGAGTACATGCGGTGTTGAAGATTTAGAAAAGGTGTAGGATATGTGTGATAGCAAGCGAATATTATGTAGGTATTTAAATTAACATCATTTCCCTTGCTTTTTCCCATCAACGTAAGGATCAACTTTTAGTCCAACCGGATTTAACGGAACACCAGTGTTTTTAGAGCGACTGTCTATCAGACCTAAGGGTGCTTACATAAAGAAACAGGTTTCTGGTACAGACAAACCAGTACCGACCGGCACAGGTATATTATTTCAATATAATCTATTCACTAACTTATAAAGAAACAGGTTGTTGGTTGTAGGTATGTCGATCGGTACCGACCCGTACTGATTTGTCTGTACCGGCAACCTGTTTCTTTATGTAAGCACCCTAACGCAGTCACTAGGTAACAAGACTGTCTAACCAAAGGGTGGTTAGACTGTCAGACTTACTAGCTTCTGACGGATTAACGCTGTTTTAAATATCGTTGATCGGAAACAATTACAGAACGTTTCAAAATGAATGTCAAGAAAGGCATTTTATCATGAAAACGAAGAGATTACTAAAGTATTTTATTTTTTTTATCGAAATCTATAGTTTTTTATGTGAATGAGAACTAAAATTTATGTAAGTTTGTGAAAAAAATAACCAGTTGACTCAATCAAAATCTGACCAATGAGATCATTGGAATCTTCATTTTCATACTTCGTATAGGTAACAAACAATCATAATTTTCTGTTAAACGAGATATAACGCGCACGTGCCTTTTATGTTTTTGCTTGACCTTTCGGCAGGGTTACACCTGCCATGGTCACAAGCGGACTCACGTGCGCGTTAAATCCCTTTTAACAGTAAAGTATAAATATGCAACGCGAAAGTTTAAAGTATAATATAACAAACACTCATAACATTCATTGCACCACACAGATTAACATACACAATTATTAATATGATCTTTGATCTTATGGTCAAAATCCACATTGGCACAGTTACTGGTAAATTCAACCAATAACTGATAGTGGAGCCGACATAACTCCTAGTAAAACAAGATGCTATCACGTGTTTATAGCTCAATGTAACAGCGATGTGGTACATGGCCTCATTAAGATAATCTGTCTGAATTATTACCTGTTTATGTAACTACCCTGTTAGATTTTGATCGCTATTGTGCAGGCAAATATGTGTTAGTGTCATAAAAATGACGCTAATATTAAGCTAGGTTATGTTTATGACTTGGATAACGTTATGTAAAAACTAACTTAAATTAAACTACAACATGAAGCGATCTAAAAGGTATAAAACTAAAAAAAAAGATAGTAATCAAGATATGGCCCGGAGTTGCGGAATGTTTATAATAGTTACCGTGACCCCGGAACATAAAGGGCAACCGAAGGAACATGAGTGGGTTTTAGTCAGTAAAAGTCTGACACGTCCTCTTGCCGCACCCAGAACGGGAGCAGTTAATTGATGATTTCCCACTCCCAAAAAAAAATCAAGATATGGTACAAAAGGGTATAAAAAGGTAAACGAATAGGTGCCAAAAACACTTAAAACTATAATGACATGCGATCAAAATGCGAATTACAATCCTCTTGTTTCTATGGCGTAGGTAAGAAATGTACTTTGTGATGAGCTAGATATCTGTTAAAACAACTTTTAACAAAACTTGACAAAGTACATGATATAGAAACGCTGACAAACAGCCTAACGAAGGAATAGTTTTACTTATTGGCAGACTTTCTGAATTTTGATGTAAAACTGTCAAAGTTATGAATGACAACACAAACCAAAGTAATTGCGTACTTTCTGTGGCACTAGAAATCAGTGTTAAACTTACAGCATCCATACTAATATTATAAATGGGAAAGTGTGTCTGTCTGTCTGTTTGTCTTTCTTTCACGGCAAAACGGAGCGACGGATTGACGTGATTTTTTAAGTGGAGATAGTTGAAGGGATGGAGAGTAACATAGGCTACTTTTTGTCTCTTTCTAACGCGAGCCAAGCCGCGGGCAGAAGCTAGTACATAATATAAAAGAGTCACATTGCCACTTGCCAGGTTTTAAACCCGCAACCTTTTCCATGAAAACCGGGCACCTTAAACACTGGGCTATTCATACATTATTATAAAAGCTCTTTATGAAAGAATTTGTCACCAAAAATAGCTGTGTCAACATATAAACAGTATTGTGGTTCCGGTTAGGAAGGTATGGGTGCTGAAAATTAACCCTTTGATGTGGCCACCGGGTTTACGGTAACCATAATATGGGAGAGGGTTCTTTCCTTATATAGTTTACGTAAAGAGGAAATAGATTTTGGTAATCTTGTGTGTTCATCTTAAATATGTATAAACTAACCATATACATCATCTCCCTAGCCTTTTCCCAACTATGTTGGGGTAGGCTTCCAGCCTAACCGGATTCAACTGGATACCAGTGTTTTACGTGAAGCGACTGCCTATCAGACCTCCACAACCAGTAACTGGGCTACACAATATACCTAGGTTAGGCTGATGAGACTTGTTTCTGACTACTCGTAACGACTGACAAAATTCTACGAATGACAACAGGGACAAAAGTAATACGTTTTTTCCATGATGTCAGTGATGTCATAGATAAACTTTAGAAAGTACATTTGATTTCAAAAAGTTACATTTGCACTTGCCCGGATTTTAACTCACAACTTCTTACACGAGAGGCAGGGACCTTATGCACTGGGCCTGCTAGAGAATACCAAACAATTTTTATTTTTAAATTTCTTTCAATCTATACTATTACTTATATTAGAAATAGAGAATTAGAAAGATTTGTATGTATTTGCAAATAAACTCAAAAACTAATGGGCTGATTTCGATAATTCTTTCACCATTAAAAAGCTACATTCTGCCGTCCGATTACTAAAAGGCCGTTAAGTGACATTTAGTCAAATTTGAGTTATATATACCACGTGATAGAGAAAAATTTTCTCTATCTTTCAGTCTGGGTCATATTTTTCTATCTCCATTTAGGTCAGAGATATGGAGATCACCCCCACGGCTAACTGCACTATTTTCGCGATCGGTCAACACTTAAACACGGCTATGTCACTTTATAACACTATAATACGGCTACACGCTCGTAACCGTTTATTTAAAACTTATATAAATACAAATTGCAATCTTAGAAAACGGTTAAATGAAAGTACAACAGTAGTAAACCGTTAAATTACTTTAAAGGTTTTTTAATGATTTATTGTCATACAAGGCGCATTGACATTTCCATCATCTAAAAGACAGTTTTCTTCAATTACCAGTCTACAAAACCGTTACTCACACTTAACTGGGTAGGCGTTGGTAAGCCAAAGTGATTCTGGAGATTATACAATTCTAAAAGACAGTGACCGTTTTTTAGTTGTGATTGTTTCAAATAATATGACAACAAATACAATACAAAATACGGCTAAGTGACGTTCCAACGCTAAAAGACGTCTATCTACCTTCGCGAACGGATACCCCCGCACCTCGCGCACTCCAGTTGTTCGGAACTCAGCGGACGGGTAAGACGTGTCTGTGAGCGATTGTGCACATTCCCGCCAAAAATGACCACGAACGGGAGGTAAGGATTCTGTTTAAATGCACTTCTCATCAAAAAAATCGAAACACCTTCGTTTTAATTTGTTAAAACATTGAAACACCTAATTGAATACTAAAAGAGTTTTCATTCCATGAAAAAAAATACGTTATTGTATAGCTGGCAATCTGGCCATTACAATGGTGGGCGAAAATTTAAATTCGAAATTAGGAGTTCATTTGTTTATCCTCTAAATGAAATGAATCACTATTTTAAGACAAATGTGCGTCTACAGTTGGAGAACATTTCACGTTCAAAAACTAAAACAAATGCGTTTATCTTTAACGTTTTTGTTTTTAATTTGTTTACTGTGACTTTAAGACGTCTGAAAAAAGTTTTAATTTTTTAAAACATATGGATACTTCGCCCACAGAAGCCACCTAAGTGGTGGCATTGCTGGATTCAGAGTCAGCGTGTTGTGGCTCGAACATGGCATCTAAGCCTGTCATCTGTTCATAGAGTGTACAACCGCTATCGAGAGACTGGTTTGTTCAAGCGCCGTTCTGGATCTGGCAGGAATCGGGTCACTTCTGAGAGAGATGATCGATTTATTGTAACAACTTCTTTGCGAAACCGGCGCCTTAATGCATTTCAACTGCAGCAGCAGCTTCAAGTTGTACAAAGGGTCGCTGTAAGTGACTCTACAATTAGAAGAAGGTTGAAGGAACGTGGACTGCACACAAGCCAGCAAATGGACCGAAATTAACTGCAGACCATCGAAGAGCGCGCCTTGATTTTGCACGCGAGCACCTAAATTGGTCATACCTCCAATGGAGCAGTTCTCTTCTCTGATGAATGTAAAATCATGTTCTATGGTAACGACGGAAGGAACAAGGTCTACAGAACAGATGGAAAACGCTTTGCACAAAGCTGCATTGAAGAAATGGTCAGTTATGGTGGTGGTTCGTGGACGGTGCGCAGAGCTTGCCTTCCTGGGCCAAGTCTACCTGCTTTGAACTGTCATCAGCCTCACGTGATGACCTATTCACACTTTATCGGCAACGGGTTCACATTTATGCACGACAACGCCACACCACAAGCGTCTAAAGGTATTGACAAGGCGAGAAAAGCATCAATAATGAACGTTTTAAAAGATATTAGCGCACCGCACAAAATAAAATTCTGGCACGATATGCCCGAATGTGTGGAATGCAACAGCACGGCTAAAGAAAACCAATCCAATTTCTAATGTTGGATTTTTATATTAATTATTTTTATAATGTCGATTTAGTTTCTAAGCGTAGCTTAATAAATAATATTACGTACATTGTTTACAAGCTGGTATACATAATGTTATAAACACATTATTGATCTCATTAGAGAATAAGTTAATCCAATTCTAACAAGAATATAAAATAAGTACAAAATACCTTATTATATAACAAACTTTGTGACATTTTGAATGCGATTTTAATTGGTTTACATTGGTTTGTGATTGACGCCTTCAACTTAAAACTCTAATACTTTAACCCCTTTACATGTTATTTCTTTTATAAGCTATATACAATGCCGCTAGTCCTAATTTTATAATTATGTTGGTTGCTCTTTTAGGGTTAATTTCTGTTTTTATCCCCCACAAATGTTTGTGAGCTCTTTTAATATTTAATAATTGTTTTAATTTCTTTATTTGATCAAACGTACTTTAAGTAGAAATATGTATGTTTTGTTTTAATTATCTAACTGTTACACTTTACACGCACACACATTTAAAAGCACAAATAACTAGCCCAAATTTTAACACATAGTCGTCCATTTGTCTTTAGAGCAATATCAATTTGCTAGTAATTCCAAAACTAAAAGGCAGTTATTGTGCACGTATTATTCAGAAACTGTATTTTAGATCAGAAATATGTATAATATTAGCATCTCTAAACAATAACATAGACAGTTAAAGTCTAATAACGATTTTTCTCAAGTACAGCTAATTGAGTTTCAATCAATTTACTATTCTAAAAAACGGTTAAGTGATTTAACTGTTATTTAGCTTTGAAAATGCATTAAACTGTGACTCAAAAGTAAATGAATGGCGGTTACAATTGCGTTACAACGCTATAAGACGGCTGTACTTCAGCCAGCCGTTTTTTAGTATTGTAAGAGGCCCCATCATACAATAGATAAACAACACTAAAACACAAAACCTTTAATTAAAACAATATAATTTAACTTAGCACTCATTAAAACCCATAGAAAGAAAGCTTATCAGATATCAAATATTTTGGTGTAACAAACATGGCTGTATGTCCGACCAATGTCTAGAAACATTAATTCCCACGTTTTAGTCAATATCTCAAAATGAGGTTTATTCACTTAACGGCCTTTTAGTAATCGGACGGCAGCATTATGCCTGAGTAACATAGGCAATATAATATCACGCTATGTCCCACGGGAACGAAGCAGTAACTAAAAACCTGACGTAACGCGGGTGAAACCGCGAGGCAGTAACAAAAAACCGCGAGTTAATAATTATGTCAAAATTATTAAACTTCTACAAACAATATCTAATTTAATTTTAGTGTACAATGTCAATTCATACTTAAAGTAAACTATAAAATTAGAATCAATACCAAATTTAATTACTTATAAAATTGGAGACAGTTTATGTGGATTAGGTTGTTTATTAAGCTATTTCATTTTTTATACAGAAACCTCCGCTACATATAATATTTTTATACTCCAAAAAGTAGAGTTCACTCAACAAGAAAATAAGGCTTTAAAAATTAGCAACCCGCTCGTCAGAACGCGGTCTTTTTGTCCGATTTCGGACAAAAGCCTCCCGTAATACACAATTCAAGGCCTCACGTGTTTCGCAGGAACCGGAAATACATAAAAACGGAACGTGATCCACAGTTGAATATTATAAAAGTCGGTTGTGGTAGAAAAACAACGTTGACATGTGTGTGAATGGAATAAACAAAATGAAGATTCCAATAATTTTTTTTCAAAAATATATAAAATAATGATTGTATTGACAATAGTGTAGCTTTTTCAGAAAAACTTTGTTGTTGGTTCTTTCAGAGATTATCTCCTACAAAACAAACTTTACCGTTTCATAATATGTAGTGTGTATATCATTGCTAAGTATTCTATAATTGCTAAGTATTATCTTGGACATTATATTGCCAACAGTATAGGAGAGCACGGGCAAGACAAAAAATGACCGTCGGTTAGTTATTTTATAAAAAAAAAACATAACGTAATTCTCTTTTTTCTCGCAAACAAAAATGTCGACGATATAGTGCGTTGAAATTTCGAGTGACGTCATGCCTAGGTACAATATTACTGAACAATGACGTCAAAAGTCGCTACTATTGAACTTTGATGTAGTTGTAGTTTTTCCTTAATTTGATGAAATAAAAAAATGTGTCTAGTATGTATTAACGGACAGACTAAACAGAATGCTATTTTTTAACGTAGTCGTCATCCTTAGGAAATCTGAACTTATAACAATACTGTTAATTTAAATGCCAAGCCACCTTACGAAACTGTGATGATCATTTCTCCCTATAAGAAGAGACATTTGCCCTAAAGTGGGAATAATGGTACTAATATTATTGTAACAGATAGTCATAATTTACCAGCAAGGAAAAATAGCGCAGATACTAAATCATTTGAAGGAACCGGATAGCAATTTCAAAAGTTAAGATTGGCAAGAAAAAGTTTTTGGGCTTCTGGTTCAGTTACTTAGAACCAAAGATGAATTCTTCTAATGGGGTATAATGACACCTTTACTTAAATACAGTATTATTTTAATGGTGTAAGAGTCACAATTGGTCATTCTTGGTGTGAAAATGTAAAATGATCGGATGAATATGATGAAAAAATATAGTTTTATTTTAGAGCAAGTTTAAAATGATTGAAAAGTAATTTTGTGTTTGTATGTACAAAAAAGGGTGATGTGGTATAATGTGACAAGATATTAAGATATTTATAAAACGAAGAGAGGTGAAGAGTGAAAGCAATCCTTACTTTCTTACATAATACATTATCATAAATGTGAAAGTTTGTATGTATGTAAGTATGGATATTTGTTACTTTCAGTAATATTGCTCATACATCAAAATAACACATAAGCTACATAACAATTCGCCATCACAAAAACCTAAAATAATGCGGGTGAACTGGGGAAAAAAGCTAATGACAAATAAATGATAGACGCTTTGTGTGACAAATAGTATAAAACAAAAGATAATGATTCAAAAAAAATCTACTAATAAATAATATTATAAATGAGAAAATAACTCTGTATTTCTGTATTGCTTTCACGTCTAAACTACTGAACCAGTTTTAATGAATTTGGCACAGATATAGTACATAGCCTGAGAAAGGACATAGAATAGTTTTCATCCCAAAAATCCCACGGGAACTGGTACTACGCGAGTAAAACCGCAGGGCCAGCGAGTTAATAACAAAATTAATAGTTGTAGTAAGCCAGATTTTGATTCAGTTATTCCATGACATTTAAATATATACCATGAAGCATCATTATGTTTGTTTGATTAAATAAATAACAATTACCAGAACAGCCCCCATAGACAAGTGACATTGTTGAATAGAAAACGAAAACGAATAGATTGTCAAATGTATAGAATTGACATAAGCTTTCGTTAAACAATTTGACATTTCCCCACATTTGACAATCTATTCGTTTTCGTCTGCTATTCTACAATGCCACTAGTCTTGGCCCTCTGATAGTTGCGGAAACCCCAAGAAGAAGACAACCACGAAACATTTTCAAAAATTAAATCACACTTCGCCATTTTTGCTTTTAAAACTACCCACACCTTGCAATCCAATCACCAGGTACAGTCAACAACGTTAAGCGCTTAAGTGCTATGTCCGATAAAGTGGCAATTTCGTGAGATTCTCGATTGTGTTCATAACTGTACAGGTTAGCTTTGTACAGCGATTGGGAATATTTAGTGTTTACGACCGCGTATGAAGAACCATTTTTTTGAAGATCTAAGAACATAGTAAAAACTTTGCAAAACTGCAAACCTGAATAAAGAAAAATTTTAATATATAATTGCAAATCAAGATATGCCTCTTAAATAAAATAAATATATTCTTAACTTACATCATGTTATTGATTATACAATTATTTTTTGGCGTCATTTATTATTGAAATCTTTACTATTATAATAAAGCTAAAAGATTTTTAGTTAAAATGGAAAATCTCTGTTAATGCCAATCGGATTAGAATAATACATTTTGTAGTAAATTAAGTAAAAAAATATGAGTATTGCGTAGAGAAAAGCCTACATATTTAACATCTTTAGAATTTAATACCTAATATTATATCTGCATAGTTCTTAGAATACCTACTTACTTTAAAAATAGTATTCATCACAGCATCACAAAAATTGCGAAACAAAAGAGTCACGGTCAAAATGGGCGTAAAACCAACAGCTTTAAAATATATTCTATGTGAAAGCTAATGACTATTACTTAATTTTATACTATGACGGCAATCGCCCAAACAACCGGTGAGCAGAGATATTCAGTGATGTTCAAACGTATTTGTTATAGAATCCAAAACAATCGCTAATACAACGGAGATAACACGTCACGATGTGGTGCAGAGGTAGGCCAAAGCACAGAACATATATACCCTAAAGAGGGCCAAAGAAACCAATATATTGGTTGACAAACAAAAAAAAATTTTTTTTACAAAACATTTCCGCGATAGTGTTTATTTAATTGAATTATATAGAGAGGAGTCATTAGATGATTTAAACAGATGTAATATTCTGCAAACTAATGTGTGGTTGCTTCGAATTAAAATACAGTCGCGGCATGTCAGATCGCGCATATATATAATACTTACATTTTGATCGATAAAGATCAAATCGGTAGAAATGCGATAGTTGAGCATTACTGTACTTGCTTAACAGGCAGAAGAACAGTAGGAAGTTGTGCCCACATAGTTTCAGTTTTGTGGTTTTTAGGGTTAGGACGGCACGAGCCTTTCATTGCACCCGCAGAACATTTATTAGATGTTATAGTTGATGATAACCATTGATATTTAAATAAAAGGTATCAATATACAGTACTTTTTAACAAATATGTGTGTTTTATTTAACCAATCTTTGGGATTTTTTCGCAGTGATACCCGGTCGATATTGGGGTTAACAAGTATTTAGGGGGTATTTAGAAGTACAATAAAGTAAATTACAACACATTTTATTTCTGTTGGTTTTACGCCCAGCTCTCATACAAAAATGCCCATGATCCTTTCAATATCTGTCGTTTTCTGTTCGTTTATGTATTTTCTATGTATAGATTCTTGTTGCACCTAAGTGTCGTATCGTTAACGTAACGTGTGCGCTAAATTAACTGCCGCCTTGTTCAGACAATCCGAGTGCAATTAGTGCGCCGGTGTACCGCTAGCAACTTAAATGTGCTGATTTAATTTTTAAACTAAACTGGTAGTTAGTATTTAGTGAGCATTTCGACCGCTGAGTTTTGGTAGATTGATAGATAATTAATAATGTAGGATTATCTCTAATCTTTAATTAAACCTTCAAACACACGTGGTTCGAGACACAATAGAAAGACAATAGCAGCGCGACAGCCAGCTGTCGCTTGGTCGTTGAAAGGCTAATAGTTACGATATACATGAATTTTATTATCTATACTAATAATATAAGCCCGTACAGCTTGTTTGTTTGGTTGAACGCAAATACCTCGGGAACTGCTAGTTCAATTAGAAAAAATATTTACCAGATGCCAAAAGCATAACCTAACAAAAAGCCGCCAGTCGCACTTAACGATTTTAAAATATTATGTCTATTACCTATAATTATTGTGTTTCATGCCATTTCCAAGTCAATTAACCGACCTGGTATTATAGGACCTAACAATTTTTTACGGTAGAAGTGGCGAAACTGTCGGTTTTTTTACAGGTTTTGTTTTATATGGCATAGATATAGTTAATCAAAAACATAATTATCAAAGATCTGCATCCAAAAATGTAATTACTACTCATAAACTGAATTAATTATGAACACTGAATTGACTGTAACATCTATTATATACCTATGTTGAAAAAAATGTAACCTAATAACAAAGAAAATTAATAAAGCACTCTTCCTTTCTCTACTTATTTAAATTTGCTGTTCCTAACAAGCTCCATAATTATTACTATATTATATGATTCGATACTCTTTAATTTCAAAAACACTTCCTTCAAAAATCTTCTGCAAACGCTACCTGCAATTGATACATCCACACGAGACAGCTAATTGAGGGTAGGCAAAGAAAAATCGATTACATCTCCCATTTGGGGGTAATTTGGATCCTTTATACGGAGTTCTGCGCCGTAATACTGGCTAGTTGAAAGTCATTGGATTAGGGAGCCGACGGTTTCGAATTTCGAACGCGGCCGCCATATTTGAAGTTCTTTGTGGTGGGGAGATATGATGAATAGATGGCTGTGGATGGATGTTTGCGTTGCTGACTGTACTGTGAACAATGGTGGTTAAATTGTAGCTTGGTTGTCATGGTATCTTTGGAAGTCATTTTAGATTTGGTTTTACTTGAAATAAAAAATGTGTATTGCTCAGAATTGGATGGGCCTGTAGTCTAGTTAGACATTATTGTTGTTTTTGTTGGAATAGAAAATGCTGATAGCTTAGAGACTGGCCTGTTAGGCTAGTGGTTAGTGACTTTGACTGCTAAGCCAACGGTCATGGGTTCGATTCCCACTTAGGACAAATCTTTGTGTGATGAGGATTATATTATTTAGATGTAGAGTAAGATTTATGATAAAGTTTAGAATTTTATAGAATGTAGATTTAGAATTTAGTATTTATGTACGGCCCGCTTTCGCATTTTTTGACTAGGTGTAATTCTTTCGTAACTTCTATGTTTTTTATATAGTATTAATAAAAAGATATGTGTATTAGTTGTCTGGATACCATAGTACAGATTCTGCATATTTTAGGATAAAATTTTGGACGTGTATGAGTCATCCCAAGATATTTATTTATTACTTTTCTTTCGTTCGTGTTCTTAAAATTTTCTTTGTTAATTTACATGTGAAAGTAAATAAATAAATAAATATAAATAAATATCTTGGGACAAGTCACACACGGCCATCTGATCCCAAGCTAAGCAGAGCTTGTGTTATGGTAACCAGACAACTGATATACATACTTATATAATTTATGAATACATATATATTATAGATAAATAACACCCAGACACAGAACAAAAAATCGTGCTCATCACACAAAGTTTGTCCTGGGTGGAAATCGAACCCACGACCTCTGGCTTAGCAGTCAGGGTCACTGACCACTAGACCAACAGACCCGTCAAGTGAATAGTAAATGCATTTAACGGCTTAATTGATTTGAATAATTTAACAATCGTCTTTTCACAATAATAACATAACGTAACTCTGACGACCGCAGGATCTCAGTCTACAATCAAAGTAAACATCACTTCACGTCATGTTAAAGTAATGCATGCAAATCACGACAAATGCAACCCCATATAATGACACCTAATTAAACCTTACCGCGTTTAACATACAGTTCAAATTACAACACGCAACGCCAACATTTATAATTATTATTTATTGTTTGTGTAATGGGTATTACTTGAATAATTTACATGAACTAATGCTTTAAGTTATGTAGGTTTTATTTGCTGTTGATTGTGTGTTTATTTGTATGGGTAGGTTATTTAGATTTAAACTTAGTGATGAAAAAAATGGTTGCCTGTAAAGTCGGTTTTACGGGCGAAGATTTTACGTGACAACGTCTTTTACCGATCATAGTTGAGTGGGAGAGAGACGCAAGGCATTCGGCGGGCCTCTCTCTCGTTCGGTGACTCATCGTAACGTTACCGAGCGTTACACTTTTTCATAAGTGACTCCCAGCAGCAACCTAATTTAAGACGTTGTCACGTCAAAAAGTAAAAAAAAAAAACCGTCTTCAAAAACTAAAAACATAAAAGAACTTGAATTTCTGAAATCAGCTGCTTCTGAAATTTAAGTATTTTTTTTTAGAGTGGTTCTTATATACTGTTAGTGCGTTTTTACCCGAGAATCTACCAAATACTTTTTTGAAAGCCGCATCGAAATTGGTTCAGCCTTATTTGAGAAAATCTCGAACAAATATACATTTATACATACGGTCGAACTGACAAATTCCTTTTTTTATCGGTTTAAATCACATATTTTTAGACAAGTTTTGTGGTAACTCTACAACGACCATATTTTCCTAGTATTTTTGTGGCTTCAATTGATTGTCAGCTATTTGTGGCAACACACACAACATTGTTGATATACATTAACAACCACTCATGACACACACACACACACACATAACAATTTCTCACCGCAACAAATTACTAACCGCTTTACTATTATTTAAATTAAAGTACAGCTAATAAAAACAGTGTTTTAAATAACGTTGGAAAAAGTTTGGGAAAGATTTTTAGTTAATCAGCGAAAATATCCAAATGGAGGATTTATTTCAAAAGAAGTTAAACAGAGGAATTAAATAAATAAATATCTTGGGACAACTCACACACGGCCATCTGATCCTAAGCTAAGCAGAGTTTGTGTTATGGTAACCAGACAACTGATAAACATACTTATATAATTTTTAAATACATACATATTATAGATAAATCACACCCAGACACAGAACAAACGTTCATGCTCATCACACAAAGTTTGCCTTGGTTGGGAATCGAACCCACGAATATAATTCTGAAATATAATTCTGATATAGGTTGCTGGTTATGCCACATTATTACTATTTGACGTTACAAAAGTAAAGTATATACTTTAATAGGTACCGCTATAAATAAACGTAACACAATTACTAGCCCTGTAATGATAGATGTAAGCGAGATAATTTTTTTTTTCAAATCCGTTTATTTATTTATTTATTAAACTTCATGTACGAACACAGTACATAGGCGGACTTAATGCCTTAGGCATTTTCTACCAGTCTACCTTAGAGTGATGCAGAGATAAAAACATAGTAGGTGCAAGAAAACAGAAAAGTTACAGGTATAAAATGAATAGGGATGATGACTACATCAAAAGAATGACATTCTGTTTAGTCCGTCTGTTAGACAGTCCAAAAATACTGGACACATATTTTTTGCTTGATCAAATTAATAACAAAATACAAAGATAAAGAGCATCAAAGTATCGGAGACGGGGCTTGTGACGTCACTTCTGAGTAAAAATTGTACAAAGGCGTGACGTTTCACGAAACTTCAACGCACTGTATTGTCGTCATTTTCTGTTTACGAGAAAAAAGAAAAAATACGTGTCCCAATTTTTTTGATTATCTAACTGACGGACTAATTACTTTTTTTTTGTCATCTCGCCTATTAAAATAAAATAGTTACTTAAATACATAAATATATACATATATACGTACATAAATATATATATACATACATAAATACAAATAAAAAAAAATAATCGTTTAATATCATGTGAATCTTAAGGTCCACTAAAATCTGAAAGTGTATTCACGACTCTTAAATGATTTTGTTCACTGAGATTTTTCTGATGTTTTTTTTTCATTGTAGTAAGCCAGGAAACTCCGGCGTCCGGCTCCATCATTCGCTTAAAAGCAATATATTGGTGCCGATTCTCTTGTGCACAAACTAACGTAAATTTAAGTTAAGTGCATCTTTCTCTTTCCATTTAATTAAGAAAAGGACAGAAGATAAAATTTTAGTTAAGTCCTGTCAAATTTAGACACTCCATAGATAATTTAGACGCGATTTAAAAACATGGCGTCTAAATATACGTCAATTTTCTACAGGCGCTGTCTAATTTGACAGGATTAAACTAAAATGTATCTTCTGTCCTTTTCTTTACGAAATGGAAAGAGAAAGATGCATTTAACTTAAATTTAGTTAAGTTTGTGAACAAGATAATCAGCACAGCAAATATCGTGCTATTTATATAAAAATTACCACACATACTCCGAATCCATAAAATTAAACCCATATTCCGTAACACGAAAAACTCGTGTCCTGTCGCCAGCTTACCACTTTTTGAAAGTTGGTTACACGTCGACAATAGCAAATCCTATAATCCTCTATGAAGCTATGGCTCTATGAAGTTCGGGATCGCAGTTCGGAACTGGAAGCCTGGTTTAAACCGATACGTGACTCCGGTCGTTGTAGTCGCGTGCTCGGCAGGTGTAAATGACCTTTTTGTATTTTATTTTGTAATGTGTTGTTTTATGTAGGTGTAAATGTGTGTGTTTTGAGTAGACATGGTCTGTCTTGTTTAGTTTTGAAAGAGATAGAAATGTCTTTCTTTAATTTAAACTGTCTTGGTTGTAAGATCCAATAAAGTCTAATCGTTTCTCCGGGACTTCACAAGCTTCAATTGTTTACTGTTTTAGCTGATGGCCGTCAGTGGAGAGGGCTGTTTATTCGTTATTTTTTTTGGAATATTGAACAAAACAGTGTATTTTCCAAAGTTGTATATTATTGAATTGTTTCTACAAAATCCTACAAAATGTTTTTTTTTTTGCGTGAAAGAGTAATAAAATATTTTTTTCTTCATTTTAAAACAAATAAACTCGAAAGTTTGTGCGAATGTGTTTTTGAATGAATGGGTGCAAAAATTCAGATTAAATAAATATAAATAAAGAATATAATTAATAAAAGATTCTGTTGAAACTTTAAATGGCACATAGGTTATGTAAAATCACATTCATAAAACATTAAAAAAAAAGTTAAATAGCAGAAGACAGCTCATTGAACTAATAAAATATATAAATATCTGCACAAATGCCTACCATATCACCACTTAAAAGCATTGTTCCTACATCAGGAAACTATACAAATGAAAACACAATTATTTATATAGTTCATACCTAAGCAGGTATGCTAATTAACTAATATTTTAACGTTAACTTTAATTATTAATTTAAGACAAGCTGTCTCTCGCGGTTCGGTTCGGTATATAGTAAGGTTTTGTGATTTGTGTAACCTCTAATAATATTATAAATGCGAATGTAACTCTGTCTGTCTGTCTGTCTCTTCTTCACGCCTAAACCACTGAACAGATTTGAATGAAATGTGGTACAGATCTAGTCTGGGACCCGAGAAAGGACATATGATAGTTTTCATCCCGGAAATCCCCCGGGAACGGGAACAAAATTTCCACGCGGACGAAGTCGCGGGCAAAAGCTAGTTCACTATAATAAAGGGTCCAGTGGTTGGTGACCCTGATTCTAAGCCGGAGGCTGATTGAGGTCGTGGGTTTGATTCTCACTCAGGACAAATTTTGTGTGTGACTGTTATATTTGGGTGTAATAATATTAGTTAATAATATACAAATGCATAAGTATGAATTAATATATCTATAATACTTATGCATTTGTATATTAATAAATGAGTTTAATAGTTGTATGGTTGCCATTAAACAAGCTTAGCTTAGCTTGGCATCAGATAATTATTATTTTGTATTTTGTTATTTGAATCTCACAAACTACTTGTAATTTTACTTAGAAATTAATTATCCAAAACTAAAACAATTCTCGAATTCAAAACAGTAGGTCCTCATATTAGAGTGTTCAAACAAACAAACTCTCCTTCCTTTTGAACATTACTATAGATAGATTATATCAACGTAACCTCGTGATTAATGGAATGATTATGCTAAATTCTAATTAACGGTTTTCAAGAATCTTTCCTAGTGTTCCGTTAATTAATCTGCTATACAATCTGAGAATAGTTTGGTCCAATTAACATTTCTTGAATAATTTAACTTTGAGTATGTTGACCTGCTTTTATTTTCTGGAATATGTGACCTAGGTCTGAGAATTTTGCCTGTTTTGTAAATGTGTTTATTAACATTAATCAACATATATATGTATGATATCCCCGCCTCTCATGCAAGAGGTTGTGGGTTCGAATCCGGGCAAGTACCAATGTGACTTTTTCATTCATATGTACTTTCTAAAGTTTATCTTAGACAACACAGACATCGGTGAAGGAAAACATCGTGAGGAAACCTGGGACCTAATTCTCGGTATATGTGATATAATATCGAATTCGATAAGATGTCGAGAGTATATCAATCAAAAATATCACAAAATTCAATGACAAATGAATAAAATGGTTGGATAATCATTTCACTCGATAAACTGAGAATACCGATTTATCCAAATAACTCGATATCCGCCATTTTAATTTTATTTTCTAACGCACGAGAATTGGGCTCCTGGACTTGTAGTTAATATAAGTTTCAAATCAAGCGTGGTGATCAATGCTCGTGCCTTCTCTGTGTGAGAAAAGGCCTTTGCCCTGCAGTGGGACAGTAATAGGCTGGTATTATTATTTGTTACACAGTATCTTGCATGAGAGGCGGGCGCCTTCACCACTAGGCCATCACGACTGTAATAAATAAATACTGTAAAATACACTTAAACAATGTAAAATTAAATTCAGCAAAACTCTAATAAAAACCTGTAACTTTACTTAAAGCAATATTTCAGATGAAAAAGTAACAAATAAAATCTAAAGATCGTTTATAACACTTCCTTACCTCGGGAATTTCACGCGAACTCAACTATTAATCATAAAAGTTCTATTATGAAACAGGACTCAACATTATTGGTCCTTGGAGTTGGTAAACATTTTTTTTGTTTAGTACTCAATAGTGTTCATTGAACTTTATCACTAAGCTTAAGTTATCTGTACGTCTGTCTGTCTTTGTTTTATATTTTTGTATAGATTAGATTTACCAGACAGTCAATCAAATAGTAGACGGTCAAGAACCTATACAGATAATAATAAATGCTGAAGTAATTTTGTCTATCTCTCTGTCTGTCACGCTTAGAAATTTCAAACCCACCCACGACATTTATATAAAGGCATAAGTACTAAGACGGCAGCAAAATATTATAGTAACTTGCTTGATTTTGAAAACAGCAACCATTTTTGAAAATCAATGCTTATCAAAAGCTCTATACTTATATTAGTAATACTAGCTGGCCCGTGCCCACTTCGTTGGGCGCTAAACATTTTAACTTAAAACTCGAAAACATGCGCTTTCCCAGACATAAGACTGAGCTAGATCGATTTCTCGTCCCCGAAAACCCCCACATAACAAATTTCACCGAAATCGTTAGGGCCGTTTTCGAGATCACATGCTTTTTCAAGCAATCAGCGCCATCTGCCGGGTTGATTTGTGAATCTAAACCATTCCCAGATCCCCTTGAACACACACAAAAAATTTCATCAAAATCGGTCCAGTCGTTTAGGAGGAGTTCAATGACATACACACTCACAGAAGAATTATATATGTATATAAAGATGACGGACATCATGTATTAACCAAAAGCTATTAAAACTCTAGAACAATGCAAAAAAGTTTTCTCCAAAATTTTAATCAAAAATCCAAATCTAAATTACAAAACCACTGGTCCGAAGACAACAAATCACAAAAATTGTAATAAAAAATTACTTAGTTTGTAAACTTAATTAAATCCCTTATCAAGCTGTATCGCGATAAGGAGAAAGTTGAAATTAAATCAGAGTCCCCCCGGTTCGGGGACCTTAGTGGTGGAATTAATCTTTCTTTATCTGTGATTATGAGTTTATGGAAGAAATTTTTTATGTCGTACAATTTGGCTGATGCAATTTTTTGGTCCTTGTGGTAAAGATTTTTTTGGTCCTGTAGTACGGATTAGTGAGTTTTGAGAATTAGGCTTTTTTTTTTGTTTGTATAATACATTAATTTTATAGTTGTTATTTCTTTGGTTCTTAGAGTGATTGTATTTTTTTGGCCCTTTTGTACAATAGAGGTGAGTTTTAGAATTTTGTTTATAAAATAATTTCATTTTATACGTGTTTTTTTCTGAAGAACCCAATAATAAATGGCTTTTAAAATTGTTTATACCGATCATATTACGGTTGCAAAAGATGCACTACCTGGTTTTATTTGTTGGATAAAAATAGAGTATGCGTTTTGGGTTAAAATATATTTGACCTCGGTTAATGACTATAACTTGGCTAATCTGGAAATAACTATAAATAGTAATCGAAATAGAACAATTTTCTCATGCAGACAAAGTCACAAGCACCTGCTAGTTCACAACCAATAACTTCCAACAAAACGCGTTCCTACTTAAATAAATCAATAAGCTCTCACAGAAAATGTCAGGTATAAAATTTCAATAATAATTTCCAAATGTTCACATTGAATCGAACAGAAATCGTGATACTTAATTGGATAATTGTCAAAGACTTAGCTGAAATAATTCCATTAATTCTCCCTTCTTCCCCAATTACCCCAGGGGTGGTAAAAGAATATTCGACAGTATCTTGTTGCGAACTAACTCCCGCGCGAATTATGAGTAATCTCGGATATTTAGCTGAGACGTTTGGATGTATGTTACACCGAATTTTGGGAAAGAAAGACCATTTCTTTTTATTGGAGAAACTATATAGTGCAGTGATTTGGCAAACCATGACGGTTATTGTACAATCTGTCAAACTTTAATAGATTTTCTCATTTACCCTAGGTTCAATGTTGATAAGCAAAAGTTATTACTTTCCAGTAGCTATATCAAGCTATAGCAGCTGGCATCTCTATACTACGCAGTTATAGCTTATCTTGTATTTCTATTATTCTTTAAAATTTAGTGGTCCTGCATCTTAACACTAGAATACCCTGTGTCGTACGGGTCATACTCTTTCATTCAAGCATAGATCGTCAATATACAGCTTTATATGTATTCTGACAAGAGGTTATAAATAAAAAGATATAATTTGTGTTCGTTATATTGTTTGCAGGCACGGATGCTTGCACTAAGCATACCTAAAAAGTAATATAAAGTCCATGACTAAGTTACACGCAATAACATATTTAATGCATAATAGAAAGGACCTATAAAAGCTTATAAAAAAAGACTACAAAAACACGCTGTGAAATAATAGTTTTTCTTAAATAAATAGGACAAATATTATCTTTAAATACACAAAGATAAACACATTTTTCTGTCTTCGTTTTTGTCTGTAAAAGAAATCCAATTTCAGTCCAAGCCCTCTTTAGCTAGTTCCTCAGTGATTACAACGAACAAGATTGTTGCCCGAGCATTTTTTAAACTTAAGCTCTATAAAATACTTGTTACGCTTCGGTGTAAGTAGCAGCCAGAACAATACAGTTGAAAGAAGACACAACTTAGCAACGAAGAATTAAAAAGTTTTTGATTTTTTGTGTCTCCTACACAGAGAACGACAGTTTTTTGTATACTATAGCCTTTTATATATTTCTGTTGTCTTGGTAGCTCTGATTAAAAGTCGTCCTTTGTCTGAGCTGAGAAATACTTTGGCAAATTAATGTCTTTTAAACGATTTATGAATACTCAGAATTAAAGATAGGAAAGCAATCATTTTAGTCTGTTGAAGTTTTTATTGGAACTTTTGAAAACAAAAATGCTGGAATAGAAACTCTAAGATAATTTCTAGGTAACGTAGAAGATTTGTTTAATAGATGAAGATGATTATGAAGATCCATTTAAAGCGTTTTCTTTGGTTTTAAGTTACCACTCAGTAAAATTTAAGAGAATCGGAGTTGTTAGTCGATGAAAGGCTGCAAACTGATCCGTTTGGTTGTTAGAAATACAGTTTAGGGTGGTTCTGTTAAAAGCAAAACCGAACGAGGTAGTGAAATTTTAGGTAGTAAACATACATAACATATATAAATATTTTCCACTAAATATTTTCTAAATATTTTCCACAAATGATTAAATTATTTAACGCCCTCTATGTCAGGGGTTGTGGGTTTGAATCAAGTATGTAGGCAAGTAACGATATGAATTTTTCAATACATATTTCTAAAGTTTATGTCGAACTTCACTGACATTCAATGCATCGAAAAGCACGTAAAGTCCCGGTTGTCATGCAAAGAACTTTGCAAGGCGCTTACGGGTATTCAAAAACCAGAAAGTCTGACCAGTCTTACCAAGGAGTATTGAGTCGCCCAGTAACTGGGTTGTTAAGGTCTGATAGGCAGTAGCTTCACGTAAAGCACTGGTATCTAGTTAAATCTCCAATACAAAGGTTACACTTTCCGATGTATGGAAATGTTTTATTAAATCATCTTTCAGCGCAGTTTGAAAGTAATATAGAGAAATTCAATTATCTATTCAATTTAACTGGGCATTCAATTAAAATAGTAAGACTTAAAGTAATTAGGATATTAGCATGCCTAGAATGTCTCAGTGCTTAAACTGTTCTTCAAGGAGATAAGGCTTTAATCCATTGCCTTAATACCTCCCAGATCAGCATGCAAATGTACCCTTAAAAAGTTATCCACATCAATATGCCGATGACGTCACAAAATTACACCTACCCTCATTATGCGAACTGTAATCATGAACATAATAGCATACGTGACGATGTCAACAACTTTATTCCAACAATAAACTCAAGCGAAAACCATCTTTAAGCCAAAGCATGAGAGTTGAATCAAGGTGTACAACTTAAGATTGTTATCCGAGGACATGACATGCAGTACCAATATGTCTTGAGCTTTGAGCTTAAATGTTGTTTATGTGTTTGTGGGTCAAGTTATGTCGGTCTGGTGAATGCGGGTCATATAGCTACGAATGTACTAAATCATAATAAAACTTGACTTTTATTGTTATACTGCTTTATCCTGCGGTTTGGCTCGTTTCGATCTCAATAAATATTTGGTTTGTTTTACTGTGAACCGTGTTTCGTTTACTATCAGTTATTTATGTTTTATTAGTTACAGCGATGGAAACTCTGTTGGAGAAAAACGTTTGAAATAAAATATATGAAGGTTCGTTCCGATGTTTACAGATAGTTTCATTTCAAATAAAATTGGTAGTAAAAGCCGTTTTGATCGTAATGATAACATGCAATATGTTTTTACTGTTTGCCGCAGGTATTGGTTGCGTTTTTTTAAACAAATATGTATTTCATTCGTTCGTGGGTCATTATATAACTGACACTGTATGTATCTTCTTTGGTTTTCACTTTATTCCATTTATTTGATGTCAGCATTTCTTGTCCTTTCTTCCTTTGAGCACGGTAGTGTGTTTGGTTCAAGGTCGACCCTTTTTGGTCTTTTTGGACCTTCGTCAGCCAATGGCGGGCGGTCTTTTAAGTCAGCGTTTAGTTCTTGACAAATCTAGAATCAGGTTTACTATGTGGTCAATTTTGCGGTACTATTTTGTGCTATTATAACTGCAACTAGAAGTGATCTAATACAGGCACCAGTCTCTCACAAAAGTGGAAATAGTTTTTCAGTTTAGAGCTTACTTTTATCTTAAGCCCACTTATTGTGAAGAGAGAATAAATGATTTATTATTATTTATTATTATTATTTAAAGAGGAAACTTTCTCTAACCTACAAGTCATGAGCTCATCAGATTATCATCAGGCTTGCTTAAGGCAGTTCGGCAATTTCATTCTCACTTTTTTAAAAAATAAGGTCAGGTTTTCCCACGATGTAACTTGAATGCTAAAAAAAAATTGTCTAAGAGAAATAACAAAATAGTAAATGTAATTAAAAACGGACGAAACCGCACGCAACCGCTAGGAAAACATAAAAAAAAAAACAACCCACAAATCGACACATGAATACTGACAACAAATTTAACAGAATATACAAATAAAAATTCTAACCTTCAGTTCACCTCAAAATTAAATCTACAGTACAAAAAAAAACCCTTCACCACTATAACCATCCCAAAAACATCCAATCACAATCATCCTCATAACCAAGATGGCCGCCAAAAAACAGACCACTTGCAATTGGACGGGTATAAATCACTTCTGACGCACATTCGGTACATATCTTAGAGCCGAAGTAAAATTCACAATGGACGCAGGATAACCTGACTATAATTCATCCCCTCCCAATAATAGGGGGATAGGATTTACATACCACATTTCATTCGGCCTACCCATCGGCTGGTTGATTTATGCCGCGTCTCCCCTGGTCTTGAGTTGGCTGGTACAATTTTTGAGAGTAAGGTTTTTTAGAATTGTGATTTTTGCGTGTTACTTTGGTATAAATGTCGCTAAAACGAAAATCAACATTTTACTTTGAATTGTTGTCAGCGTGCTTTATGTGTATTGTGTCATACTCATGCCAAGTTACAGATTTCTAGTACTAGGAGTTTTTAAACTAAACAAAAGTCCGTGGTTTAACTATAAAAATTCTTTGTTGACTATGAAACACCAAAAATAAGTATAGTAATTTGATTAAAAAATACCATAAATCCCAATTATTTTAATCGTCAAATATCCCCAGTTTAGTAAACATGCTAGACCTTTATCTATTCAGGAGGACTTTGTAAATATTCAGCTTTCCAGCTTGTGTTTATTGCAGTACGACAGCCATTGATTATTTAATTCTGTCTCTAGTTTGGTTTCTTCACTGAACAAATATCGTAATAATATACAAGAGCGGGTCTGATTGCTTCTATATTTAGATAGAATACAATAGAATTTTTTGTGAGCGACAATAGTAATAAAAATAAAATCTGGTCCTTCTACCCGCTCTCTCTCATAACTCGTACCAACTATGACTGCCAACGTTTGCGGTGGACCGTCGAATAAATTTTATTTTTTCATGCCATACGACGCCCGGTTCGATTGTGGCCTGATTTATGTCATATCAGATGGATTTGTAATTGGACGATGCGCTTATATTTACCTTCTTTTTTGTAGAGTTGATTTACTAGGCCTCTGTTTTATGTGTGTGATCATTGTTGTTTGAAGCTTATCGAACACATATTGTCCATTTTTGTGAGTTCATTATTGTCTTACTGCTCTTTCCATATAACAATAAAATGTCTTGGCATAAGCCACACACGGCCATCTAATACCAAACTGAGCAGAACTTGGGTTATGGTGACTAGAAAACTGATTACTACTTAAATAATTTATAAATTTTATTTATTTATTTTATTTTTATTTTTATTTCTTAGGGATAACAAACAATTACGGAATACAGCGTAATACAGTAAGAGCTTAATAATAAAACTTATTTAAATCCGTAACCAACACCGTTATCCACGATGTAATTCAGACAGAGTTCCAGCAGAAATATTTAAAAAAGAAAAAATTTACACTTAAAAACTAAAATCAAGCAGCAGACAATGACTACTAACATGTATGGAGTACGACATTTTTTTAAATTTGATATTCGGACAATGAAAAGATGTCAACATCTGTATAACAATCATTATAATTTTTCATCATTCTACGTAATGGGGCACGTAATAAATGCATACATAATTGTAGATAAATTACATCTAGTCATGCTAATCACACAAAGTTTGTCCCGGGTGGGAATCGAACCCATGACCTCTGTTTTAACAGTCAGGGTCACTAACCACTAGGCCAATAGGCCCGTCGAATAAGGTCATGACCGAAACTTCTACAACCTTCAACCCACTGTAATCTTAATCACTTTAAATGAACTGTCACAATAATAACCTCATCGTAAATGTTCTACTTTTACGATACGATACGATTACGATTTATACATTACTTTGCGTGGTAACGTATCGGGAAAACTTTCCGTAGGTACTTAAAATTATAATTAATGAAATTCTTAATAATGAATATTGGAGGTGTTATCGCTTGGCGGGTAATTTAAATACTTTCACGCCATACTACGGATTTTAACACATTTTTGCATGGTAGGCATATGAAAATGAAGTAAGGTTGTAATTTTTGATGGTGTTACGAAAATTTTTCATGGTATTTATGGAATACTACCTGAATACTACCTACCTTTGGGGGGGTTTCGGGATGAAAACTATTCTATGTCCTTTCTCGGGTCCCAGACTAAATCTGTACCTTTCATTCAAATCGGTTCAGTGGTTTAGGCGTGAAGATGAGACAGACAGACAGAGTTACTTTCGCATTTATAATATTGGTACGGATTTAGAAAATTACGACTTTTGCTGTTCATTTAACAGAGCAGATGTGCAAAGTATTAAGGGTGCGTAGGGTTCAGACTTCAATTTCCGGATCGAGTTAGTGTTTTTGTACTTTTTCATTTTGAACTTCTAAAAAGCTTGGAGTTTAGAAATTGATGTGTAACTGTAATAACGGATCCCCGTATCTCAGGAATTTTAAAAAAATTACATGGGGCTTCTGTATAAAATCTCCACCAATTTTTCGTCAGGTTACATTAAACCTTCGAACGCACGTGATTCGAGCCTCAATAGAAAAACAATAGCAGCGCGACAGCCGGCTATCGCTTGGTCGTCGAAAGGTTAAATAAAATTATAACTAATGGAGCCGATTCTCTTATTCACAAACTAGACTAAATTAATTTAAGTTAAGTGCATCTTACTCTTTCCATTTCATTTAGAAACGGACAGAAGATAAAATATTAGTTAGGTCCTGTCAAATTAAGACACTTCATAGATAATTTAGCAGATATAATTTTTCAGATAATTTTAAAAACATGGCTACTAAAAATATGCCAATTTTCTCCAGGCGCTGTCTAATTTAAACGAATATGATGTATCTTCTGTCTTTTTCGTATTGAAATTAAAAGAGAAAGATGGACTTAACTTAAATTTTGATTAGTATGTGAACGAGGGAATCAGCACACTGTTCCCTATCCAACACTAGCCAAACATCATTACACTAAAAGCAATAAATTAAGCCCGACAACCGTCTGGTCAAATGTACCAGATTCCGAATACCTACGTCCTTTACACGAGGGGAGCAATAACTCAAATTTTCACCCCCCCGCTAAACGCTTGAGCCTTGCATAAATTATAACCGTCTCCTGTGATAGGTTTAAGTAGTTTGGGTAGTTTCTGTAGGGGATGAAATCTGTGTGTGTGGGGGGGTGTTTTAGTTCGTTATTTAAGATGTAGAGGTGTTGTTATGTAGCTTTTGTTCTCCTCCATACTCTAAATTTTTTGCTCTCAAAATTTGTCAAAATTGGTTTTACAGTTTAGGCGTTAATTTGAAAACAGGATTTTTATCTAGACTACATTTAATTAGCGATAACATAAATTGGGTGTTTTTGAAATTCTACAAGAATCATAATACAAAAAAACCGGTCAAGTGCAAGTTGGACTCGCGCAACGAGGGTTCCGTTAATGGAAAGTACCCTATAGGTTTTGAATCCCTCGCAAATATCTAAATGAACCGCCGTATCTTTTTATTGCGTTGATTTAGAACTTTTCACTGCTTTGAAAGATAGCAGACCTGAGTATGTGATATTAATTTCAGCTTGATATCTCGACGCGTTTCTGAGAAAAGGGGTCTTGACAGGCGGACTAACAGGTGAAATGGATGTGAACTAACTACAATCTTATGGTTTTCAGAGTTTTTCCTTTACTTGTGCTACATAACCTTGCTTTTTACCAAATTTCATAATTCTTAGTCAATGGGAAGTACCCTATAGGTTTTGAGTTTTGATTCCCTTGCAAATGTCTAAATATGCAATATAAACCGCCCTATCTTTTTGTTGCGTTAATTTAGAAACATGATTTTTTCATTGCTTTGAGAGATAGCAGACCTGAGTGTGTCGATATTAATTTCAGCTTGATATCGCGACGCGTTTCTGAGAAAAAGGGTCTTGACAGACGGACAGTCGGACAGACGGACGGACAACAAAGTGGTCCTATAAGGGTTCCGTTTTTAACTTCTGAGGTACGGAACCCTAAAAAGAACACTGATACCAAGTTGCCCTACAGCACATTAAAATTACGAAAGGAGAATATGGTAGATACAAGCTAGTTTATATTATAATAACCAAACCAAACCCACTCCTAAAGCCAAAAAACTGTCACCTCCTCATTGAGTTATAATGTACTACGTACTAGAGGAGCTATGTCAAACAAAATTTGGCGCGTAATTTGGTGACAGCGGAGCATGCGCAGTGCAAGCGGGTGCCATAGATAACACCAATGCGCGCAGATGCGACATATTTTTGAAGCTGACTTCTATAGGCTTCTGGGTATCGTTATAAAAATAGTTATATTTAAAATGAGAAATGTATAACTTAAAATTATGTGGAAAATAATAATAATAATATAACGAAATAAAAAATATTGAAAGGGTAGTGAGGAAGTGTAGTGTCGATTGTGTGAGATAGAGTATCAAAGTGTCGGTCAGTGTATACGTGGAACTTAGCAAAGGCAAAATTAGTCGGGAAGTCGTGAATTCAGAAGATACATAGGTAGTATTTTCAGTTGCCTCACAATATCTTGTATGATATTATATAAATAAAACGAATTCAATCTGTAAAAAATTTAATTCCCATGAAATAATTTAAGTAGTCTTCTTGACTTTGTGGTGTATTTCTCGTTTTCCTTGAAATGAACGGAACCTTTCCTTGAAATAAATATTCTATTGGCAATCACGTGACTTTGCTGCGATTCTTCTGAATAAATTTAATCCAAAATTCTCTAGTACTAGAACACGGCCGACGAAACCTTAAAAAAAATATATATTTAGTAAATAAAAAATATTAATATTACTTAATATATTTTTCTCATGATTATAAATAACATTTTCTTGTTCGTAATTGTTTAACGTTACCCGACGATAGTGTCCATTCTGCGCACGTGACAAATATTTTACTCTTTGATATTAACATCAACATGGCCGCCATCGAGGCGACTCGGCATACTTTCCAATAATAATTACAAATAATAAAATTAGGCATGTTTTAAAGATAATATTTTGAACTTACGGGTAAAAAATCACTCCTTGAATATTATTTATATTTCTCAAGCTGTTTGAACAGTATCTCAATGCACACGGAGGCATATTTTTTGAACAAAACTTTGCACTCGACATTGTCTAGCTGCTGCAAGCGCTCGGCATAGACTAAGTGAGTTAGGGTGCATGCACTCTAACTCGTGTTACAAAAAATTTAGTTGAGGTGACTCCTCTAGTACGAAGTACATTACAACTCAATGCACCTCCTACAAAAATTCAGCTTCTTCAATCTCACACATTTTTTACCATTACACAAATCTTGCCATTTCGCAAACACACCTAAACCCACGTTAAACATCAAAAAGTCCTAAAACAACCTAAATCTTTAACAAAAACCAAGTTTGTCCAAAGTTTTTGCCCTTAAGTCGAAGACAGAGCGACCTCATTGTCATATTTGAACAAACCTGTACGGGGAGCGCCATTCTTAAAGAGATAATCCTGTGATAAAGCCTCTTATTTATATTGGTGGGCTCTGAGATCAGCGGGGTTTGGAGTGGGGAGTTTTTTGTAGAGTGTTTTTTTTTGGGGAGTGGAAAATCATCAAATTACTGCTCCCGTCCTGGGTGCGGCGGGAGGGCGTGTCAGACTCTTACTGACTAAAACCCACTCATGTTCCTTTGGTTGCCCTTTATGTTCCGGCGGCCCTGTTAGGACAAAACGCTGCAATCTAGAAAACGTCATTTTGAGAAAAATGTATTCATAAGTTTAAATCTTTAGCTCGCTACCAAATTAAATCCAATATAGATAACAATTTAGTTTTTTTTTAGCAGATTTGGCATAGTATTTACTTATTTTCATTTTAACATAATTTAATCGTTTTTGCTATAGATACCTCACAATATTAAAAAAACATGTTTTGTTGCAACAACATATTGCTAGTGAACATGTGTTTTTGTTGTGACATAACAATGTAATCCTTGATTACAGCATTTTGAAGAGATAGACTTATTGTGGCCTTAATACATTTTGCTCAACCAAGAGGAAAAAAATGAAAGTTTGTATGTTTGTGTGTATGTGTGTGTGTGTGTGTGTGTGCGTGCGTGGGTGTGGGTGTGTGTGCGTGGGTGGGCTGTCAAAATTTTTTCGAGACTTTTTAATTGTGTGAACACAATAAACTAATAAAGTAATACAAACAATAAATTAATGCCATAGTATAAAGAGAAGGGAAGTAGGTTATCTTCATACTTCATACAAACACACCCCGCGCGTGTGTTGTATGTGTGCGCCATAGTATCTACGCACGCACACTTTAACAAAATCTCGACGCATTTATCATGGCGCCAGTCGGGGCTAACACTGTGCTCATCTGACGGGACTTTCTGTCGGACCGCAGCTTCCGCTATCGCATTGAAGGGGCGCTCTCCTCCCCTCACCCTCTACGCGCCGGAGTCCCGCAAGGCTCCGTGCTGTCCCCCCTCATCTTCACGCTATTCACCAGTGACATCCCGAAAAGTAAGAAGGCCCAGTTAGCTCTCTTCGCAGACGACACGGCCATCTACTACACCGGCAGAAGTGAAGATGCCATCGCCCGTACCCTCCAAACTTTCGCAAACGCACTAGGCGCTTGGTTCGGGAAGTGGAGAATAGAAGTCAACCCCGATAAGAGTCAAGCGATTCTCTTCTCGAGTCCGCACTCTCGTCCCCCCGATCCCCCCAGACCGATCACCATGTACGGCAAGCCGATCTCTTGGGAGAAGCAAGCCAAATACTTGGGTGTGATCCTAGACCGGAAGTTAAGCTTCAGAGAGCACATAAAAACGGTACGCTCGCGCGCCTTTTTCGCCCTCAACCGGCTCTACTGCATCCTGAATGCACGCAGCAAGTTGTCACTTCGGTGCAAACTGCGCGTGTACACAGCGTGCATCCGTCCCATCATGACTTACGCTTGTGCCGTCTTCGGACACGTAAAGCCATGCTGAATCCACACGCTACAGACACTCCAGAACCGCTTCTTGCGAAGAATAACGGGTGCCCCGTTCTACGTTCGCAACGAGTTCCTGCATCTCGATCTCCGAATCCCAACCATAGCCCAGTTCATGAAACGCATTACCAAGCGTTTCCTCGACTCCGCTGAAAAGCACCCCAACCCACTAGTCGTATCAGCCGCCGATACAAACCCCTGCAAATCAGCAGGATTCGCCACCCCATAACTGTCCTCCAGGAAAGTAGTAGGGCCACCAGTACGTTACGAACATACAGACACAGACCGCCGTCATTCCGCCCTCGCCGCCGAGGGCCGTCGCGACGTCCCAGTCAATGCCGCCCCGTCCCTTGCTAAACGAGCCAGCCCGCTTCGCTGTGCCAGTAGCTTTAAATACGCCCCTAAATAATAACCAAAGATCGATCCAGCCTGTCCCTTTGTTGCCCTCCAACGACGCCCTAAGCCGAGGTCCGTACCCCACAGGGGGTGCCCTTAGCGCAGTCGTTGTAGAATCAGTTTTGCCCTGACTGGAGGCCCAGAGTCACTCTTGGCAGCCACAGGATTTTCCCGTTAAGCAGTAAACAGCCGTAGCGAGCTGAACTGCAAGATGCCTTAGTTAGAAGAAAAAAAAAAAAAAAAGGCTAACACTGTACGAAGTTCGCGCGTCACTGCTTTTCGACACCGCTAAACGAAAATGTTTGATAATCGCAGAAGCGTTCCCCTGCGATTATCAAACATTTTGGTTTCGTTTGCTACGTATTGCTGGTGGGTGTCTTGACAATTCATCGGTTCCAATATTGTCTCTGTTCAGATTACCTATTGAACAGAAAAGGCAAGCTAGTCACTCATTCTAGCATATAATTTTTACTTGATGTTTAGATACCTACTTACTTATTTTTTGTTGTATTAGTTTTCTGTCACACACATGAGGAAGTAGGTAGGTAGAGGCCTAATTTCCTAATAGAATGTATTAGATACTTTTGATCTGTCAATTGATTTGCTGCTATTGCTTAGTTTACGTTTAGTTATGCCGATTTCTCAATATTGTAGGTATTGTAACTAAGTACTTACCTACTTACAGTTAGAAAATCGTAATTGTGTCGTGTGTAAAAGTGACAACCCTAAGACAGTAGGCAATCATGTCGCGGATTGGGCCGGAGATAGCCTACTTCCCCTTCTTTATACTATGGTAATGCAAACAATACGCGTGACCGCAGTGTTGTTTATTATTATTTTGACAAAACGATGCAACCTAAGTTTGCAATGTTTTACCAAAATACAAACACGTGCGCGTCTCACCCGCACGCCCTTTTACTTGTCACGGCAAAACGCTGCAATCTAGAATGCCGCGTTTTGCCAGAACATTTTATTGGAACTCTGGGTTGCAATGAAATGTAAAATTGAGTTTTTTTGTCACTGGAAGCCATTATTGAAATGTAAATCAAACCTGTACGAAGCTTACACCGCGTAGATTATTTAACGATGTATTACCATAAAACGATGTAACCCGGGTTGCATTGTTTTGTCATAACAGGGTCGCCGGGGTCACGGTAACTATTATTATCATTCCGCAACTCCGGCAGGAGTTGGCCCTGTTGGGCCCCTTCTCGTGCTGACTTCTCTTTGAGGCGCGCGTGGAACACTTTTTTGTATGTATACTGGTTGTTCGCAACGGGAGCTGAAACGCTCCAGTGCTAAAAATCTCAGCCGCGTCGCGACTGGAACGCAACGAGGCACCTGCGCCGGAGGCGGCCATTTTGCGACATTACGATCTCTCTCTCTCTTCTCTCGACAAAGCTAGCGGACGACGACGAGCCGCGCTTTATTAATTTGTGAATAATTAATAATGTATTCTGTTCTGCGCATATCGCGCAATTAAACAAACTGTACGAAATTTGTCGTCTTATTGAAATAACAAGAACTTGATCACCCCAACATTGGAGACCTCGACGTGATCAGGAACTTACGAGATGCGACCGCGTGGTGCACCTGATAACCTCTAACTACTACTACTACTACAAGGCGGCGGGTTGCAACTTCTGTACAAGCTAAGATGACTGGATAACTGCGCTGCGTGCTGATGACCCAACTACCCCTCCGACAGATCCTATGTAGTGAGTGATTTGGTCTGCTCACAGGGAAGTACGCCCAATTTTAGTATAACTACTTAACTACTAATTCGATGATAACTTTGCCCTTCTAGCTACTTACTTACTTACTTTCACTCTATCTATGGAGTCAGATTAAACGACAAGTTACTTAGTAGGGAGGAACTAATAAATGACAAGAATACCTGCCTTACTAGTAACTACTTTTTCTTTCACTTTGGTAATGGGACCACCCTGGCATTTTCCAGAGTTCTTGTGCTGCCTGCTTCTTGGGTCCCGCTGGAATGCGCTGCTTTAAACTGACATAATCATCGCTGCTGCTGCTGGCATCCTGCGCCGTGTATCCTGTTTTGCTTGCATGGGGTTCGCTGACTGCACGAGCTGTTGTCGTTGCCTTTGCGCGACATATACGGTTTGGCTTAATCTTATTAATCTTACATGCAGTATTTATTACTAGCATAGTTTATTTCGTGACGGTCTGTTCAGTTCTTATAAGCGTTCACCATGTCAGCTGAGTTGAAATCTCTTATTCAACAGCGAGGTACAATAAAGGCTAGAGTTACTATATTTTCTAAATACTTAAATACTATAAAACTCATTGAAACTGACAGTGTTCCTAAACAAATACTAATTGAAACTGAAATAAAACTATCGAGATTCAAAGAATTGTTGGTACAGTTTGATGATTTAAAAACTAAAATTGAAGGTTTAGATCCTAATCAGTTGGAAGAAAATGACATTGTTGAAAGTGAATTTTGCTCTAATTTAGCTAAAGCTCAACTGATTATTGAAAGTCTTGCTCCTAGTGACATAATTCCTGAAAATAAGAATTGTAATTCGACATCTAGCAGTCAGAATGTTGACCATGATAGCCGTAGCTATAATATTAAGTTGCCTACGATTCAGCTGCCTTCCTTTAATGGTAACTATTTGAATTGGATGGAATTTCGGGACACTTTTGATTCTTTAATCAACAACAATGACACTATTCCCGAAATTAACAAGTTTCACTACCTCCGCTCTTCATTAAAGGAAGGAGCATCTGATGTAATCAAATCAATTGAGTTTACTGCTGCCAATTATAAATTAGCTTGGAATTTACTTACTGAACGCTTTGATAACAACCGGATACTTACTAATAATCATTTAAAGGCTATCTTGAATTTTGACACAATATCTAAAGAAAATTACAAGTCACTTCGTAATATGATAGATTACTATTCTAAAAATATTCGAGCCCTATCTACTTTAAATAATCCTGAAACCCGCTGGGATACTTTACTTGTGTATATTATGGTGTCCAAACTAGATGGCGCCACAAGTCGCATATGGGAGGAGCACAGAAATACTATTGCTGCTTCGCCAACTATAGAAGAATTCTATACTTTCTTGCGTAATCGTGCTGATGTTTTAGAAACCTTACAGTACAACAATAATGATGTTGCTACAAAAACTGAAAAACGTACTTATTCTAAAGACAATAAACAAACTAAATCATTTATTTCTTCTTCCAACACAAATGAAAAGGGCTGTGTTGTGTGTTCTCAAGATCATTTATTATACAAGTGTGATAAGTTTAAAAACATGTCGTTGGACGCTCGATTCATAGAAGTTAATAAGCATAAACTCTGTCACAACTGTTTGCGTCCTGGCCATTACTCTGCTCACTGCAAACACAATTATTGTAAAATCTGCAACAGAAGACACAATTTACTGCTACACAAACCACAGTCCAATAAAGATAAGACATACTCACCTGTTGATACTTCTTCTGCAACATCAGCTCCTCAGGAAGCAAGTTCCTCTCAGACATCTACTGTTGCTATGTTTAATCCTGTTTCCTTATCCGTGGCAATGCCCGGGCAAATCCTTTTATGCACTGCTCAAGTTGAATTAATTGACAGCCGATCTTCTGAAACACACATTGTGAGAGCATTACTGGATAATGGAAGTCAGTCTTCTTTCATAACGGAAAGAATGCAAAGAAAAATGAATTTACCTTGTTCTAAAACTAACATATCAATTGCTGGTATAAATAATAAGATAACTAATACTACTAAAACGTGTACTGTAAAACTTAAATCGCGTATTAATCTATTCCATGCAAATGTTTCATGTCTTTTAGTGCCTGATATTACTGGCATGTTGCCCAGCTCAAGGGTTAACACTTCTGAATGGAATCTTCCCAACTCTATAGAACTAGCAGATCCTACTTACTTTATGCCCTCTGAAATTGACTTACTGCTAGGAGCTGATATTTATTGGGAAATTGTAGATTCTAAGCAAATTAAGTTAGGTAAAAATAAACCTACACTAATAAAATCTAAACTAGGTTGGCTCATGTCAGGCCCTACTGGTGTGGGCCCTACTAATACTACTAAAGCTAACTTTTCCCAGGAAATTAAGGACTCTTTGGCTAGATTCTGGGAAATAGAGGATATTCCTGCTCTGCCTACTAAAGATATTAAGTTTTCCAATGAGGAACAATATTGTGAAAATCATTTTCTTGAAAACACTGTCCGCCTGAGTGATGGAAGATTTTGTGTGAAGCTTCCATTGCGTGAAGTCCCCAACGAGGCTTTAGGGGACTCTTATCTTATTGCTAAAAGGCGCTTCTTTAACTTAGAAAAGAAACTTGTTAAATCTAAAATTAAAAATGAATATACTGATTTTATTAATGAATATCAAAGATTAGGGCATTTATCTGAAGTAAGCCGTCCTAGCTTTGGATATTACATTCCTCACCATGCAGTTATTCGTGATAGCAGTGAAACCACTCGCTTAAGAGTAGTCTTTGATGCCTCTTGTAAAACTTCGACAAATAAGTCACTAAATGATATCCAATTTGTTGGACCAGTAGTTCAGGACGATTTGATGGCAATTCTGCTCAGGTTCCGTCAGTATACTTATGTCGTGACAGGTGACATTGAAAAAATGTATAGGCAGGTAATGGTGGATGAATCACAGCGACATTTACAACTTATTCTTTGGAGAGAAGACGAAAGTCAACCACTTAAAACCTTGCAACTTAATACTGTCACTTATGGCACAGCTTCAGCTCCCTATCTAAGTACTAGGTGTCTTGTTCAACTCGCAGCGGAGTGTAGTGATGAAGTTGTTGCCAATACTATAAGACATGACTTCTATATTGACGATCTGAATTCAGGTTCAGACTCAAAATCTCTGTTAAAGGCTAAAATTTCAGGAGTGATTGCCAAACTTGCTGAAGGCTGTTTCCCTTTGCGGAAATTTAGAACAAATTCTCCTGATATTCTTGATAGTATACTTACAACTGACCAATCTCAAGACTTTTGTAAACAATCTTCTGTCTTAGGTTTAAAATGGTCACCTGTTCCTGACACTCTACACTACTCAGTGGTAAATAATCCTGTCCCTAAGGTTACAAAACGCTCTATATTATCGAACTCGTGTCGAATATTTGATCCCTTAGGTCTTTTATCTGCCTGTACTATTTTTCACAAAATCTTACTACAAGAGCTCTGGTTACTTAAATTAGATTGGGATGATGAAGTTCCAAAGGAAATTCATAACTCTTGGATAGAATTCTATAATGAAACGAAACATTTTGCTGACATTCAGATATCTAGATATATTTTCTGTAAGTCTCCTACTTACATAGAGGCTCACTGCTTTACTGATGCATCAGAAAATGCCTATGCTGCATGTGTTTATCTCAAATCAACTAATAGTTTAGGTGAAGTTAACTGCAACTTATTATGTGCTAAAGCTAAGGTTTCTCCTTTAAAGTCGGAAACCATTCCCCGCCTGGAATTGTTAGGCGCTTTACTTGGTGCAAAACTGTATTCTAAGGTATGTCACTCTTTACAAATTAAGATTGCACGCTCAGTATTTTGGACAGACTCGACCATAGTCCTAGGGTGGTTACACACTCCACCTAAGACTCTTAAAACTTATGTAAGCAATCGGATTGAACAGATTCGCGAACTAACTGATGTAACTAAATGGCGTCATGTACCTTCTGAACATAATCCCGCTGACATGGCGTCTAGGGGCATTCAACCACATCTTCTTCATGATCATACACTTTGGTGGCATGGTCCCTTCTTTCTGACTAAAGCTGAACATGAATGGCCCCAATCGAAATGTACTCCTTCTACTTTACCTGAAATAAAAATAAGTTTAAATGTTAAAACTATATCTAGTGACATTATACCCTTTGAAAAATATTCTAAACTATACAAACTACAAAGAATATTTGCTTACATATTGAGATTCATAAATAACATTAAAAAATCAAATACTAAATTAAATGGTGAACTTACCTGTTCTGAACTAAACAACTCACTAGTATTGTTGGCTAAAGCGTCACAAAGAGAATGCTTCTCAAAGGAAATTCACTCACTTGAAAATTTGGACAAATTAAATTCTAAGTCTCGAGTTCTATCTTTAAATCCGTTCTTGGATCAACACGGTGTCTTGCGTGTCGGTGGAAGGATCGACAATGCATCTCATTGTCCTTATGAAAAAAGGCATCCCATACTGCTAGACTCAAAACACACTTTCTCAAAACTTTTATTTGAGCAAGAACATCTTCGTCTCCTACACTGTGGCCCTCAGCAACTGTTAAATACTATTCGTGAGCAATTTTGGCCTACAGGTGGAAAGGTACTAGCTGCGACTACTGTCAGAAAGTGTGTTCGTTGTCAGAGATTTAGAGCTAAGCCTTTAGAACCCATAATGGGGAATCTACCGGAATCTCGTGTAACACCTACCCCACCATTTGCGACTTGTGGCACTGATTTTGCAGGACCTTTTTTAATTTTAAATAGAAAGGGTCGCGGTGCCAAGACTTCTAAATGCTATTTATGCATATTTGTATGTTTCAGCACGAAAGCTGTGCACTTGGAGGTCGTGAGCGACCTGAGTAGCGATGCCTTTATTCTATGCTTGCGTAGGTTCATTTCACGAAGAGGTAAACCTCACACTATATACTGTGACAATGGAAAAAATTTTGTAGGAGCTTGTAACGAACTGAACAGACTGCTCAAAAATGAACGTTCAGTTAGCGACTTCACGAGCAAGGAGGGTATAACGTTTAAATTCTCTCCTGCGTATGCACCGCATTTCGGCGGTATCTGGGAAGCGGGAGTCAAGACGGCTAAATATCATCTAAAACGTATAGCCGGTAACTCTAGTTTAACCTTTGAAGAATTATACACTCTGTTTGCACAGATTGAGGCAATTATGAATTCACGGCCCATTACTTCTATGTCTGCTGATCCTTCTGATCTGTCAGCACTTACTCCAGGACACTTCCTTGTGGGCCGACCATTGACCTCACTACCTTCACCCGTTACCCAAAAAACCAGCATCAATCGATACCAGCTGATTGAGCGCTTGAGACAACACTTCTGGTCCCGATGGACAAAGGACTACTTATCCACTCTACAACGACGCGTCAAGTGGCAGCGTGCAAAGGACCGCGTCCGTGTCGACGACCTGGTTCTCATCCTAGACGACCAGCTGCCGCCCATGAAATGGCTCATGGGCCGCATCATCAAGCTGTACCCGGGAGCTGACGGCGTATGCAGAGTGGTTGATGTGAAGACTGAGAACGGCGTCATTCATAGGCCCGTCTCAAAATTATCACTACTAGATTCCCATGAGCTCCTTGGGGAACATGTCCCCAAGGGGGGGGAGGATGTTCGCAACGGGAGCTGAAACGCTCCAGTGCTAAAAATCTCAGCCGCGTCGCGACTGGAACGCAACGAGGCACCTGCGCCGGAGGCGGCCATTTTGCGACATTACGATCTCTCTCTCTCTTCTCTCGACAAAGCTAGCGGACGACGACGAGCCGCGCTTTATTAATTTGTGAATAATTAATAATGTATTCTGTTCTGCGCATATCGCGCAATTAAACAAACTGTACGAAATTTGTCGTCTTATTGAAATAACAAGAACTTGATCACCCCAACACTGGTCTTTTATTGCCTCAGGTGTGTTTAAAAACATATAGATTCATTTGGCTGTAGGTAGAGGTTCTGAGTCTAGTTTTTAATTTTATGAGTTATTGTGTGGATTAATAGCTCTTGTTCCCGGGGGATTTCCGGGATGGAAACTATCTTAATGTCCTTTTTGGGGTCCCAGACTATATCTGTACCAAATTTGATTCAAATCGGCTTAGTAGTTTAGGCGTGAAGAAGAGACAGACAGCCAGACAGACAGACTGAGTTACTTTCGCATTTATAATATTTAAAATTTTAAATATTGTCTTTGCATACCCTTGAAGAGGGTGGAATATGTCATGTACTTATTATTTTATAACATCTTTTGTCTATCATATTTCACGTAAATAAATGATATTCTTATTCTTAGTATGGATTCTTTCTTGAGAAATACTATCGCCATACATATAATTTGTAACTTGGATGCAATTACAGGTGTAATTATAGACACTTGAAACACATTACCTTTGTTTCTGCAATGTCAGAAATTTATCTATCTATAAAATAATATATCATCAAGGGCTGGGCCCTTCTAGGCCCAGGACCAGCCCCAGTTCAGCCAAAATTGACACATCATAAAAACGTGATTCTGATCGTCTACTGAACTGTATTCTGCTATTCCGATTTCCGTGTCATCTCGTTGGTGAAGATTCTGGTATATCGATAATTAAAAGTGTAGTTTACTGAGCTACAAAAAAAAATAATAATTGAAAAGTATGAGACTCTGCCAACTAGACCGGTTAATCACAAGTTTTCTTATTGACAATTACGTCATCGAGATTTCAAGTAACGCTAAATAAAAAACACAAAATTATATTACAGAAAATACAACATCCCTTAACACTAGAGACCGAAACAGATTCATACAAAAAAAAAACGTTGCGTACATACTACAGCCATACCTTACCGTCCATACAACTCCTAATCATTCTAAATATAAAATCTTCCAAAATATTCCCGCCAATTTAGGGCCCTCCACTCCAGTCTAATCTCAACAGACAGCGCGTGATAAGTGCCCGCTGGCAAATCCTTAAAAATTACGACACCGTGTCCGCACACAGCGGTTTTGTCATATTAGTGTAGTGCCGTGGCGATATATTTCGGCTTACACAGAATTCTGTTGGAAAACCAAGCGTTCATTAGGAAGATTTTTTGGAGAGATTGTGTGCGGAAAAAAAATGTGAAGTGACGTATTTTTTAGAGGATACGGCTTTATGGGGCAGTTTGATGTCTGTTACTGTTTTAGTATTGTTCAAGTTTTTTTAATTAGTGTGTAACCTTCAATGTACGACAGAATTTAATGTGATTTTCGATGTCTTTTACGATTTATTTTTAATGGCCCAAAGCTTTAATGTCTAGACGAAAGCTGATGCCCTTAGGCTAAAAGAAAAGGCTTAGGCTCAAAATATATGCTTGCCTAATACCCTTGTGACCACTAAGGGTCTGACAGGTGTAATAATCGTAGGTATGTAACTCTTTATTAGGTTTACGTGATAGGAGAACCTATTGGAACAAAATGAAATTGGTCCTTTCGTTTTATTAAGCATTTAAATTGACAATTAAGATCGTTATGGAAGTAATTAGGACTTTATGAAGGCATTTATTTTTATTGGTTCTTGTGTTCTACGTTTTAAAAATAAAGGGCCTATGGTTTTTATTGTCATTTGAAATACGTACTAATTTTATGAAGGCAAAAGTCTGTATACATGCTATGTTTTCGCTGCTATTTTTTATTTTATAAAAGGTCCAGAATTAAATTAAATTAAGTATCCTGGGACATCTTACACACGGCAATCTGATCCCAAGCTAAGCAGAGCTTGTGTTATGGTAATCAGACAACTGATATACATACTTATATAATTTTTAAATACATACATATTATAGATAAATAACACCCAGACACAGAACAAACAATTATGCTCATCACACAAAGTTGGTCCTGGGTGGGAATCAAACCCACGACCTCCAGCTTAGCAGTCAGGGTCACTGACCACTAGACCAACAGGCCCGTCAAATTGCACATTACATAATTGATCCTGTTGGTCTCGTGAGTACGAGTGCTATTACAATACGTTGAAGGGTTTTGGGTTAGATTCCCGGGTCAGGTGACAAATGGTATTGAGTTTTCTATTACTACTATTAGGATCTTCTCAAAAGTTATTTGGAGTCTAGAAACTGGCGCTGTCTCCTGCAGTGTCTTAGAAAGGAAAGTTAAAGTTTTTGTTATCATTTATACAATGTGTAACTGAATTAATGCACTTTGAGAAAATAGTTTGATCAGAATCGTATACTGAATCGATTTTTGTAATTTTTAATATAGGTGATATTTGACCCCAAAAATAATTAAAACTACGTAAACTGCTGTCACATTTCCGCTGTACAGTCAAAACAAACTAAAATGGATGAAATACCTACTACGCTAGACCCTTATGCAAGTGCGACTGTGTGCATGCGTAGATTTGTAATATGACTATAATTTTCTCCCACAATCTGTACAACTAATTTATAAAAACGTTCAGTGTATGTATTATGATTATAACATAATATGCTAATTGGGGTGTCTGGTGGTGTGCGTTTATTCCGGGACATGTTGTATATCTTTGACAGTCTTTACGGGTAGTCAGAAGACCAAAATTCCAATAATCAGTCTTAACCAAGGGTTGTTACCTAGTTACTGGGCTATATGGCTGGCAATCGTTGCATTAAAATACTGCCTATATATTTTACTGAATCCCGTTGGACTGGATACCGAGCCTAACATAGTTGGAAAATGGCTGGGGATATTAAGATACATATTAAATAAATAAAGCTTTAAAAAATACATATGTAATTAGAGTCCCGCCCCAGGTTCGCACTAGTTTTACAAATCTTCGAGAATCCCGGCTTTTTTCTACTTTATTTTGTACTAGCTTTTGCCCGCGACTTCGTCCGCGTGGAATAGTAGTTCCCGTTCCTGGGGGATTCGCGAGATGAAAACTATACTTAGTCCTTTTTCGGGCCCCAGACTATATCTGTACCAAATTTCATTCAAATCGGTTCAGTGGTTTAGGCGTGAAAAAGAGACAGACTGACAGACAGAAAGACAGACAGACAGAGTTACTTTCGCATTCATAATATTATAGTATGGACTAATATGGATTAGCATTCCGCTCTAGCTTCGCATGAGTGTTAAAAATCTTCAAGAATTCCGGATTTTTTCTACTTTATTTTGTATGTATTATACATTTATAAACCTTCAACTTGAATTATTCTATCTTTCAAATTATACCGTATCAATATCCGTTACTTAGTTTCATAGATCTAAGCATAGATAGCTACAGACAGAAGAAGGCGGCTTTACACAGTTTAAAACTTCAAACACACATTATTCAAGACAATAGAAAGACAATAGCAGCCCGACAGCTGGCTGTCGCTCGGTCGTTGAAAGGTTGAACCTTCGAACACACGTAATTTGATACACAATAGAAAGACAATAGCAGTACGACAGCCGGCTGTCGCTTGGTCCTCGCAAGGTTAAATTCCATTTACAAAATTGCGTTGTTTACTAAAGATTTCTTTGCATTAAATTTAAAAAAACTTAGTTCTCTAAACTCCAAGTTCTTTTAACAAAACCATAAACTTACTCCTTAAAAAAGCAAAGAAATGATATTTATCGTCATTCCCAGTAAAGCTTTAAGAAAATAAAATTTTAAGCTAATACCGTTTATTGGCGAAGTTTTTCCGGCTTAGCTGAGATTATCCTTTATTCCTACTTTTATCTGGGCTTTGGGCCAACAATACCGTTTTGTATATCTGGTGTTTTGTCTCCTACAGCTGGAGAAATTGCAATGGATTTAGATTGCAAGGAATCTGTTGTTCTATGTTGAATATTGTTTGTGAAATGTTTTTTTTTTTGTGAACGAATCATCTGCATTTTTTTTTGTTTATGGAAGAACATTTCGGATACTGGTGATTCAATTCATTATTTAAGCAAAAGTTAGTAACACAATCTGATATAACAATTATTTCATAATAATGTCCAAAATAATGTCCATAGTACAAGCTCTGCTTAGTTTGGGATCAGATGACCGTGTGTGAGTTGTCCAAGGATATATATTATTCAATCCATACTAATATTATAAATGCGAAAGTAACTCTGTCTGTCTGACTCTTCTTCACGCCTAAACCACTGAACCGATTTGAATGAAATTTGGTACAGATATAGTCTGGAACCCGAGAAAGGACATAGGATAGTTTTCATCCCGGAAGTCTCCCGGTAACGGGAACTATTTTTCCATGCGGACGAAGTCGCGGGCAAAAGCTAGTTATTTATAATGTAAAAATAGGAATGTTTTCTTTAAAAAACTTGAAACTTATCCTTTCCTTAGATAGAGTTGTTTTAAAAGCTTCTTTGAAACCTACAAAGCGAAAACTAAAATTTTGTTTTATAAGTGTTGACGGCACTACAAAATAACAATTAATACCAAAACTTTTACTTTACACCGCGTTTGTACGATGACTAATGTGCTTAATGAACTTTAAAATGCCTTTGAAGAAAATTCAAATACAATAATATAAATAAATAAACTTGTCTTAAATCAACCGAATATAAGACAAGTTCATTCAGCATATAACTATTGGCAAATTAAAATATTTGTAAAGGTTGTCATTCACATAAAACCCATACTAATATTATAAATGAGAAAGTGTGTGTGTCTGTTTGTTTGTTAGAGACGAATCGGCTGGATTTTTTGAATTGGGATAGTTGAAGGGACGGAGAGTGACATAGGCTACTTTTTTGTCTTTCTTATACGAGCGAAGCTGCGGGCTAAAGCTAGTAATTACAAATATTATTATTTAACCAAGATATTGTAAAACATGTTTTTTTAAAAGAGTGTCCGTGGAGTTTCTTGACTGTTCTTCTCCATAGAGATCTACGTTTTGGAACAGGCAATTAGCGTCACTTTTCTGACTGACCGACCGACTCTTTAACTATTCATAAGTGCCTATAAGTGGTCTAAGTGAAATAAATGCTTTGAATTTTGAATTCAAATACTGTAGATTTCGCCAATTTATTATCTTATAACAGTAAATCAGCAAACCAAACATAATACTAAACATACACCAAGACACTCCAATATTTTATACTCATAAAAAATGACTCATATTTGTTATTTCCCAAATCCACTACGACATTTTACGTCCATCCAATCATTGGATAGGACCACAGCCCGGCTCGAAGGACCAGAAGGATATGACGTCATCAATCATAATTCCGGCCGGATATGAGCCGGGCAATTTAGATAATGTCCACAAGTGAAGATTGGAACCGTTAATTTGAATTTAAGGCATTTTAAAGTGGACTTTTGATAACTCTTTTTGAATTAATTTGGGGTTTTTTTAAGATTTTATTTTATTGAGGACTATTAAGTCTTCTAGATATAAGGTTTATATTTATTTGGGGCATTTAAATATGTAAATTTCAAAGTCAAACTGCTCTACCAATTTGACTTTGGTATTTATTGAATTCAATAGTTAAAACTTTATAATTGCTGTACATATCATCTTAAAATATATTCTTTATTGACACGACGGTCTTGTTACTGTAAAGGCGACTTCTCAGCACGGTATCATGGATTTCATTCCTGGATCGGGAAAAATTTTGTAATTCCTTGTAGCAGCCGAATTTTGAAAGTTTTTTGAAAGCATTAAATCCATTAATACTATGTATGTCTTTGGAAATGCGAAGAAAAAGATGCACTGAACTCAAATTTAGTTTATTTTGTGAACAAGCAAACGGCACCAATATCTATTGTTGACACTTTTATATTTTCTTGAGTTATTTTTTATAGTTACACAAATGCATTAGTGACCACTCTAAATATAAATGTTGAATCCAACCCAGCGTGTCAGTGGTCAGCGACGTGAAGAATGTCACGTCGCCGAGCAGTAAAATGTTTACGATCTCTCACTCATTTGAAGAATCCGTCGTGTGCGATGAAAACGTACGGAATGAGTTTGTGGAATATTCCATTACTAGATTCTGCCCGCGGCTTCGCTCGCGTTAGAAAGAGACAAAAAGTAGTCTATGTTACTCTCCATCCCTTCAACTATCTCCATTTAAAAAATCACGTCAATTCGTCGCTCCGTTTTCCGTGAAAGAAAGACAAACAGACAGACAGACAGACACACTTTCCCATTTATAATATTAGTATGGATGTTGGTAATTGTATTTTTTGTAATACACGTTTCAAACTCATATTTAGAAGTAGTGTTACAGACTACAGAAACCTATGGCATTAAGGACAAACCACGGTTAGCTTGTGTTATCTAGATGTCTGTGTTTTTTATGTGTGTGGATGATACATTGAAAAGTTAGGGGCCCACCGCAGCCAAAGCTCATCATTTCCCTAGCCTTTTTCCCAACCGTGTTGGGGTCGGCTGCCAGCCTAGCCGGATTCAGCTGGATCCCGGTGTATTACGTGGAGCGACTGCCTATCTGACCTCCACAACCCAGTAACTGGGCGACACGATACCTCTTGGTTAGACTGGTCAGAGTTTCTGGCTAAACAAGTAACGACTGTCAAAGTTCTACAAATGACAACCGGGACCAACGGCTTTACGTGCTTTACGTGCACCGCAGCCAAAGCTAAGGAAAAGAAAGTAGACAACTCAAAGTAGTCAATAGTCAAATCATTTACTTAAATTAGGCCAAAAAAGGCACTTTGAAACGTCAAAATTATAAAACAAAAGTGAATCTACTGCCCTATATGCTGTGCTATAATAAGCTCCTGACATATGTATATATTTAATTAACAAACATACAATTCTTCTTAGGTTATGAAAACAATAGGTTTCTATAAGACTTATAGAAGTACTATTTTATGAGTGGAAATCGGTTCGGAAAAAGGTAGGAACATTTCGAAATTCGGACAAAAGGACCAAATTTTGGTCACGGGGCGAATTCCAGTAGAGACCTCCAAGTATGCAGGAGGTATACCACGAACGCTTGGATTGTGTTTTGTGGTCCCTAAACTTAACTTCTTAAACTACTTTCCCAGTTTATCTTGGACATTACTTATATATCAGTAAAGGAAATTATTGTGAGGAGACCGGGACATATCTATCTATAAATGTATAAAATAGTAAACTGACTGTTGATATATCAAAGCACAGCCCAAACCTTAGGTCCTAGAGACATGAAACTTACAGTGTGTTCTTTGTGAAGAGTAGGTAACCACTAAGAATAGATTTTTGAAAAGTCCAACCCTTTGGAATATGGATGAAATAGGTGTTGGGAGTATCGATATTTACGCTGGGAAAGCCAAAATATTTGAATAAAAAACAGAACGCCTTTAGGATATAGTTTGAAGTTTTACTCTACTCCGAATTACCTGAATCAAAAATTTCAAAAATGTTACTATTATTTGTATATCTATAATTTACGATAAAAATACGAACTGAGCTCTTAATTAACCGACTTCAAAAAAGGAGGAGGTTCTCAATTCGTCTGTATGTTCTTTTTTTTTTTTTTTTTTTTTTGTTTTTGTATGTTTGTTACGCGATATCTCCGTCAATTGTAAACGGATTTTGATGGTTCTTTTTTTGTTTGATAAGTCATGATTCAGGGGTGGTCCCATATAAATTTTGTGGCGATCGGTTCAGTGGTTCTCGAAAAATTCACCGAGAACAAAAAAAAATGACGAAATATTCATAGACGATGTGTGTTTTTTCTTCAAGTTTCTATATCTACATTGGGAGTCGACACTAATAAAAAGTAATAAATAAAAACTTTTTTCAAAAAAATAATAACCGCCTTCAAAAACTAAAAACCCAAAAATAACTAAAATTTCGGAAGTCGGTGGTTTCTGTTCTGCCAGTCAATTTGTGTTGCCACCGACTTCCGAAATTTTAGTTATTTTTGGGTTTTTAGTTTTTGAAGGCGGTTATTATTTTTTTGAAAAAAGTTTTTTTATAGGTCCTACTCAAACTTAAGTAGATAGATTTTCTACCTGATTAGCCACGCCAACACACTTCTCATTTATTAAGTTCCTATTGCCGTTAAAAACTTCCACCAAATTGAAATCACACGTCACATAATCACTCTTTGCACGTAAACCATTGAAGATAGGAGTGCGAACTCGCACTATCTCATTACCCTGGTTTATTGCCGGGTTTATGGGGCCCATAAATAAACCCAGCGCTGAAGGTGTCTGGGGCAACCCCTCAAACCCCCAATGTTGGTGTACTTATGGGAAATGTGATAGTAACTGACATTTTTATTATGACGTGTGTTTTTATGGGGGTTATCAGTCTGGGAATGAGAAAAGAGTGCATGTCTATTTGGGTTTTAGGTGGGTTTTTTATGGGTCAAATTGGCATGCTAGTGCAATGCTGAATTATCTTGAAATTTCCATAGGAATAGCATTGATAGTTTAGCTGTGTGAAACGTACCAACACAAGTCTCTCATTTCGTAATGTAGTTTTGTTGGTAATATTTAAGGCTGGTTAATTTTAAATCTATTTCTAAGCTTACGTTCTGGATGTACTTGCATTAAATTGCTTTTACTGTATAGCCTGAGAATTATTGAGAAGTGCCTACAAAAAATAATAATATTACATATAGAATATTTCAAATATTACCACGTTTGTACAAACGACAAATCTGTACAGCTTTATTGTGTCAAAACTAGCATTTGCCCTTAACTTTTTCTTCGTCTTATTTATAGTACTTTAGAATAATGTAGGTTACATTGTGTAAAAAAATACAATAGTTCAAGCAATTCCAGAGATTAGACCACATACAAAATTTACAAATATAAATAAATATTGTGAAGTTAGACATTGAAAAATTATAAACAACAAGACATACACTTACATATTCCTCTTTCTTATCATAAGAATTAAGAATATTTTTCCATAACAATATTTTGGTAAATTATTCATCGTGACCCAAATATTGGTCCCCAAAATTAACATAACATACGCCATGTTAAAATAAATCAAAAATATTTATTCATAAATAACAAATCACGAAGTAACTGACGTCGCAAATCAAAACTACCCTACTGACTGGATAACATAGTGTACTCTATATTCAACTTAATCACCCTTATAACAAAGTCTGAATTAATAAAGCCAAATCTTACATACACGTGTAACTTGACATTGTGAATTAAACCTTCTAGCTTTGATGGCACAGTTGAGATTTGCTTGATGGTGGGACGTTTTAGGTTATGGAGTCATAAAGAGTATCGCCCTTGGCCTGAACTGCTTGATTTTATATTTCCATAAAGGATGATAGCTTCCCTTTATGGTACATGACTATACTGTTTAAGGAAAAGTGTTATTGCGGGAAAAAATTTGTCAGTTAAGTCGTATCTTACGAAGGGTGGTTTCAAGATAAAAAAGTTGATTGAGAAAAGTAACGTTCGGAGTATTTTATTTAATTTACTTACAGCTTGCACGTTAAAAAACCTTAATACCGCCTCTTATTCTGCCATGAAAATGACTCCTACTAAGCACAAATACTTTTATGGAAAGACTAGCTTTCGCTCGCGGCTTGGCCCGCGTTAATTTCGAAGCTTCCACCCCCAATTTAATCCCTTCAGAGTTGGATCTTCCAAAAATCCTTTCTTAGCGGATGCCTACGTCATAACATCTACCTGCATGCCAAATTTCAGCCCGATCCATCCAGTGGTTTGGGCTGTGCGTTGATAGATCACTATGTCAGTCAGTCAGTCACCTTTGAGCTATATATATTTAGACTAGCTTCTGCCCGCGGCTTCGCTCCCGTTAGAAAGAGACAAAAAGTAGCCTATGTTACTCTCCATCCCTTCAACTATCTCCACTTAAAAATCACGTCAATCCGTCGCTCCGTTTTGCCGTGAAAGAAAGACAAACAGACAGACAGACAGACAGATAGACACACTTTCCCATTTATAATATTAGTATGGATATGGAACCACTTGCACTGTTCCACAAAGAAGTAAAAATACGTTAAGCCAATGTCTTAGACTTTTCACAAACAATACCTATATTAATAAAAAATAATCTTATTAGGACTTTTTATAGGTTCTACAGTACCACGCAGATTTATTCTCTTTTAGAGCAATTTGATAAATTACCGTTGCGACTTAGGGACTTACAAAAAAAGTTCTACACTTTCTTAAATAGTCGGTAACGCAACCGGGTCGGAGTCAGTAAAAATAAATAAAACCAGCCAATTACTGTCCTACTGCAGAGCTCTTCTCATATAGAGTCAAGGAGTCAGTGTTAATATATTAATTCAATGACCTGCATTTTCATTTGCCTCTCTAACCAAAAAATATGTTTAATCTCTAAATCCCTCAATGTCTCTCCTGTAAAACCCATATTATGCAAATAAAATGATTTGATTTGAATTAAAGATGTTTTTCACATTTGCAGTCCAGCAGTTCTTGACAATTATCCGTTAATCTTTCGACGACCAAGCGACAGCCGGCTGTCGCGCTGCTTTTGTCTTTCTATTGTGTCTCGAATCACGAGTGTTGACAAGGTTAAAAACTAACAAAGTCATAAACTTTACACTATTAAAACAGATTTACAAATACCTACCCTTAAGCAAGGTCGATCCGGTTAACCGTTTATGACAAACTTAACGTTTATATAGCTTAAATATTTAAAGCTTTAGCTCAACATGAAGCTCAATTTATTAGCTCATAAACTGTAGAAGTGTTGTTGGATGTGGGTAGTTGGAAATTCATGTCTTATTGTCAATCTCAACTGTAGGGGGTGAATTTTTAATTAAGTTTTTGTTAAAATGTCGATTTTGGCTGTGTTTTTTGAAGATCCATCCTATTATCATACTATAATTTGACGGGCCTGTTGGTCTAGTGGTCAGTGACCCTGACTGCTAAGCCAGAGGTCGTGGGTTCGATTCCTACCCAGGACAAACTTTGTGTGATGAGCATAATTGTTTGTTCTGTGTCTGGGTGTTATTTATCTATAACTAGCTTTTGCCCGCGACTTCGTTCGCGTGGAATAGCGACTTCCGGCAGATTTTTACTCTTTATTTACATTTTTCCGATGAATTTTCAGTACTGAATTGATGCCGACTCTTGACCAATAGATGGCGCTGTATGTCCGGAATAAATTTTATTTTTTATTTTATTTTTTGTAATAAAAACTATCCTATGTCCTTTCTCAAGTTCCAAACTATGTCTGTACCAAATTTCACACAAATCGGTTCAGTAGTTTAGGCGTGAAGCAAAGACAGACAGACAGACAGACAGACAGACAGACAGAAAGACAGACAGACAGACAGACAGAGTTACTTTCGCATTTATAATATTAGTTTGGATATATGTATGTATTTATAAATTATATAAGTATGTATATCAGTTGTCTGGTTACCATAACACAAGCTCTGCTTAGCTTGGGATCAGATGGCCGTGTGTAAGATGTCCCAGAATATTTATTTATAATATTATTAACAACTGTGTTGCTCAGTATGTGTTTCTACGCATTTTGTACATTAAATGGCGTGTCAATATTATTAACGTTTAGTTAACTATCTAAACCGATAGTAGGTACATGGTTTTTTTCTTACTGTTATTACCAGGTTAACAAGCAAAGCCACGCACATAATTAAACTTTATTTTTACAAGCGGTCCTCCGAGGTAATGTCTTTGATTACTGCTCCGCTCCCGAAAGACATAGCATGATGTCATGTAGCCTATATTTTACTATAATGTACAAGCTATATTACTGTATAGTTTTATAAAAATAACGGTTTTTTTGCATATAATATTCACACACTCACACACACACTCGTACAAACTTTGACATTTATAATATAAGAAAGAAATAAAAAAACGTTTTATTTGTCAATGTGGGTATCATTCACATAAGGTGTTGGATTAAAATAATATAAACAAATTTTCAACATCTTAGAGGATTTAGCTAATTCACTTAATTGACGAGCCTGTTGGTAAAATGGTTAGTGAACGTGGCTGCTAAGCCGGAGGTCGTGGGTTCGATTCCCACTAGGACAAACTTTGTGTGATGAGCATGATAGTTTGTTCTGTGTCTGGGTGTAATTTATCTATAATTTATGTATGTATTTATAAATTATATAAGTATTATCAGTTGTCTGGTTACCATAGTACAAGCTCTGCTTGGTTTGGGTTCATATAGCCGTGTGTGAGTTGTCCTAGAAAATTAGATAATTAATTTATTTTATCCATATTTAAAGTGACAATCATTCTTCCCCAAGCCCAATTTCGAACCCACAACCTCATACACAAGAGCCACAAGCTTCTCAAGCTACGGGCCATTAGAATCCCCTACGAACATAAAAAGATTATAGCAGTAGTTTACCAACCATCCCACGTTTTGTGAACATTAAGGTTTAGTTTTAACGAGAAAAATGCCATAAACCGCCATAGTATAAAAATTCTATGGATCAAGAAAATTATTTCCGCTCGTAATAATTTTACTGTTTTCCATAAAACTGTGGTTAGCCAATATGTGAGAGCTATTAATCTGGCTTTACGCACTTTTATTTCTTGCGGGGAAAGCAGGAATAAAGGTATGCACTTACCGTTATGTCAAACTGTCTCATTTTTAAGGTTAAAGTATGAATTCAATTTTTACAATTTTAAATTCTACGACAAGATTCAATTGTTTTTAAAATTCGTTTAGATTTATAGGAGACAACAGTCAAATTATGTATTTATAATAAACTTTTTGCCAGCGACTTCATCTTCGTGGAATAATAGTTCCCGTTCCCGGGGGATTACCGGGATGAAAACTATCCTATGTCCTTTCCCGGGTCCCAGACTAAATCTGTACCAAATTTTATTCAAATCGGTTCAGTGGTTTAGGCGTGAAGAAGAGACAGACAGACAGAGTTACTTTTGCATTTATAATATTAGTAGGGATTTATTTATATATTAGCATTTACCCGCTGCTTCGCTCGCGTTAAAAAGGGGTGGAAGTGGCTTATGTCACTCCCCATCCCTTCAAACTATCGCCACTTAAAATATCACGTCATTTCGTCGCTCTGTTTTTCCGTGCAAGACGAACAAACAAACAGACACACTTTCCTATTTATAATATTAGTATGGATTAGTTTTTACTTGACTCTTCACCGGTAGCTTGGAACCTGTTCCTGATACCAGTTGGCTATTATAATAATATCAGCCTATTACTGTTCTACTGCAGGGCAAAGGCCTCTTCTCATACAGAGAAGACACGAGCATTTATTACCACGCTTGCTCAAAGCGGATTGGTGAATTCGGACTTATATTCGCTGCAAGTCCAGGCTTCCTGACGATGTTTTCCTTCACCGATGTCTGTAATGTCCAAGATAAACTTTAAAAAGCTTTGGTTTAAAAAGCTTGCTACTATTATAAGTGAAAAAACAAAAAAAATATTAAGTTACAGATTTCATTTCAAAGTGATAATAACTACGTAATTTTTAACGAGCCATTTGACGTTAAAAGTCTAAATTAAAAACCCGTATTTTATCTGCATTTTTTTAGAATGCAATAAATAACATTTCGACATCAGCATAATTACTCTCACATACAAACAAACGGCACAAAACACAAATAACACTGCAATTCCTATTGAAAATCAATTACTAATGTCACAACGACGCTGTTCTGAAATGGGAGGCAATATGCGGAGACCACAGTAGGCATACGGCCTGACGACCGCAAAGCCAATCCTCTCGCTCCGATTACTTGTACATAATCGAAAACTAGTCACAGCTATGTCGGATTGAAGGACCAGAATATGTGGAAATTTTGGTCCTATGGTACATATATGTACAATTATATGTTGTTTACATGTCGCTTGTGTACTAAGAAGAGTGCTTATTTTTATTTGTTGGTTGTCACTTGCTGATAATTTAAAGGGCTGTGCAACCGTACAAAATTATTATAGAGCAAACACTAATGAAAAAACACGTTTTTTGTATAGTGGGCAAAGTAACTATAAGAAACTCTTATACTCAAACTGGTCAAATAAACCATTTACAGACATTTTTAAATTGTCAGTCAGTCAGTCAGAAAGTTAAAGCTACTTACTTGTTCCAAAACACTTGGTTATTATGAATAAGACCGAGTTAGAAACTGCATGAATAATCTTCTGTAGTTAATACAACATTACAAAATATCCCGTGCCTCGGAAAGCACGTAAAGCTGTTGGTCCCGGTTGTCATTCGCAGATCTTTGACAGTCGTTACTGGTTAGCCAGAAACTCAGACCAGCCTAACCAAGAGGTATCGTATCGCCCAGTTACTAGGTTGCGGAGGTCTGCTTGGCAGAGATGATGATGACATATTATAGCGGCCATAATTATTAAAATTAAAGAAAATTCAATACTCAAATTCAAAATTATTTCATTCATAGAAACCATTCACAGACACTTTTTAATTGTTTGTCTGTAAGCCAGAAATCTATTTACGTGTTTCAAATAGTTGGTTGTTATGAAAAATATTGAGTCAGAAACTGTATTTGAAGGAACAATCTTTTAAAATCAATTAATTAATTACAAAATATAGGGCTACATCATTTTTTAAAGGAATACAAAGGTGACAACAGTATAACAAGTCATGCACGCTAAAAAAGGTTCAAATTAAAATATAAATAACTCAAAAAAATTGAAACAGTTGAGGCAGTAATTTTTTTTTTTATTTATTTATTAATATACATACATACAGGTATCATTACAGATTATTCCAATGCGATAGTGTAGTCAACATATTAATTACAATAATACATAATGTCATAAATCCAATTAATAATCAATTCATTAAGAAAATGTCGTCAAAATATAAATTACAATAATTTATTTACTTAGTGTTGTGATACTGTAGTTAGACTTCTTAAAATAAAAAATAATAAATAAAAAAAAAAAAAAAAAAAATGTTTATTGCGTTTTCACATTGCTTTTACATAATAAGTTTGGAGAACACCTTTTAAGCAAGAAGATGCTTGTGTTAGGTGTCTCCGCCCTTCCGCTTAACAATCATTATACAAAGTTATGCAATATAAACAAGAAAAGGAAAGTACAAAAAGGAGCGCACTAGGGTGAGTGATTTGTATGAGTAGGATTTGAGTGTGAGTTCGTGAGTGCGTGTTGTGTTGTGAGTGTGGATGAGTGTATGTGAATAAGTAAGAAAGTGTGCGAATTGTTTTTGTTTGTATAGATAGGTATAAAGGATTGGATATCAGATTGGTTTTTAAATAATAATATGTGCTTAGGTTTAGGTTAGCCCTACGACAACGTCTTGGGATCGGAGGAAATTTTGTATAACTTCCTCCACTAACGGTAACTCAGCCAAATAGGTCATGCAAGCGATGTAAGTATGGCCTCAATGTCGTCATATGTTTTAGTTTTAAGCCATTCAGTCAAAATTGATTTACATTCACGGAGTTTCAGAGGATGAATGTGCAGTTCTTTATTCAATAGGTTATATAAGTGGGAGGCTTGCCTTGCGTACTGCCTCCTTGCAAAGACAGATTTTACCGGGACAGACGGAGCGACCAAGTAACGCCTTCTGCTGCTTATATTTGATCTGGTGGGGTCATACGGGAGGGATTTATGTTTCCTCAAAATGAGATGTAGAAGGTAAAGTTTTCTTACTGACAGAAGGTCTGAGGATTGGTAAAGAATTTGGGTAGGGAACCTGTAAGGTTTGAAAAACATAACCTTAAGCAGAGAACGCTGGGCCCTTTCAAGTTCCAGAAATTTCATCTTTGTTGTTCCGCCCCAGCATGGTAGACAGTATGTGAGAATTGATTGAGCTAGTGACAAGTAGACTCTCTGGAGTAAATTCTTTGAGGCAATGTGGCGCAATGTCATAAATGTCCAGATTAATTTCCTAACCCTTTTCATGATCAGTTCAGTATGCATGTGCCAGGACAAGCGCTGGTCAATCATGATGCCCAGGTATTTAGTATACTGTAGTCTTTCAATTATTGTACAGGAGCAGTCAGGTATTAGGGAGTTGGCACAGCAGTGAATCTTAATTTGGAAATCGAGAGACGGTTGAGAGCGTGAGTACTTAGTGAAGCAAATGTAATTGGACTTGGATGCGTTGAGTGTGAGTAGGTTACAGTTGAGCCAATTGGCGACCTTTGACAGACCAATTTCAGCTGCTTTTTTAACTTCTGCCCAAGATTGATCAGCGAAGACTATGGCGGTATCATCCGCATAAGAGAAAATGTGACCCCTGTCTATATTCATATTGCAAAGGCTATTAATATAGACAAGGAACAACGTAGGACCAAGCACACTACCCTGTCCGACGCCGTACGTGATTGTTTCCTCTGTGCTAATGAATTCCCCTATTTTTACTGTTTGCTTACGATTAGTCAGGTAGGATTTGAACAACTCGAGGGGGGGACCTCTTATTCCAATGTCTTCGAGCCTATGTAGAAGTATGGGAACAGAGACTGTGTCGAAGGCTTTTTTGAGATCGAGGAATACTGCCAGGCATTTACTACCTTCATCCACTTTCTCAACGAGAGTAGATGTTAGTGACAAAACCGCGTCTTCAGTAGACCTTCCCTGTCTAAATCCAAACTGAGAAGGGGATAGAAAGTTATATTTTGAGATGTATTTCATTAGACGTGAGTTTAAGAGTCGTTCTAATATTTTAGATATAGAAGGCAGGACTGAGATAGGTCTGTAGTTTGAGGGGTCTGAACTATCACCACTCTTGTACACAGGTTAAAATACTTATTAAGTATATTGTTGTATCTTTGCAGGGTCATGTATGATACCTAATATATTTTTTGTAACATCTTGTAAACTTAATGAATGCAATAAATGATACTGAATACAGATACGAGATAGCCAGTCCCAACTGATGGCCTCCGATCAGAAACATGACGTACGGATTGGCACGATTTTGTTCAACTATTTTGAGGAGAACCGAATGATCTAACACCTGTGCCGTCAGCGAGGCATTTGAGTGAGCATGACATACAACTGCCAAGGCTATCAGCAGCAAATGTATTACGGTTCAAAATACATAAACCTACCCTAGTGACAGGGGGATAGTTAGCAGAGATTTAAATGATGGGGTCCTGTTGTACACCTGGATTCAAAAATTGGTCCATCCATTTTTTGATGCCATTTTAATTTGTTTTTTTTTTTTAATTTGTTGAGATTCTATGTACTATCGATTTGCACGTATTGGTCAATTGGTAAAATTAATAAAAGTATTATATTCGTTTTTAGATCTTAATACGGAAGAGGAGCTTTTGTCTCTTTATGTTATTTTTTCGCAAGTCATACACAAATATATATATATATATATATATATATATATATATATTTTAATTCTTAAAACTCAAATACACAATATTTACAAACTAAAAGTAAATTATAAACACTAGAATTTGAATTTGATTTTTTTACTTTTAATTATTATTTCCTAAATAACATGAAATAATTGCACACTAAAATAACACACTCTGTTGTAACTGTACCTACTTGTAAAAAAAATACTAGTAAAAGAATCTGGTCCAACCACAACATAAAAACAAAACCTTAACTTAAGAAAGATTGCGTCACCATTCAAACTTCTTTGACCTTGAAAGAAAAATCTTTCATACCGTAAAAACCATAATTGGCTTTAAAGAATGATTCCCGCCCTCATATTACAGCTCCTAAAGACATTATAAAGTTTGTGGAAAATGGACTCCCTGACATTCACCTTTTGTTAAAAAACGTCAGAAATGTTGCCAACCGCGAACATAAAATTACCCCGGAAAGGATGGCCTGTATTGTTCTTTATTTTGCAACTTTTTTTTATGAGAGTTGATATTTTCATGCTTGTAATTCGAAATCTCAAATCAAAATCAAATCAAAGTCTGGCTGGCATTGAACATATTTTGATTATATTTTATATGGAGTTAGCTTAAACTATAAAATAAATAAATATCCTGGGACAAGTCACACACGGCCATCTGATCTCAAACTAAGCATAGCTTTAAGAATTATGAGTCTTATTAGCTTTTGCCCGCGACTTCGTCCGCTTGGAATAATAGTTCCCGTACCCGGGGGATTTCCGGGATTAAAACCACAGGAAGAGACAAAAAGTATCCTATGTCCTTTCTCGTGTCCCAGATATCTGTACCACAATTATTCAAATCGGTTCAGTGGTTTAGGCGTGAAGACGAGACAGACAACAGACAGACAGAGTTACTTTCGCATTTATAATATTAGTACGGAAAGTACGGATAATTAAAGCGGACGAATCCCCGAAAAAAGCTACTATTACAAATGAGAAAGTACCTGTGTATCTGTCTGTTTGTTATGTTTTTACGGCTTAAACCTTCGAATACACGTGATTCAAGACACAATAGAGAGACAATAGGAGTCCGACAGCCAGCTGTCGCTTGGTCGATGAATGGTTAAATAAACTATCAACCAATTTTGATAATAAAAAAATTACATGTATCTTTGAAAAGAGCTTAACAAAATTAACCCATGATTTTCTATGAGGTGTACGTAACCTGTGAAGCGAATAATGCGGACAAATCTAGTTCATAATATTTACATAGTTAGCTTTAATCAAAGACATATCATAAACCTCACAATATCTTTGCTTACCAGGTTCAGAGCAGAACTTATGACAATTCTCATCATAACTATAAAAAACAATTCTCCACCAAAACTCTTAAGCTAGCAACCTAGTCCCAATATCACAGCCAATAGTTTTCCCGAATGGCGGTGTTCCGCTCCGATGGCGCACGAAATCACCCGAAGGTACCCGAAGGCGTCCGATTGTTTTCTTCATCACATATGACCTATATTAAGAAGTAGCGACCCAGCATTGCATTTTTTTAAATCTTTAAAATTCTCGGGTTTATTTTACTACAATATGCATGTTTCGTGATGTGGTTAAAGCACCCGCCTCTCATGTACGAGATTGTGGGTTCGAATCCGGGCAAGTACCAATGTGACTTTTTCAATTCATAAGTACTTTCTAAAGTATATCTTGGACATCATATTTATGACATCGGTGTAGGAAAACATTGTGAGGAAACCTGGACTTGTAGTAAATATTAGTTCGAAATCGCCAATCTGCCTTGAGCAAGCGTGGTGATCAATGCTCGTGCCTTCTCTGTATGAGAAGAGGCCTTTACCCTGCAGTGGGACAGTTACAGGCTGGTATTATTATGCATATATATACCTTCATACAATGATGAAAAAGGTGTAGATAGGTTACCCAAACGAAATTCTATCTTCAAAAACGGCACACTAACGCACACATACATTACACGTCAAAGTAGGATGATATGATTGAAGTAGTGCGAGTGAAAAAGAGATAAACGTCAAATGTCAACGCGATACTCAGTATAATTATGTTTGTCAATTGGCAAACTTTTAATGTGCCACTTTTTGACTGCATATAACCTATCTACACTTTTTTACTTATAACATCATTGCCTTCATATATACCTTTCTCTTGAATCACTATTTATGAATCACATAAAAATATTTTTAAGGATCTAAGCCGCTTTTCAAAGTCCAACAAAGTTTAGGAGTCCGACATGGACAAACAACGTGACTTGTAATTTATATATACTTCTGTGTTCGGTATGTTAGTAGGGAGATATTTTGGTATATTTACTAAGTTGTAATTAAATAGTTTTGAGAGGAAAATGGGATTGTTTAGTTTATACATACGAGTACATCTTCTTGGTCATTTTAATGGGTTTTGGATATTTGGAATACTTTAAAGGGCGATTTCTGATTTGTGTTCTGAATTTTATTAAGGAAACAAATGTGGTTTATGTAAACAAAACAGAAATGGGACATTGTAATTATGTTATTTTTAACTAGTAGTTAAGTCTATTGTGTAGGCTGTGATCAAAGGTAATTTGTTTTTTTTTTTTCTCTATAAATAACTAAATAAATATCAAACGTCTATATGTGACCTTTCCAATAAATACATACAGTAACCTGATCCCAGACTAAGCAAAGCTTGTGCTATGGTAACCAGACAACTGATATACATACTTATAAATGCAAACATCCATACTAATATTATAAATGGGAAAGTGTGTCTGTCTGTCTGTCTGTCTGTCTGTTTGTCTTTCTTTCACGGCAAAACGGAGCGACGCAACGGATTGACGTGATTTTTTAAGTGGAGATAGTTGAAGGGATGGAGCGTAACATAGGCTACTTTTTGTCTCTTTCTAACGCGAGCGAAGCCACGGGTAGAAGCTAGTATACTTATAAATGCAAACATATTATATATAAATTACACTTAGACACAGAACAAACAAAGTTTGTCCTGGGTACGAGTCACCACGATATCCGGCTTAGCAGTCAGGGTCACTAACCACTAGACCAACTGGCCCGTCAATAACAAATATTTTTGTTCTTTTTTTGATGAATGAGAAATGATACTAACTACTAGATCTACAGGCCCGTCAATGATATTATGTAATTATGTTCTTTCCAAATTTGATGAATGACGAATGATATGTTTGTAAATCGGTTAAAAAATACACTTTTACACATTTTTAGGGTTCCGTAGTCAACTAGAAACCCTTATAGTTTCGCCATGTCTGTCTGTCTGTCCGTCCGTCCTCGCTTAATCTCTGTGACCGTTAGCACTAGAAAGCTGAAATTTGGTACCAATATGTATATCAATCACGCCGACAAAGTGGTAAAATAAAAATTGGGAAAAAATGTTTTATTAGGGTAGCTTCCCTATATGTAAAGAGGGAAGTGATTTTTTTTTAATTTCAACCCAGACGTGTGATATATTGTTGGATAGGTATTTAAAAATGAATAGGGGTTTACTAGAATCATTTTTTGATATTGTCAATAATTTCGGAAATAATCGCTCCAAAAGGAAAAATCAAAGCGTCCCAACCTTTTAGACTTTTTTGTACAAAAACTGTTCTTTCTATCTAAAAGTTAGAGGGGGGGCCCTCTAACTTTTGACCCGTAGGTTTAAAAAATACGAAAAAAATCTGGGAAGTAGAACTTTATAAGGACTTTCTAGGAAAATTATTTTGGACTTGATAAAAAGAACAGTTTTTGTACAAAAAAGTCTAAAAGGTTGTACAAAATAATTTCTGCGTACTTAGTATATCAACGTAACAAATTGCTCTTTTTTTAACCTATAAGTGGGAACACTTATTGTGACGGGCGGGAAACTACGGAACCCTACATTGAGCGTGGCCCGACACACTCTTGGCCGGTTTTTTTTTTCTTATTTTGAGGGTACGGTCGGGCCGGTTTATCTTGTATATCACTGGCATTAATAAAAATATAAAAACACAATGAAAAATAGCCATTATTAAAGCTTAGTGAAAAAAATACAGTATGCTACTTTTTTTCTCAAAAACAAAAAACAAAAATATCGTCATAAAAATACGAGTAACAAAGCTCAACTCAAAACAACTTGACACTACATCCGTTCACCCAGCACATACTTCATAAATCCCCCGGCTTGGCTCATCATTCAGCTCAACACACAGTTTGTTACACCGCCGCAGACAACTCACGCCCTGTGGCTTTGTTTATGTTCCTGACGTTTTCACTCAGTGAAACATTTAAATTGTTTGTTTAGCTTGAATTTGCTTTAAAGTAGTCGGGTGGTTTAGTAGTTGTTATGTGTATGGGTTCTATATATGAACCTGAAAGGATACAGTGTAAATATTTTAAAGTAAAATAAAATAAGTGCAGTGTAATATAAAAAAGTCAAAACAAAAAGCTAAACAAAAGTACTAATTTAAACATTTTTCACTCACGACACAAAGAGGTTTCATAAGTATGAGCGATATGTGTGTGTCTGGCTATATGAGGAACTGTAGCTCTTAATTGTTGATTTGATTTGGATGCAATCGATCAACTCTTGTTACCTGCAGTCGCAACCTTTATAACTTCAAGCAAGTCTCGTAGCACTCGCGTAGCACAGCGCGTCCGTAGCTCGTGGCGTAGCACTTCGCGTAGCGCGTAGCACCTCGCGTAGCACCGTAGCACTGAGAATACACTTCTAACATTTGGTTCACCCTGACAAAATGGTTGCCGGTATTTATTTATTTATTTGTAAAGAACAATACAAGCTAACAGTTACCCAAAACGCTTATATGTTATGCTACAATTCAATAAGAAAATGAAATAGAATTATACATAAATTAAAACACAATTAAATAAAAATAAGTCATACAATACAATACTAGATTAGATTAAATATTTGAATTAAATTATCATAAATTATAACATGTCAACACTAATATTAATAATAATAACAAAAAAACCAAACATGTCAACACTAATATTAATAATAATAATAAAAAAAAAACAAAACATGTCAACAATAAAATTAATAAACAAAAACAAGTCAAGACTATCATAATTATTTTAATTCAGTCAACATTTATTTAAAAATAGTAACACCTTTTTTGCTATTTCGTTTATTTTGTCATAGAATATGTCAGCATCCAGACCTGAATTTAGTAATTTATTAATTATAAGGTATACAGAGTTGATCCCATTATCTTACGTGTTGTAGATTAAAGCCTGTCGGTGAATCCTTTTGCAAAAACTGAACGGACTTTCATGTCATTTTCATCGTTAAAGAAAAAACAACTATATAAAAACCAACAATAAAGAAAAACCAAAAATTTCAATTTTTTATAATACTCGTGCAAAGTTGCTGCCTGTGGCTATTGTTTAACAAATATTTAGGATAGTACAAACAAATCTCATAATTATCTAAGACATGATACCTACCGTTTTGTCTTCCCAGACAACTCAACAAGCACACAACAAAATAAATAAGAAAATAACAAGTCTGCGGCTTCTAACAAACCGGTCTGTCAGTTACTGATGGTGCGGTCTGAGTAGCGAGCTGAACACCTGCCCATTTTGAATTTAGACGCCATCTTGGACGCCATTTTGGAAGCCATTTTAGATTACGGACTGGAGCTGAAATTGAGGCGTGATTGGTTGGTTTTACTGGAAATTGGGTGTTGTGTAGATGTGATGGAGATTAAGTTGTTATTCTGTTGCAATGTTTTTTTTTCAGTCTAAATAATCCATAGAAGGTACGACTAATAAAAAATGTTATGGATCTGAAGTAGCTATTGTTCTGTTTGTTGTTTTTCATTGCCACCGACTTCCAAAATTTATGAGATTTCTGGTTTCATTTTTTTTTTCGCTTTTCAATGCGATTTTTTCGCGAGAACCTACTTTTTAAGTTAATAAAAAAGTTTTAAAACCTTGTCCTAAATGTAATGAATACATTACTGAAAGCCACATATAAACGGCTACAGCATAACGCAAGATAATTGCGAACAAATATACACACTCACGTACATACATACAGGTCAAACTGAAAACCTCATTTTTAAAGTCTGCTAATTACACCTTATCACACGGTTCTATCACTACAAAGTTAACACTAATTACTCAAAAATCACCTGTATTGCTATGTGATAAAGACGCTAACAATCTCAAATTATTACCATAAACCTACACCCTTACATATAACCACAAAGTAAAAAAACAGCACACAATTTTAACAGCAGAACTATTAAAGCCACAATATAAAAAACAAACTCGAGGAAAGTTCATCGAGAGTACATTAAAAAGTATATAATAGCAGCTAGTTGGCCGTAACTGCTGGTTAAACAATAAGCTGCGGTTAAACTAGACGGTTAGAGTGTGGTAAGTTGGTCTTACTAGAAACGTGGTTTAGTTTCTTGGGCATTTTTAAACAAACAGGTTAACGACCTACCTGATGTTAAATGGTCTACGTGGCCCATAGACATCTACAATACCAAAGTCATTTATTCCACATAGATCATTTAGTCAGAAAAGTGACTTTAATTGCTTGTTCGAAAACGTAGGTAGATCTCGATGGAGAAGAACAAGCAAGAAACTCCACGGACATTCTTTTTACCAGAGATGAACAGAGATGTTGCTATCCCAGAGATAAAGATGATATAATAATATGGAATTTTAGTCTTTAATTTCAGCAATTTTAGAATTTATCACGAAGAGACGGATACAACGGGGGCGTTAGTTTTATAACATTTTATTTTATCATGCTCATTGCCATGATTATCAATGCTCATTGTTCGTGCATTCTAGGTATGAAAAAATGCTCTGCACAGCAGCAAAAAAAAAAAAACTAACTACTATTAACTTAAGTCTCCACCTCTCCAAGCTATACAATTTCACAACTTTGAATTATTCAGATTTCTGCTGACATATCAGACTTTCCATAAAAACCAATTAGCTAACTCAGTGCCATAAACTATCCACCATAAAAGTCTAGAAATGACTTCAGTCTAGGCATTAGCTTTTAATGAATATTGGCTAAACCATCATTATCATAAACTAAGCTCATCGCCTTGAAAGCACCACAAACTAGGTTTCTTTAACTTTTTAAAATACAGACTTTAAAAAGAAAACTCTTGTGTTTATGAGATCAGGTTTTAATAAACTCAAAGAGTATTTTATAAGGAAATGTTGGAAACTAGTCTAAGTGTCCATATTTTGTTACTTGCTGTGTTTTCTTTGAGTTTTTTTAACTACTACTATTTATGATGAAAGGATATATGAATTACTAGCTTTTGCCCGCGGCTTCGCTCGCGTTAGAAAGAGACAAAAATTAGCCTATGTTACTCTCCATCCCTTTTACTATCTCCACTTAAAAAATCACGTCAATTCATCGCTCCGTTTTGCCGTGAAAGAAAGACAAACAGACAGACAGACAGACAGACAGACACACTTTCCCATTTATAATATTAGTATGGACTAGGTTTCGCTTGCGGCTTTGCCCGTGTAAATGTCAAATTTACCCTTCTTTTGATGAAGGGATATCAGATTTTTACTGACTAAAGCCCACCTTTGTTCCTTCGGTTACCCTTATGTTCCGAAGCCTATGTAACTATTTTAACCTCTCATAGTTTAAGCCCCGCGTTGTTATATCTGACAGACAGTCAGCTTCCCTTTTTAAATATACATATAATTATCGGATTTCAAAAATGGGAAATTATTTAGCACTATCTTAATTTCTCTGTGAATGTCGGTTATAAGTCGAAATTAAAATTAGAACAGCCTATAAGATTCAAGTTTAATAAATCCGCATGTATAATTTTTTTAAACCGGTTCTGCGACCCCAATAATATTAATTTATATAATAAAGAAATGGTTAAAATTTTTTTTTTATAAAGCTTCTAAAATTCTGGTTATACTCACCCTAACTTGTCTTACAAATAACTACACACGAACACCAAAGTTAGAGAACTATCATCAACGACGAACATCTTTCAATTCAAACTCATTTCAATAAAGCAACCGTCCCTAAAACCGCCCCAAACACCCCATTGTCACGAAAACCATTCACAAAAGTCAACTATAAAACTAATAACAAGTTAAAATGAACACCAACAAATTTAAATGTAACGGAATTAAGTTATTCAAAGTACAGTCGGGTACACAGGTGCACCACTAGTTTCACGAACAATGTGAAGTTTGTTGCGCTTCTGTTGCTTTCCATTGTGTGGTTCACTGTACCTCTGTGACGTAATAACTGGGATTGTTGAGACAATTTGTAGGTAGCTTCTGTATTGAATTTGTGATGTTGAGGTTAGTTTTGATGAGAGGAAGTCTGGGGTTTTGACTGAGTCAGTAGGAGTCTTAACCTTTTGACGGTCAACCGACAGCCAGCTGTCGGGCTGCTATTGCCTTTCTATTGTGACTCAAATCACGAGCAAATCTATGCAGTATAATAAAAAAAATCAGTTCATTTCCTGTACAAGCGGTTAATTTTCTGAAGATTCATTATAAATGTTGCAAGTTCCATTATAAATTGATGCATTCTGCATCTAAGACTCGATCTAAATTATGGCAAAATTGAAAATCAATATAAAATTAGCATTCCAAAGGTTCTTTTCAAGACCTTCAAGTTCTTTTAAATAGCGAAACAAATTTTGATCAATAATTTTGTCATGAGATGTGTTACTGGGTATATTAAAATCCGTACTTACATTATAAATGCGAAAGTAACTCTGTCTGTCTGTCTGTCTTTCTGTCTGTCTGTCTGTCTGTCTGTATGCCTGTCTGTCTCTTCTTAACGCCTAAACCACTGAACCGATTTGAATGAAATTTGGTACAGATATAGTCTGGGACCCGAAAAAGGACATAGGATAGTTTTCATCCCGGGAACGGGAACAATTATTCCAAGCGGACGAAGTCGCGGGCAAAAGCTAGTTCTACCTGAAAAATGACCTCACCAGGTATCAAACTCATTTACAATCAATTTCTTTCAGACCATTCACTAGTTTCTATAATAACTTCAACCTCCACAGACTTACAAACGCACAGACAATACAGTCCGTTCAACAATTAACAGGACCTTTAAACGAACAGTGGGTCTGGCGTCGACAAATTAACTGGCTGTCGACAAAGGAAGCCATTTTTTTTATTTTCACTCTATTTTGTTCAGGTACTGGACAATTTATTTGTGTAATTTATTGTCCAGCATTGAAAAATTGGGATAAACTGCGTTATCTGGTTCTGGAGGGTTTTTTTTTGTAGTGGAAGTTAATCTTCGTCAGTTGTTTTGGGGTGGTGTCAGTTGATGAACTGTTTAACTAGGAGAACTATAAACTGTTTTTGACTGTCTATGCAAAAAGAGGAGTGTGTGTCTGTCTGTGGCATCGTAGGTCTACAGGCGATACCGTTTTAGATGCGGTTTAATTTGTTTGAAAGTAGGTTATGTAGCAATGACCTTAAATATGTTTTATCAAAATCAATCCAAAGTTATCAAATATTTTGTTAACTGAAGTCCTAATCCTAAATACTTCGGGTTTTTTTTTTTTTTTTTTTTTCTTAACTTGTTTAGTGATATTGAGTTCAATGTTACGAGGCAACGTTTTTGAAATAAAAAATTGCTTAAATTAACTTAGTTAGTTACTATATTAAAAAACTAATATAACCACTTATCTGATATTGATAAGTGATATATTTAATCACAACATTGTATTTTTGGTTTACAGATGGTTTATCATTTACAGTATTACTTAGCCTAATTACTTGACCAAAATCTTGTTGTTTTCAACTTGTGTCTGCCCTAGTTCTCTTGTTTCAAAGCTATCTTTTACACAAATAAATAAAACAAAATATCTGTTTGTAATCTGCAAATAACAGTTTTTTAAAGTACGGTACTGAAATTTTGTCTGTCCGACTATTCAGACCCAACTCCGAAACAGCTTTGTATACAAATAACAAACTGCAACAATTGGTATAGCTTTCAATTTTATTCATTCAGTACAGTTTCGGCTTTGTTACGATTTTATTATAACTATGTATATTATTTATAGGTTATAGCTACACTTAACATCGTGCATAGAAAAGAATTGGCAAGAATCTCCATACTTACTCTTTAAAAATAATTGTTGCAATTATAAATTATATAAGTATAGATTTTAATACGTACTACCACGAGAGAGACTTATTCGTTTTAAAGTCGTATTTACTTTTTATATTATCAAGTAATTTCTTATTTTAATACACTGCGCAACTTTTATGGATTGTAAATACCTGTGTTTATGCGAAGCGTTTATTATGCGCCGGAAATTATATAAATAAATGAAAAACTTGATTGGCTGGTAAAAATAAAGAATTAAAAATGACGACTGGCAAAATATGAACTCAAAAAAGAATATCAAACAAGGTGTGGTTTCAAGATATTATGTGAAGTAATAATAGTTCTTAGTTCATTTTTTTTATCATAGCAATTGTGTTTTTAGATGTTAACTATAATAAAGCAAATCACTAATAATACCTCTTACATCTAAACCTGTTCAGGCGTTTAGAAGTTATGGTGGAATAAAGTAACTCACCTACACACATGAACAATTGTATCCTTTTTTATATTAATTTTGTTATTTGCAATAATGCGTCTGCCATGGGATGTATGCACCACTCCGGGCTAGCTGGTCGAGAATGCCTAAAGCATTAAACCCACCTTTTTACTTTTGTGAGCGATGTTAAAATAAGTAAATAAATAAAAGCTTTTAAATATAAATTTATCTCTTTATGGATACTTGTGTTAACCATCTATTTGCACCAAAATGCACAGTAATATCAAAATGCATGATCAGCTGAGTTAGTTTCTTGATATATCTACATATTTAAAAAAAAATATGATCCAATAACTTTAAAAATAAGTACCAATTGAGTTGTATGATATTTAATTTGAATTAACTGAAATCTCTGAATAAATTCCAAAATATATTAAATAAATTAAAAATCCTTCAGCGAAAATATTAAACCCGAAAACCAAAATTAACTTTCCGAGATATTTGGCGTTAACATAATTTTCATGACATCTGAACCGTTTTACTGCTTCAGTAAAATCACTCCTGAAATTAAATGGTATAATAATATTCGAGAAACTATTTTGAATATTTTGATACCGCAGACTGAAAACCAAAATCATTTGACTCTGGAATTTGGAACTTAAAACGGTACTAGCTTTTATTGGCAATATTTGTCTTAAAATAATTATTAAGCATAGTTTTATACATTTTAAGAGCAATGAATCCGTAATATTTTGTGTTCATTTAATTCTGCTGGTTAATAAGGCAAATGCCAGTAAAGCTCGGCATTCCTTTACATTTCAATTTATTAATGAGGAAATTAATTTGACTTCCAATCAAAAAGTTTATTCTAATAATAAATACATTTTAAATTTTTGTTTCGAGATAGAATTTTAAGTGGAAATCAACGGACGCAGATTATATCCCCGTTTTACCGCCTTAGGGGTGATTCTTTTCTTGTATCGTGTCGCCCAGTTACTAGGTTGTGGAGGTCTGATTGGCAGTCGCTTCACGTAGAACACTGGTATCCAGCCGAATCCGGTTAGGCTGAAAGCCGACCCCAACATAATTGGGAAAAGGCTAGGGAGATGATGATAATGTGGGGTTGAATTTTCGAAAAAAAAATTTAGTGTTTCCCTACGTTTTAAAAAAAGCCTTGTGCAAAATTTCAAGTTTCTAGCCCTTTAGGCTCTGCGTTCATATGTCAGTTAGTCAGCTTCTCCTTATATATATGTACATATATAGATTTTTTGTGATCTATCACGGCTTTTAAAATACGCTTTAACAACTTAATGCTACCAACCAACTCTGGAAAGCAAATTTTGACCCATTTACTTTGAAAGGAATCCTAATTCCAAATGTGGGACCATTACAGGCTACTAACTTAAGTAATTACTGCTATCTGAAACTGAAAAACAAAATACTACCAACAAAATCAACTAATTGTCTAACTGCCAAAAGGGTTCTGTACTACAGAAGAATATATGAGGGTTTTTTGAAAAAAAAAAACACTTTCTTTGAATGTAGATTATAACTTCGGGGTAAACAGAGTTTAGCTTTGATTCCCTCAACGATTTAAAAAGGGCGAGACAGCAGGGATTTTTTTTTAATGACTAAATAATTGAATTTTTATATGTTTACGGCAGAAGATTACTACAGTTGAAGCTTATTATTATATTTGCTTAAAAATACAATTATTATTTTCGATAATGTAGATACTAAAACTAAAAAATCCTCGCGCCCTATGTCGAAGTCAAAAACATGACAGCTAATAGATTATGCAAAGGCTGATATATTAATTATGATAAGCCAGTAATTTTACTACAAACTGTATTCCGTGGTGCTAGACAATCTGGGCTTCTCCCAGTTGGGTTATACACATATGGGTGTTCGAATAAAATAACTCGAAAATTTACGACAGTAACTGAAGACTTTTATTTTTTTGTTTAATTATTGTTACTTTTCTGTTTACCCATAATATTTCAAGCTACGAAATAATATTTCTTTATTAAAAAAAAAAATCAAAATGTATGAAAAGTCCCTTCGTGTGGACTGTTCAGATTCGGGGTATGAGGGATTGGATAGATGTAGTTAATTATTTTGTGTATATTTATCAAAACATCATTGTCGCATTTACGTAATATATAATGAACATTATTAATATTAGATAGTAATTAATAATTGCACATTATATTTTTTTTTATTTCCAATAAACATGCTGTTATACGTATTTAAGTCTCTTTGGTGGACATAAAAATCAAGCAAATTTTAATTTCTACTAAAGCTACCATGTATCGAATATTTTTTAAATTGACAACACTGGATAGCCGCCATTTGTAGGAGTCTTTGTCAGCATAGCTACGTGTCATAGTAAAATTTACGATGTTTTAAAATAAAATTTAGAGATTTTGTCAAAGTTCAGTGCGTCTTTCCTGCTTGGGTTGTAATTTGGTAAGTAATTATTTTATATTTTAGTATATATTGCGGCGATATGCCTTTTGAGGAGTATTTTCAAAGTTTCTTTTGTTGTCTTCCTAACCTTAAAAATAAAATGGCTGCTTAGATTTTTGTTCGAAATATCTCTCCTGTGGACAGCTTTCCTGTGAACATAAATGTCCACAGGAAAGATGCATGTCCACCAAAGGTATATTTTTAACGGTTTTCTATGCTAATAAAGCTACAATGTTAGTCAAACAATTGGGCAGGCTGAGATAGCATGATTTAAATACTGCATCATTGGTAACGGCACCCTAAAAAGGAGCTTGATTATTTTCTTGCGAAATGTGGGGTGCTTAGCATGGTTGGGTTTGTTTCAGGTACAATTGTTGTAAAACTACTTGGTATTAAACCTTTTGGTACTAAGTACTTTTTAATAGGTAATGTCAATGAAAAAACATTCGTACTTACTTGATTATATAGCAACCATCATATATGCTGTTTTACTGTTTTATATCTTTTGAACATTATTCCACAATACTAGAAATTACACAGATTCCAACATACGTTATCAGCACGAAGGCTCTCTGTATATTTTACAATCAAATTTAAAAGGAGATTGGTGGTGAAAAATATACATAGTTACCATGTCTGCTGCAGTTTCTGGTATGTCCCTAAATGGTATTCCGATGCTTTGTAATAGAGAAGGATACACAGTGTGGAAATTTAAAATGCGAATGTTGTTAATGCATGAAGGTTTATTGGAAACAGTAAGCGGAACAGTTGTTGAAGGGAATAAGACGCCCGACGATGTACGTAAGGATGAAAAGGCTCTTTCTAAGATATGCCTTACTGTAGATGGTTCTGCTATTTCGATTGTTCGACCAGCTAAGACCGCAAAAGAAGCGTGGGATGCTCTTCAAAAATCCTACGAGGATCGAAGTTTAGGTCGTAAACTTGCACTGGAACGCAAGTTGTACAGGTACTCCTTATCGGACTTTTCTGACGTAGAGGCTTACTTAACGGCAATAACTACAACAGCACTAGATTTGGTTGATATTGGCAAGACCATAGAAGATAGTTCTCTGGCAGCTATTATATTGGGAGGTCTGACGTCTCGCTTCGAGCCCATGATCATGGCGCTTGAGAATGGGAGCGTTGAAGTCACAACAGATTTGGTGAGGACTAAGTTATTGAGCGAAATGACGAAGGAGACTAAAGATGATGTGACTGCGTTGCAAACAAAACAAGTTATTTGTTTTCGGTGTAAGAAGCCTGGGCACAAGAGCCCTAATTGCCCTCTCAAAAAGAAGGAGAAAAAGGCAAAGGCGAGTTGTTCTTCAGAAAGTTGCTCTAAGGATAAGGGACTAGTGTTTTCAAGTTCAGGAAATGTCACGAAATTGGCTTTGGACGATGTCACGGAACTGGCTATGTCTGCACCTAATGTTCAGATGTCTGAGAAATGGATTATCGACTCTGGTGCGACTACTCACATGACTCCACATGCTGAATGGTTTAATAGTTACCGACCCTATGATGGGAAGATAACTGTCGCAAATGGTAAAAGTTTGCCGGCTGTGGGCTTAGGAGAAGTTGCGATTGACACAAATACCGATTTCAAGAAGATTTTTAATGTTGTACATGTTCCTGATCTAGATTGTAATTTACTATCGGTTAAAAAAGCAGTAGAGAAAGGTCTCTTGATTGTTTTTGATAGTAATGGCTGTAATTTTTATAATTCTAATGATGTTTCTTTTGTAAATGGTCCTGTTTTGCATGGTTCTATTTGTGGTGGATTGTACACTTTAGATTGTACAGTAAAGCCGCAAAGTGTTTCAGCTTATAATGTTCACACTAATTTGTCCCAGTTTCAGCTTTGGCATAAGCGTCTAGGACACCTCTGCCGTATTGGTATGGATCTACTCAGAAAAGGTCTAGCTGTTGGTGTGGAGTATACTGAGGTTGACAAAGAACCATGCGTACCTTGTGTAGAAGGTAAGCAGGCCCGGAAGCCTTTCAAAAGAATAAAGTATAAGAAGGCATCGTCACCATTAGAATTGGTCCATACGGATGTTTGTGGACCCCTGTCCACTGAATCTTTTAAAGGAAATAAATATTTTATTATTTTTGTAGATGATTATACACGTTTTATAACCCTTTATTGTATGTCATCTAAGACAGAAGTTCAGAAGTATTTTTGTGCTTTCCAAACACTTGTTGAGAGACAGACTGGCATTAAAATTCGAACTCTTCGGTCAGACAATGGGACTGAGTATGTCAATAAGGAGTTGACAGACTATTTACAGGCTCAAGGGATTCGACATGAAACGTCTGTACCATATAGCCCTCAACAAAATGGGGTAAGTGAACGTTGCAATCGTAGTATTGTGGAGAAGGCTCGTTCCTTGCTAGCACAGAGCTCTCTGTCGAAAGCTTTTTGGCAGGATGCTGTTGAGACCAGTGTTTATTTAAAGAATAGGTCACCTCATCGTGCACTTGATGGTAAGACGCCAAATGAAATGTGGTGTGGGAGTAAACCCGACCTGGCTCATTTAAGGGTGTTTGGTTGTCGAGTTTTAGTTCACGTGCCTTCATGCCAGAGAACTAAGCTAGATATGAAAGCTTCTGAATGTGTATTCGTTGGATATTCAGACGATCCAAGGAGTTATTATTTCCGTAGTGTGGAAAACCCTCGGAGGTTGATTAAGTCACGGGATATTACGTTTTTTGAAAATAACTTTTCAGGATTAAAGGATAAGCCTGTTCAGCCTGATCTTGTTATGAGTCCAAATGTCATTAACTGGTTTTCACAAACTTCTTCAGATACCACATCGCCACTGGTGACTTCTATCTCATCTCCTTCTACTTCATCTTCACCTACTTCAGAAGACATGGAGATGATCCCGGTAGAGCAAGCTGAGGTTTTTGTGGACGCGACTGATGAAACTGGTGACGTAGGTGACGTGGAGTCTTTACATTCGGGTGAACAAACTGATCTGTCTCTGGTTCCTTCAAATGAATCCAGTGATGTTTGTCCTGAAAGACGATATCCTATACGAGTACGTAAGCCTCCAGATTTTTATTCATACGGCACTCTCGGTGATGACTTGTTATGTTATGATCCGAAAAGTTATCGTGAAGCTATTAATAGCGTTGATAAGGATAACTGGATCTCCGCAATGAAAGATGAGTACAATGCCTTGTTGAATAAGCAGACTTGGATATTAGTGGATAAACCAAATAAAAAGGTTATTCCATCTAAATGGGTGTTCAAGATAAAGAGAAACGCGCACGGTACAATAGTCAAATATAAGGCGCGACTAGTTGCAAAAGGTTTTAGTCAAGTTTGGGGGACTGACTATAATGAAACATTTGCCCCTGTGGTTCGAAATTCATCTCTGCGTACCCTTATAGCGTTGGCGGCAGAAATGGATTTGAAGATACAACACATGGATGTTGATACCGCATTCCTCAATGGGGACTTAGAGGAGGAGGTATACATGCAACAGCCTGAGGGATTTGCTGAGCACGGGGCAGAAGGTAAAGTCTGTTTGCTCAGAAAATCCATTTATGGGTTGAAGCAGGCAGCTCGAGCCTGGAATATTAAATTGCATGAAACCCTATCAAAAATTGGCTTTGCACGAACATCTGCGGAATCATGTGTTTATTTGAAAAAGTTTGGTAGTAAAACCATAATTCTCGCAGTCTATGTCGATGATCTTATTGTCTTTTATAAAGAAAAAAGTTTATTTGACATTGTCAAAAATGACTTGGAAAAATTTTTGTCTCTAAAAGATTTGGGACAATTGTCGTATTGTTTAGGCTTAAATATTATCCATGATGACGATAAAATCGTGATCAGTCAGAAGAACTACATTCAGGCAGTTTTGGAGCGGTTTAATATGCGAGATTGTAAGGAGATGTCTACACCTTTGGAGAATAACAAGTTAGAGAAAGGTAATCCAACATCTCTTGGTGAATATCCTTACCAAAACTTGATAGGATGCCTCATGTACCTAGCTGTGAATACAAGACCCGATATAGCTTATGCCACAAGCTATTTAAGCCAGTTTAATAACTGTTTTGATAAGAGACATTGGTTGGCCGCTAAAAGGGTGTTACAGTATTTGAAAGGTACAGTGGATTACTGTATTACTTACAGGAAAGTTGGTGGACGTCTGTGTGGATACACGGATGCTGACTGGGCGAACTGTGTGCATGACCGCCGGTCTTACACCGGTTATTACTTTACGCTAGCAGGTGGACCTATTAGCTGGGAATGTAAGAAGCAGCCGACGGTAGCCTTATCTTCTACAGAAGCTGAGTATATGTCCTTGACCAGTGCTGCAAAGGAGGCTATTTTCCTCAGACGGTTAGTGTGTGACATTACTGGTTTTGTTGGTAGGGTGTTGCTATACAACGATAGTCAAAGTGCACAGAAACTTGTGCTCAATCCAGTCCACCACAATAGAACTAAACATATTGATACGAGATATCATTTTATTCGTGAAAAGGTTACGGAGGGTCTTATAGACATAAAATTTATACCTACGGATAAAATGACAGCCGACGTTCTAACTAAGCCCTTAAGGCGCGTAAAACATCTTAGGTGCGTTGTTAATATGGGTTTGATAAATAGGTAGAATAATTTTCTATTTATTTTTGGTCGGTTTATATTTTGTATCTATTTAGTCTGGTAGTAATGTTTAATTTTTTCTATTGTGTTTAGCATTACTACTTTGTCTTTTTATTTCCATTAAGGGCGGATGTTGTAAAACTACTTGGTATTAAACCTTTTGGTACTAAGTACTTTTTAATAGGTAATGTCAATGAAAAAACATTCGTACTTACTTGATTATATAGCAACCATCATATATGCTGTTTTACTGTTTTATATCTTTTGAACATTATTCCACAATACTAGAAATTACACAGATTCCAACAACAATGCCTCGATCCAGTCGGTCTAAAACTCAATTAACTGACGAAGAGAAGAAAATACGTCGTCGCGAACAGAAAAAACTGAGCATGCGAAGAGCTAGAGCTAAATTAGATGCTACTGCCATAGAAGAAAGACGTAGAAAAGAACGCGAAAGATACCATCTAAAGAAACAAAATGGGTTATTGAAGACAATTAAAGATTTTACACCTAGACAGCAGCGACAGATAAGAAAAATGTGGCGTGAAAAAGCCAAGCTAAGACGTGAAAGAGATCGACTAAGAAAACAAACGGAAGAAATAGTACGCGTGAATACACCGCTTTCTTCTCCCAGTTCTTCTCGCTCATCACACTCACGTGTAGAGGTGGGAAAAGCAATACGATTGCGAAATCGCCGGATATTGAAGGCACAAAATCAGTTTTTAATAGAAAGATTAAATATTTTAGAACGGAAGCTCTCTAGATATAGGATGCGAATAATAAGATTAAAGAAAAGGAAAGGACAGAAGATTATCGTAAAAGTTGGCTTAAAAAAAAGGATACATGATTTTTTAATTAATGATGAAAATAGCAGACTAACAGCTGGTAAAAAGGAAACGATAACGCGCAGAAAAGTCAAAAAGCAAATACGTCTTTTAAATGATACACTTCTAAACCTTCATAAAAAATTTAACAATACAACTGGTTTGAAAGTCTCATACGAAACATTCCGCCGACATCGTCCATTCTGGGTAATGTTCCCTAAAGCCGCGTCAAGAAATACTTGTCTGTGTGCCGTTCATACGAATAACGATTATATTGTTCGAGCTTTACACCAAAAAAGGATATTAAATCATTATTCTGCCACTGATTTAGCAAAATCTCTTTGTTGTAACAATGCTTTTAGTGTTCCTTGCTTGGAACGGAAATGTTCGCAATGTTCTGAAAGAGTTCCAAAGTACACTTTGTTAAATGGCAATGACACAATAATTTATCAAAGATGGGTAACTAAGAATTGTACTGTTGTAATTAAAGGCAATGAGAAGATTTGCAAAAAAACTGTGAAAGAAAACGTAAAGACATCGCATCAATTGCTTGTTAATATTCTTAATAAAAACCTACCTACATTCATGCAGCATCTTGCCAACATCACTAATCAGTATAACGCTATTAAATTCATAAAACAAAATCTTTCGCCATCTGAGGGGTTACTACATATAGACTTTTCAGAAAACTATGCTTGCAAGTACGGATCTGAAATTCAATCAGCCCATTTTGGGGGATCGAAATCGCAACTTTCATTACACACCTGTGTCTACTATTCTGCTAATTCAGAACCGCCACAAAACGTAGTAAAAACTACGGCTTTCTGTTCGGTATCTGAAAATTTGAGACACGATCCCGTTCTAATTTGCGCACATCTGACACCTATAATTGAAAAAATTAAAATTATCTCGCCACATTTGAAGGAATTACATATTCTAAGCGATGGGCCTACAACGCAGTATCGGAACAAGACTATGTTCCATTTGATTGCAAATTATGTGAGTAGAATTTCCCATGCAGAGAGGATCTTGTGGCATTTTAGTGAAGCTGGTCACGGCAAGGGGGCACCTGATGGTGTTGGTGGCTGCGTAAAACGGACGTGTGACAGTGTTGTTGCCCATGGAAGAGATGTCACAAATATTGACAGTTTTGTCAGTTGTTTGAAGGACAATTGTAAAGGTATCGATGTTGTTCCTATTGATGATACTTATGTTCCTGAAATACAGAGAATAGCGGATGCAAATAAATGTCGTCCTTTTAAAGGAACCTTCCAAATCCATCAAGTCGTATGGAACGCTACTGAACCTAATTTACTACACGCCAGGGGGCTTAGCCAAAGTAACATCGACTCGTAGCGAAACGATATCTAAATTCGTCATCGTTTCTGAGATAACGACAAACATTTCTTAGCCAATGTAACACTATTGTCGCGATTGTTATGACGAACTGTTTTGTTCGTTAAAAACCAAAAATATTGGTTATGGTACCGAAAATTTTGCTGTCAGTGTCAGTCAAATAGTTTCAGATCAAAATCCGCGAGATAAAGTAATTTTTAAATTTTAATATTAAGAATAAGTAAGGGAGTGTCGTGACCTAAGGTCGTGACTAATCTATTCAAAGTTTTAATTAAACAATATTTTGACAGTGGAAAACCGATACGATTGTATGGACTAAGAGACTCCCTCTCCTCTGAGTTTGGTTTAGATGTTTCTTCTCAGAGCAGTCCAGCTAGAAAACACCGACCCCATCGTTCGCTTCCATCATCCCACGAAGGTTAAGGAGATTGTGGAATATGTACGAGTCAAGACGAATCGGACTTTGAGAGTTGTGCAGTTGGAATCGCGCCATAACACTAATTTTAAGTCGTTCGTGGTGCGGGTGCCGACCAATCATCTGGAGACCTTCCTCAAAGAAGAGTTTTGGCCGAAGAGTGTCGTGTATCGACGTTTTCGTGGAAGTATACCGACCTCGCAGCTAAACACGACGCCGACACTTCGTGTGCAATAGTTTAGAATTAGTTTACAGTTTCTTTTATATGTATTAGTTTATGATTTTAAGTATTTCTGTATTGTTTCTATGGACCTCAGTTGCCTGATAATAAAGGTTATTATTATTATTATAACAAATCAAAATATTGACGTGTAAAAGTGTTATGTATATAACCTATACTAGCTTTTGCCCGCGGCTTCGCTCGCGTTAAAAAGAGACAAAAAGTAGCCTATGTTACTCTCCATCCCTTCAACTATCTTCGCTCAAAAAATCACGTCAATTCGTCGCTCCGTTTTGCCGTGAAAGAAAGACAAACAGACAGACAGACAGACAGACAGACACACTTTCCCATTTATAATATTAGTATGGATATACCAAATGTACCAAATTTCATTCAAATCGGTTTAGTGGTTAAGGCGTGAAGAAGAGACAGACAGAGTTACTTTCACAATTATAATACTAGTACGGATTAGATCTAGCTTTCATGTTGGGTTATAGCCTATTGAGGTAAGGTTTGTCTTGGCTTGGTAATGGCCGATTAATATAATTTGTTGTGTTTAATATTGAGTTTATCAAGTGAGTTAATAAAAATATAAAAATATTTACTAGTAATTTTATTTATACACCTCTAGTACACGAACTATGAGATTGCGCATAGCCCTGCCTCGGATGTTGTACTGTTGTACAGCATAAATAAATAAATAACACAGTCATCTGATCCCAAGCTAAGCAGAGCTTGTGTTATGGTAACCAGACAACTGATATACATGCTTATATACTTTATAAATACATACATTTTATAGATAAATTACACCCAGACACAGAACAAACTATCATGCTCATCACACATAGTTTCACAGGAAGGGGCCTAACACACAGAAAGGGGCCTAACAGGGCCAACGCCTGCCGGGGTTGCGGAATGTGTATAGTAGTCACCGTGACCCTGGAACGTAAAGGGCAATCGAAGGAACATGAGTGGGTTTTAGTCAGTAAGAGTCTGACACGCCCTCCCGCCGCACCCAGGACGGGAGCAGTCATTGGATGATTTCCCACTCACCAAAAAAAAAAAAAAAAAATCACACATAGTTTGCCCTGGGTGGGAATCGAACCCACGACCTCGGGCTTAGCAGTCAGGGTCACTATCCACTAGACCAACTGGCCCGTCATGCAATGCATGATCTTTATTACCTTCTAGAACCTCGGCTGGCATATCACTTGGAGGAGGTATTCTAGCATCTAATGCAATGTTGTGCAGCACACAACATGCATTAGTGATTTTGCTCGCCATGTAAGGGTGATAGTGAAGAACTCTGTGTCCAAGGCTTCTTAAGGCTCGTTGGAGGTGTATACCTCCAACAAGCCTTAAGAAACAGCGCTCAATGCGAAATGGCTTGAACATGACGTCGTGTTCGTGTGTACATCTTTTCCTGGAGTCCCAGAATTTAATACAGGCGTCATCAACTAGGGCCGCAACTAAAAAAAAAAATCTGAACATTGAGCTATTTTCTTATCTACAGGGTCCTAGTGATCGCTAAGATACCGATTGATCGCTTCGACATCTCAACGATGACGAATGGCAAAACTGCCACTTGTCTACGCATTTGTATGAATAAATCGTTCGTGACATTCGTTTTCTTTATCGTTTCTTTATGCAGTTTGACATTGTCTAGCAATTAGCGATCGAAAACGTTTGATCACGTGACCTTTCGGAAGCTTATGTCATCTGCATACATTTTGAAGTTATCTACTTTCGTTATCGTTATTAAAGATGTAACATTGGCTAAGCCCCCTGGAGATTAAGCTGTATTTCATGCGCCACTCACGTTCGTTGTCCTCATTTTGAAATAGGTCAAATTCATATTGAATGTGTCACAGATCCTGTAGAAGATTTATCAGTAGGTACTTCAAGGCCCTCATCAACTATTTCTATGACTAGTTCGCCATCTTCTCATAGAACAGCATCTGTATCAACTATCACTGGGCCAAGAACTCCTTCGCCATTTTTGTTAACACCTTCTCCAGAACTTTTAAACAATGTTACTAGTCAACCGTGTACTCCGCGGAAGAGGATTCTCTGTGAGAATAACTATTCTGATGACTCTGTTACACCACCTAAAAAACCTAAATTACCACCTTCGTTCTTTGAAAATGATGATAGTGATGAAAACATTTTTTAAAAGTTTTTTTTATGTTAATTTTTTTTAGTTTGACGTTTTTTGATCAATATTAAGAGGCTAAAATGAAAAATAATCAAAGATTTTTATAATTTCTATATTTAAACCCTTTAAAAAGTACATTTTATTATTAATATTATAAGAGAAAAAGATTGTTGGTAAGATTTTTTTGTTTTTATTTTCCAAAGTAAGTATCTATAATTAGCTGGAAAACTTTTGTTAATTATTACGAGTTTAAATGGCAAGTAAATGTCAATTTGACAGTTACTAACCTCTCTTCTGTGGAAAGAGATCTTTTCTGTGGACGTATAAAAAAAATAATGTTAAATAACTGGTTGAAATCTTAATAACGATCTGGTTTTTGATTTATTTCTAATTACTTGTAAGATTACCTAATAAAGGAGACTGATTTGAAAAAAAATCAACGACTTTTTATTTCGAATATTTTTATAACCTGTTTTGTGTATGACCCAGTTGTGATTGCCCCTTTGTGCCTATTGGCCTAGATCTGTTCTGTCTCCTGCTTGATGGAGGGAAGTGGAAATACTTATTTTTCTAACTCCTCCGCAGTTCTTTCTGATTAATTTCGTTGCGGGATCCAAGACAGTTGAATCGTTTCTCCGGGACTCGTCGAGCTTCATTGCTTCGGCGCTTTTCTGGCGGACTCCACTGTTGATTCTGGCTTTCAGGAGTTGCAGTGGTTGGGAATAGTGTGGTGGGATTGTCCCAATATTAATTATGATTACCTATATATTAAATACTTGAAATAGTATATTTAAAAATAAAGTTTCTGGAAAGTAGACCATGATGCGTTTATATTTTTATTAATCGCAGTCATATAATCTTTGTAATATTAGAGCTTTCCACATAGTTTATTTTATTATTCTTACGGGCAGATAGACAGACGGGACCCTAAAAAGTCTAAGATCCAAATGATCGGCAACTAAAAACAAATTCGTCGGCAAGGTCCCATCGCACAGACCTATCAATCTACTAGACAGTCCACTTAATTAAAGGCTTGTACTGTGAACTTGCTGTCTCATTGACGTCCCATTAGCCAGGGGTTCCCAATCAGGGGGCCGAGGTCCGCAAGAGATAGAAGGTTCAAAAAAAAAATTGCTTTTAACACAATATTTATAAAAATTAAAACATCAAAAAATAAATTGCATATTATATGTACTTTTACAAGTTAGTGTTCAATTAATACAATTATAGTTACAATTATAGACCCTGTACGACACAGCAAAATTTTTAATCTATCTAATATTATAGAGCTAAAGACTTTGTTTGCTGGTTTGACCGCGCTAAACTCAGGAAGTACTGGACCGATTTTTTTTCTTTTTAGATAGCTCATTTATCAAAAACGGCTTTAGGCTTCATAACATTAAGCTACGACCTACGGGAGCGGAGTAGTAACCAAAGATCAAAGATGCGGGTGAAACCGCGGGAGACAGCTAATATTTATGTAGATTAAAAAGCGTTCAAATTATCTTTTAACCAATAGTAAAGTAGGTATGTATTTTGTTACATTATTAATTCTCGATTACAACACTGCTAACATTATTTTTATGATTTTAAAGGCTTGTTATGACAAAGGTTACAATCGATTAAGTTTGTTGTCCCTACTAATAAATAAAATCAAAAGGGACCCTGATCACAATAAGGTTGGGAAGCCCTGAAATTAGCCGAAGGATTTTCGTCGAAAAAACGTAAATACTTAGTTCGTTCTCGATGCCCAATGAAGTATCCAGATTCAGCTGTTTTTGGTTCGTGACTGGCTGTTTCAAGATAATGTTGTAGATTTATTTTTGGGCTTCATTTGTTAGCTGGGTTTGACTTTGATTTCTGTTGTAAATCACGTTATTTTGGTTGATCTTAATTTGTACACCAAGAAGTGTACTAAGATTTTTCTGAGGAAAAAATCTACAAGTCAATTTGTCGCTTCGTTTTGCCGTGTAAGACGGACAAACAAACACGCATACTTCCCCCTTTTAAAATTAAATAAAAATATAAATATCTTGGTACAACTCATACTCGGTCATCTGATCCCAAACTAAGCAGAGCTTGTACTGTGGTAACCAGACAACTAATAAACATACTTATATATTTTATAAATACATACATATTATAGATAAAAAAATAGAAAGAAAAAAAATTTTACTTTAACTTTTTTAACTATTAAATTATTAGTTTATGTAGATTTAATGTTATAAAATAATACTTTTTAAGTAAGTCAATTAACCTTTCAACAACCAGGCGTGAGGCGACAGCCGGGTGTCGGGCTGCAATTGTCTTTCTATTGTGTGTGTGTTCTATTCTATTGTCTCGAATCACGTGTGTTTGAAAGTTAAATGTAAAAAGGTAATTTAGGGTTTTTTTTTAGTGAGTGGGAAATCATCAAATAACTTCTCCCTTCCTGGGCGGGGCAGAAGGGCGTGTCAGACTTTTACTGACTGAAGCCCACTCATGTTCCTTCGGTTGCCCTTTATGTTCCTCGGTCACGGTAACTATTATAAAAATTCCGCAACCAGGGTAATATAAGGTTGATGTCTCTGTTGCCCTAAACTTGAAAAAATAGATAAAACACTAACATTAAATCTCTCTTTTGTCCACAGAGTAACAATATCGTACTCCAAAAACACTACCTACGCTGAGCTGGTGATTAATGACGTGAAGCCTGAAGACGAGGGGGTCTACCGCTGCGAGATCACCTACCTACAGGTCGGGGAAGATTGTAACACCGTGCAAATCACCGACTTTCATACTTACAGTGAGTACTTAATTATAGTCAATTATTTACAATAGGTACTAAATTAAATAATTAGAAAATTCTAAATGTTTACTTTCACAGTTACAATCACAAAGACAAAACGAGCTCCAAATTTATAAGTGACATTTAGGGATGTATAAGAAATGCGGTTATACAGTGATGGTAAAGTAATTCTAGTTCCGTCATATTATACCTTAACAAAGGTGCGTAAATATGTCAAATTTAGAGACTATTGAACAAAAAGTACTGATTAGTATGAATAATAATTATATTAACTTTTTGTCTTCGAAGGATTAAAAGTGATTGGTAATTTATTTAAATAAATGTCAAATAATTAATTTATTATTGTATAAAAATAATTGTACGATTTTTAAAATCAAGTTTCGAGTTGCTACACTACACTTTATTAGTTTTTGATAAAAATTTGTAAAATTTTTGACTAGCCCTTTATTGATGGTACAACGAATATGACCACAGGCTGGTGTCTTAAAAAAACCAGTATTTTTTTCTTTTTAAAAGAATTAATTAAAGTACAAAAAGTTAATACTATTTTTATGTTTAGTACTACACTAGATCAAGTTACAAAATCAGTCTGATTTAGATTTTTTGATTTATTATCCTCATTTCAAAGACAAATTCAAATTTCAATTCAAATGTCAAATTTTGACATTTAAATAAATTGACATTTAGTAAACTGAGATTATAATGTTTTTCTCTCAGATTTTATGTTTGTTTGTAACATATAATAGCTTAGAAAATTAGCTCCATTTTAATAAAATTAAAATTCGATTCAAGATTTAATCAGCTGGGACATTTTAATTGTTTCAAAGAACATAAAAAGACTATAAAACCAACTCGTTTTCTCAGTAATATTACGGAAACTTTAAAGTTTTTCTCCTTCTATTTTATCGTTCATTTTCTCAGTTCTAACAAACTATAAGTAAGTTTTAATATTGAGTGTTCTGTTGTAAGTGGAGGACATATCACACTCATAAGTTGAGTCAACATGACAGCCAATCAGACGGGCGGATGGTGCTGTAGGGATGGGCAAGAGTCGATATTGGGTTGTCGATATGTGGATAAAATGTCGATGTGGATAAAGTTTTCTGTAAAAGGGAAATTGTTTTAAGATCCTCGTTCCTCGTTATGCAGAAGACTTTTTATGATACTTGTAGTATGTATAAAAAAATAAATTAAGTATTTTTTTAAAAAGCTTTGCCCCAGATTAGATTTTTTTTGTGTCATGGTATTGATAATCTAGAAAAAAAAATGTTTACATTTCCGATAGTGTAGTGACCCTGCTGCTGAACTTGTGGGTTCGATTCCCATTCACGACAAATTGATGAGCAAGATTATTTGTTTTGTGACTGAGAGTATTTTATTAGATATATTATTGAATGTGTTTATAAATTACATACTTAAGTGTATATATCAGCCTTGCCGGTTATGATAGAACAGGCTACTACCAGCTTGGTATCAGATGGCCATGTTTGAGTTGCCCTAAATATATATATTATTTATTATAATAAGCCGCTTTGTGGGCAAAATTATTCCTTTCTGTTTTTTTACTAAAATAACCTTTTCATTTAATCATAGACAATTTAAAGCTTTATCCGCCTACTAAGAAAAAAAATAATCTAAATGTTTAATTTCTTACTTGAGACAAGTCTAAAACAGGCAAAGATTTTTGAGCAAAGAAGGAAAGTTAATACCTTTTAACGTTGTTTAAGCAATAAATCTCAAAAGGGTTAAATTTGGACCTCTGGCTGATCCGTCGGAAGTCACTTGTCAGCTTGTCAGATAAAAACCAGAAAGTTTTTTTGATCTTAACCGTTTTCATTAAAAGCTTTTTGTTTCAAAGAAAACAACATGCTTCTACAGTTTTAAATATTATAATTTACTTTTTTAACGACTGCGCTTACTTAAAAATTCAATAAAGCTGTATACATCAATAATATCGTACAGTTAACGAATGAACAAAGTCGAAACTGGTCATTGAATATTTAAATATTAAAAACACTTGATACATGTACAACATCGGTATAACCGATGACGAAGCCAAAAATCCATACTAATATTATAAATGGGAAAGTGTGTCTGTCTGTCTGTATGTTTGTCTTTCTTTCACGGCAAAACGGAGCGACAAATTGACGTGATTTTTTAAGTGGAGATAGTTGAAGAGATGGAGAGTAACATAGGCTACTTTTTTTTTCTTTTAAACGCGAGCGAAGCCGCGGGCAAAATCAAGTATAGTATATACAAAATTTTGTCCGTCTGTCTTTTTGGGATATACTCAAAAACAACTATACATATTTCATCCAATCTTTTCTTCAAAATGGCTAAAAGTCACTGAACAAAACAGTAATGCAGGTATTTTATTTTTGATGCTTTATTGCGTCCATGCGCGCGACGTCGCAGCCAGTACTAGTTTAAAATACATTTAAAGAAGATTGCCTATTACAAGCGTAAAATAAACAAAACAACTTACAATATTTAGTACAGATTTACTCAAAACAAAACACAATGGAAATTGTCTGAGAAAATTAATGCAATAAACGTAAATTAAAATAATGAACGCTCCAAAAGTTTATAATGGTGTCCATTTCGCCAATCGAAAACTTTGTTTAATAATTAATTGATTTATGTGGCCGCAATCAATTTTTATTATGGTTTGTGTATAAATAAATTTATTAACTTGAAATTTTAATTGATAAAGAGTAACAGAGTACAAATTCAAATCGTTTATTTCACTTAGACCTTTTACAGGCACTTATGAATTGTCAAAGTAGGGCAAGTCTTGATTATGATTGACATAATGCCTGTATTTTCAAAAAGTTAAATAGGAAGAAGGGCGCAAAAGCGCAGCAGACATGCGGACATACAAAATTAAACCTTCGAACACACGTGATATGAACCACAATAGAAAGACAATAGCAGCCCGACATCCAGCATGCGGTTGGTCGTCAAAAAATTAATGTCGCTTATAGTTTTAGTGTTGATAACAAACATCGACACCGTTGGCACAGGTGGCTAAAGGCATGACTGCTCTCCTGCATGTCGCAGGTTTGATTACTGCGCTGAACATGTGACCCATAAGTCTGGTTGATTCCGTGTATTTGTATATTTTTAAACACACTAAGGTACAGTATAATAAACTGCTTAAGGATAAAGTCAAGCTTACCAAAATAAAACCAAAACTATCGACATATATCCCATCACTAGTAGATGTTAGGTTCACTAGGATATTGCGTTTGTCCCGCCTCAGGCCATTCGATTCACTGAGGTGCCACACACTCCATCCTTCTCCCACACCACTAACTAACCATACTGCATCCCTTTCTAACACCAGCATACGTCTTTTCTATAGAACAAATGGATGTGTGATATTTTATTTGATACTTTGCTGTCGACGATAGGTTTTTCTGAAGATTACTGGGTATTTCTCCTCTGTTATTTATATGAAAGTATTGTTTCCTTAGCAGTAAATAAAGGGTATGCCGGAAATTAGGTAAGTGGGTACATTTCTTATGTGGACAAGAAACAATTTGGTGAAAGTATCAAAATGGGTTCCATGAAATAGGGTACGATGACCGGCGGGGTTATTACCTATGAAACAGCAATGAGCAATATTTGCGCAGTGATCGCGCGATCACCGCGCGATCGTCAAAAAAAATCGTATTATGTATGAACCGATTGCTAATCGCTCGCTGATTGTTCTAATGCACTTATTGCTACGATGAAGATAAAGTAGCAATCGCTGGAACTAATTAAATATCACCTTTAACAAAAAAAACTTAACTTTGCTCTTAAAAACCATACTAAACACGATACCACCAAACGAAAAATGCATATTTTAGTTAACTGATTGCTCCACAGAGGCAGCACTATCGCTAGATTGCTATTTGACGTGACGTATTTTGAATTGACGTTTGAGCAGCAAATTTTGCTAAATTATCGCGATCGCTCGGCTATTGCAAGATACGTAATCCCAGTGCCGAAATACGGGTGAGAATCGGACTTACAAACTGAGGGTTCTGTATCTTCACTACATATATAACAAAGTAGCTTTCAGCTGTCTGTTTGTTTATATGTATCTTTAAACCTGCGCAACGGATTTTGATGCGGTTTTTTTAACAGATAGAGTGTCTCAAAGGGTTATATATGTTGAATACATGCATAATATTAATACAAGAAACGCGGGGATTTTTAAAATTTGTTTCAATGTAGATAAAGTAATGTCCAAATAGATAAAGATAATATTGTACCAGTCTTAATATCTCCTAGCTAACCATGCTTTAAATTTTTTTCTAAATCACATTTTACCTTAGCAAAACCACATCATTTTCATATCAATTCAGATTGACAAGAAAGTAAACGAAATTGCTTTTTCCACAAGCTTTTTCCTATAAAAACATTATCAATACATTGACTTATAAATACATTTTCAATATTTTCATTATCCATTCTACGTTTTTCTTACAGAATATCACATTTAAATCATTTCTGAGTTCATGACAATTTTGCTGATTTATCCCCGAATTCTATTGACTACCCTGTCTAGTTGCAAGTGGACCTACTATGTTGAGTTCGGGTTCGATTCCCACGTCGGGAAAACTGTTATCGGGTTTTTCCATTATGAAATCAAATCTCAAATCTGTGTGCTTCTCTCATCAAGAGATTACCTCAGATATAAACCTTCATAGTTCTCCCACATTTTTGACCAATACGATTGTATAGACTTTAAAAAAGACCTCTGAGTGTGCTTCGAATGTTTCTTCGGAAAAACATCAGCTCCATCGATCGCTTATTATAATAAAATTACAATATTGACGTGAAAAGGTGTTATATGTATACCTTTTTTACCTGAAACAACATTACAGTACTGTACTTCTATACTAATATTATAAAGAGGAAAGATTTGTACTTTTGTATATAATGAATAAACTCAAAAACTACTAGAACGATTTCAATTTTTTTTCATTGGATAGCTACATTATCCCTGAATAACATAGGCTAAATAATAACACGCTATGTCCCACGGAAGCGAAGCAGTAACCAAAACCCTAACGTAACACGGGTGAAACCGCGAGGAACAGCTAGTTCGTAGATATTCTGGTGCTGAGGGTCGTCAGAAGCCCACAGATGGAACCAACTTAAATCTTTAACAAAATCAATCTGGCTAACAGACGTCGTTTTAAAGACCCTTTAATTGGAAGTGAAAAGTATATATAGGTGAGATAGGCAAGATGACAAAAAAAACTATTTAGTCCGTCAGGTAGTTTAATCAAAAGATTTCGGAAACGATTTTTTCTTATTTCTCCTAAACGTAAATGACGACGATGCAGTGACGCCTGGGTACAATTTTTACTGAACCTCATTCCGGAACTTTAATGTTCTTTATCTTTGATGAACCATGTCTAAGAACCATCTATACTAATATTATAAAGAGGTAAAGTTTGTAAGTTTGTAGGTTTGTAAGTTTGTATGTAGGGGGTAATCTCTGGAACTACTAGTCCGATTTGAAAATTTTTTTCAGTGTTAGATAGCCCATTTATAGAGAAATGCTATATATACCATCACGCTACAATCCACGGGAGCGGAGCAGTAACGAAATCCCCTTCTCCGAAAGCTAGTAGTTAGATAACATACTTGCGTAAAAAAAATAACCGCACGTTGCCACAGACAAACACAGAGCGGTCAAACATATAAAATTCCTTTCTTGCGTCAGGGTTAAAAAAAATATGTACAGAACATGTAAAATAACTAAAAGATGCATTAACAACTTGACCAGTAAGCCTCCAAACATTGTATTCACAAGAAGAGAAACAGCGAATGTTGACTAAACGAAAACAAAATATCGTCTATACTTCGACTATGTAAATATCAAACCGACGTATTTGCAAACAAATAGGATAGTTTCTGTTTATTTTCCGATGGACATTGTGTTCAACTAAAGATAAAGTTTGGTTTTGTGAACAGTTTTCCATGTGTTTTAAGAGAGTACAAATCCATACTAATATTATAAATGCGAAAGTAACTCTGTCTGTCTGTTACGCTTTCCCGCTTAAACTACTGAACCGATATGAATGATATTTGGTACAGATATAGTCTGGAACCCGAGAAAGAACATAGGATAGTTTTCATACCAGAAATCCCGCGGGAACGGGAACTATTCCACGCGGACGAAGTCGCGGGCAGAAGCTAGTAATGAATACTGTTAAAAAGTTAAGTCAGTTTTGTGTCTGTTTAGTGCTAGTCTGACATATATTTTAAACAACTATCATGACTAGGAAAAGGTTAAAAACCATAAGAATTATTTACATAATATAAAGGGAAGATTTGTTGTTTGTATGTAGTGGATAAACTCAAAAACTACTAAACTGATTTGTGAAAAAGCTGCTGTAACCCACGAGAGCGGATCAGTGGTTAAAGTCTGAAGAAAACACTGGTGAAACCGTGAAGACAGCTAGTGTTTTATATATTAACTAGCTTTTGCACGCGGCTTCACTCCTGTGAATATTGATACACCCATCCCTTACTTTACCAGTTTAAAATCGATATTTCCAAAAATATGTTCCTAGTGGTTACATATTCTTTATAAAGAACACATCCTGCTATTTTTGTCTCGCATTGTTACTATGCTCTAATTTGAAAAGTAAGGGTGATAATATGACTAAAGGATTTGTCACACTGGATGCGTTCTGCGGCCTGAGGTCAGGTCAAAGTGAACGCAGCCCGCATCATGTATGAACAACATTGTCGGTATCAATATATTTTGAACCAAAGAACGCATGTTAGGCCGGCGGGGCGGTGGGGAGGGAAGGACGCGTACGGACCGGTGGGCTGCGGGCACGCGGGCTGCGTTGTTCATGCCGCAGAACGCATCCAGTGTGACAAATCCTTTATGGTTTACATAAAGCATAAGAAAACTTCGTGACTATGACAATTTAATGTCAGAAGGGCTGCTAAAGTGCTAACATGTATGTCATCCAAAGATATACAAAAACTCAAACATTTTGAAAACCACTAACGAAACCTTTTACATACATAATACAAACTATAAAATTAAAATCATTTTGTTCTCCAAAAGCAGTCAATAAACTACATAAACACATTTGCATAGAAATTCAATTGAGATTGTTATCTTTATTCGTTAATTAAAAAATAATGTCCAATGAAGCCTTCTAATTGTTATTTGTTTGTTTAGTAAGCACTTCTATGCACTAAAGGACAAAGGTTCAATACCATTATAATGTAAATTCGTTTGATTGTCTCATGCCTATATATTGAACTTCTTAACTCTCAATAATTCAATCAATTAAGTCTTACTTACTCTTATTGAATATGCCCAATGTTATTAAAATAGGTTTATGCTATTCTGCTAAATATTCTTAGATTACTAATTTAACATTATGTGTGATTAAAAGTTACAGTAGCTAAAAACATAAGCACATTCGTTTTTTTTTATAAAGTGCACTAAGAAGCAGAATTTTTGAAAATTCAATACCTGACCAGGTAAAATAGGTCATAATTTACTGTAAAATTGGATTTTTAGTTACTTTGACGCGTCGCAAATAAATAGTTAGTCAATCGAGTTTCTATCTTATGACGTCAAGGCGACTTTGTCAGTCAGATTTTGCGGGAGGATCGCTTTTGACAGCTTATAAAATGTACGTCAATGAATGATGGTGTCGGAGTCATCTCGTGTTTTTCTATATAAAAACACGTGTATCTCCACCGTATAATGTCATTTAAACTAAAAAATATTATTTTCAAACTGAACATTGGCAGGAATCACCGAAAACTCGCTGGATTGCCATAGTTAATATAGAAAATGAATTGAATTGAATGATGGTGTCAAATACCGTTTCCAATCGTCAAGTAAAATCAAAGTAAAACAAAGTCACTTTCCAATATCTATGTATTTTTAAATCTTTAAATCTAAGTACGCAACGAATTTTGATGCAGTGTTTTAAATATATAGAGTGATTTAGTTGAGAAATTCCGAATTTAGAGATTTGTAACACCCCCGTACAAAACTAGGGCAGATTACTAATTTACTAAAATTATACATGTCAGAATCAGAAATAATCAGAATGTATCAAAGATCATACTGTTTTCAAGATGTTTTTCGCTTCATCAACAAAAAAATCTTATTTTCTGATAACCCCTTAGGGAAGTTCTTTTAAGATACATTAGAACTCAACCGTACACTCGCTGTCTACTTTTTAATTCGCAGCTTAACACTCAAATGCCGCTGGCTATATTAGGGTTACCAAAGAGAGAGATGGGTCGAAAAGACCCGGCGGGCAATTTGCTAAAATCTTTGAAATCGTACGCTAAATAAGGTAAAATGCCTTAGGATTCAGTTGTAGTTAATATGCTCTTTGTAAGTGTTGTTGAGGAAGGGAATAAGACAGAAATGTTCCTATTTTTGAAGTCAAAAATTTCTTTAGATAATGTGCCTTAACCTTTAAATGGTTGTGTAATAAATTGTTTCAAAAAATGTCGCGTGTAAACTAAAAGATTTGTAAAAGATATATTTCAGGAATTTAAGACATTTTTTTTATTACTTTACCCACACTAAGTTTATCCTACTGGACCTACTTAGTGTGAGTTAAGGTATTTCTTATATAGTTTGCATGGGTGCGTTTTTAACTATGTAAACTCACATTAACAACCAATCAGGCTTAGAACAAAAAAAGAGCGTGTCGGGCCACGCTCAATGTAGGGTTCCGTAGTTTCTCGTCCGCCACAATAGTTGCTCCCACATAAAAGTTTTAAAAAAGGCTATTTGTTACGTTGACATACTAAGTACGCAAAAATTATTTCCGAAATTATTGACATTATCAAAAAATGATTTTAGTAAACCCCTATTCATTTTTAAATACCTGTCCAACAATATATCACAAATCAGGTATGAAATAAAAAAAAATCACTTCCCTCTTTACATATAGGGGGGCTACCCTAATAAAACATTTTTTTTCCAATTTTTATTTTACCACTTTGTCGGCGTGATTGATATACATATTGGTACCAAATTTCAACTTTCTAGTGCTAACGGTCACAGAGATTAAGCGAGGACGGACAGACGGACGGACGGACGGACAGACAGACATGGCGAAACTATAAGGGTTCCTATAACCCTAAAAATTGTCTCATGCGAGGATCGAACTTAAAATTTACAGCCATGCCATCAATTACCACGCCAAAAGCGTCGTACAATTATTAAATCCTTTACTTGTTTTTGTATGCAGATATATTACAATTGTGTTAGGCCACAATTATTTATGGAATACACCTTGTGAAAGTTAAACGTAGTCTGAATACAAAATAGTTTACATATTAATTACATTCGAAAAGTGTTACATGAGACAACCCAGCAATAATAAAATTAAATCAAAATGGAATATATTACTACATAGTACACAAAGTCTTTTTGTCTGTCTGTCCCATGTATGTTAAAACATTTATGTTTAACTCTACGTAACGGATTAATTTGGTTTCTGTTGTTTTTAATATTTAGATATTTAAGAGAAAGGTGTCCAATCCATCTATACTAATATTATAAAGAGGAAAACTTTGTTTGTTTGATTGTAATGAATAGGCTCAAAAACTACTGGACCGATTCAAAAATTCTTTCACTATTCGAAAGCTACATTATCCCTGAGTAACATAGGCTATATAATATCACGCTGTGTCCCACGGGAGCGAGGCAGTAACCAAAGACCTAACGTAACGCGTGTGAAACCGCGAGGAACAGCTAGTACTATAATATTATTAATGCGACAGTAACTCTGACTGTCTGTCTGTCTGTCACACCAAGACTGCTAAACCAATTTCGATGAAATTTGGTACATAGAGAGTCCATGACCTGAGAAAGTACATAGGATACTTTTTCTCTAAAATAACTCACGGAAACGGGAACAACGCGAGCAAAACCGCGGGGACAGCAAGTTACACATACATTTGTGCATATTATAGTAAATAAAAGCCGAGAATTTTTATTTGTAACAGTTTTGTTACACATTACCCATAATGTGACGGCGTCCGCCTCTTATTCATAAGGTTCAAAATCGTCCTCTTAGTCCAATACAAAAAAACAATTCATATGTACTATCGACAAAATTGAATCATGACCCATTTTGACGACAAATCGTTTGAAGCTGTCAAAATAATAAGACTAGACGTGTGATTTTTAATACATGTTTACGCGATTGTCGACCTAATTGTATTTGAATGTCTGTAGGAAAATAGGCACGGTGGGTCATGATTCCATTTTGTCGATTGTACTTTTTATGTTCATCGTATAGGCCTTCACAGCACTGGCTCAACACAAAAATGAAAACTGATAATTATTATGTTAATTGATAAATGACATGTATTCTTATACCCAATATCCTTTTTTTAAATATTTAGTTGGCAAAATCTAGGTATCACCAATAGAAAGAGTTCTAAAGTATTTCGGAAAACACAAAAAAAAAAAAAATAACATAATTCAAAGCATTTATTTCACTTAGACCATTTACAGGTATTTATGAATTGTCAAAGAGTCGGTCGGTTAGTCAGAAAAGAAAAGTGACGCTAATTGCCAGTTCCAAAACGTAGATCTCTATGGAGAAGAACAGGCAAGAAACTCCACGGACACTCTTTTTAAAAATATCATGTTTTACAAAACCTTGGTTGCATTTTCTTTTTGTTGCTTCTACATGTGAAAACAATGTGTATGTAACAAAATAATATACAAATACAAAATTAAAAAAAAAAGTAAAAACATTTGAATGTTTTCTTTTTAAATAAGATCCTTTAGGACCCTAGAATAGCAACCAAAACGAAAATCTAATTAATGAAAAAAGTCCTTTACTAATATTGGCTTTGTTAAATAAAGTGAGTCTTTTTTTCTTTGTTTTTTTTTTAACCTTTCAATTTTAAAGACGTGACTTTTAATACATGTTTTGTTGCTCAAAGAATCATTTCATTAGAAATTATAATTGTTTGTTCCGTCCAAATCTTAGAGTATGATTGGCAGAATTTTATAATGCTGCTTAATTTTAATTACCCATTAATAGAATTCTTGGAAAGTTATTAGAAATAATTGAAATAGGTTCTTGTTTCGTATATTTCTTTCTATAAGGCAAATCAACAAAAATTTACTTGACGATCTATTTGTTCACGATTTGTATACATTTACCAAATCTTCAAATAATACATTCATAATACTAACTTTTTAAATGCGAAACTCTGTTTGTCTGTCTCGCTTTCACGCTAAAACTACTAAGCCGATTTGAATGTTTGGTACAGAAATATAGTCTACAGCCTGAGAGAAAACATAAGATAGTTTTTATCCCAAAAATCTATATCAAATATTTAAATAAAAATCACCTACACTTTAAACAGAATAAACATTCCAGTTCCAACAGAAAACAAAGCAAAACCAAAAACACAATTGATTACACGACATTAGGCAAAAATTTTAAAATAATACCCAAATATTTTCTTAAACCATTTTCAATTAAAGCATTTATTAACACGTCCAGCACATTACAAACACATGGTAGGACCCAAAAACCTAAGATAAATCACCAATTTATATTACAAGGCAATTTCGTAAAATTCCCTCTAAATTTCCTCTAAGGGGTACATAATGGTATAAATATCAACCTGCTGAAAATGGTCCAAAATGGTCTCGCTTTTATTGTGAAAGGATTACGACGGGTCGATTCGACCCCCAGTAGTTTGAAGTGTGACATGAACAATGGAGGGGTATAATAAAATTCAGCTTAGGTTGCGTCATAGATTAGGGATGGGCAGAAGAGATGTTACTGTTCAGAGGTGGGTTAAATGCCTACTGGGTTTGAAATGTTCGGATATGTTAGAGTTCGTATGTTGATATATTTTGAAATGTTTTTGAAATTATGTAAACATACAGGTCCTATCCCTGGAACGCAACGGCAAAACTGCTGGACGCTGTCAGTGGAGTCTCTTGCTAGTTTTCAATAAAAGAGTTATAAATTAAATTTCTTAATAAATATGTACTAACATTTTGTCAGACACTTTGTCCGCGTTTTTTATTCCTTATATTTATAAAGTAACTCTAATATTTTTTTCTATTACTTTATTTGTAGTGAAGAACCTCAAGAAGTAATAATCCAATTTAAATATTATTTACCCCAATAAAAAGCCACGTTATTCATAATACTCCAGACTTTACCATTATTACAAAAAAATCAAAACTTACTCTTCACAATATTCAACGAACAAAGTTATACAGTATCACATCTGCGATAATTTTATTACTCTATGATCGCGTCTGGTGTTTATCAATTTTGTATACTCTGGTATGAGGATGGCGTGTTCCTATAAAAATTAGTAGGGTTATGACAACGTAAAATATTGCGTCAAGTGCTGAAAGGTATTTTAAAGTATAATAAGCTTGTCAATGTACTTAGGTAGACGCTTTAAGTTGGATATTTTTGTAAGTGCTTGGTATTAATATTAAAAGGGTGTATTGTCCGGTGGTTGAAAAGTGTTTGTGAAAATTAACTAAACATATCCTTAATTTAGTTACTTTTAAATTTATCATCAAATGTTAACTTTTAAGTGCCATAAAAAATAACTTAAACACACGATAAAAGTTCCGTTTTTAATCTATGCTAATAAAGTCAAAGTCAAAGTCAAATCATTTATTTCCATTAGACCAAAAAAGGCACTTTGAAACGTCATACTTATAAACAAAAGTGAATCTACTGCCCATTCGGAAATGTTGTTACGTATGGAGAAGAATGGGCAAGAAACTCCATACTTACTCTTTTAAAATAATGTTGTTACAATATTATTAATTGTACATTGTTAAATGTGAAGAGAAGAATGTATATAATGTCAAAACCATTTCCGTCAAAAGAGTATATAAACAAATTGAAAATTAAAATTAATTAAGAAATGGAAGCTAATCAAGTTCATGAACATTTAGTGTAACACATTTACAAATAAATTACCTCCCTCAAAAAAAAAATGTTATTCCAAAATCGCAAAAGTATTTTTAATAAAAAAGAGAAAAGATATTCGATTTCGTTTACCACTTGAATGTACGAAACTGTAAAAAAACGTAATTAACAAAAATAGAAATAAATTCCTTTCCACAAGTAACTTTAAACTTCTAACTTCTCAATTAACAAAACAAAAAAATCAAGATCAAGCCAACCGTTCCTCACCGCCGCAAAAATAATAAAAAAGATACGAATATTTTTCAAACAAAATTACCACTTGCTAAAAGATTGAGCCCGAATAAAAGCAAAAGAAACACGAAGCAAAGGCATGTTTCTTTCCCCAAAAGTAATCCGCAAAAGGACATATTTTTAAAGGGAATAGCTGTTTTTAATCCCCGTCCTCTTTCAACGCAAGTTTTTGATGCTGTTGCCTTCCAAAATGATTTTTAGATTTCACGATCTTTTGGCTTTTGGTATTTTTAATTTTATTGACAACCTTTCGACGTTCTACAGCCGGCTGTCGGGCTGCTATTGTCTTTCTATTGGTTCTCGAATTACGTGTCTTCGAAAGTTCAACATACTACTTAAACATAGTTCAGTATGGAGCTAGCGAATAAGGCCCGGCGCCCACTATCGGCATCGGCACGACTGAGGATTTTAGATAATAAAAAGCATTATAGCATTGCCGATGCAGTAGCCTCAAGCATACCGAAGCGGTACTTTTGTTACTACAATCATATATCATGGAAAAATCTACTTTATTGCCATGAAGTTAATGTCTATAATGCTTTTTATCAACTAAAATCCTCAGTCGTGCCGATGCCGATAGTGGGCGCCGGCCCTTATATGATTTCCCTCTGTTTGTGTTTTGTCTTGTGTTCGATCCCCGTGACAAGTAAACGTCCATTAGGAATGAATCCAGTATCAGAACAGAGGCTATATATTTTCACCTACTAATATAAACCAATGATATAATGTAGTGGTCTTTGGCCCTGCCGATCACTTTTAAAATGTTACGTCAAAATATTTAGTACAGTAATAGTTAGTGTTAGGATCGTGATTGTACTTTATTTAATGTCAATTATATTTAAAATCAAATATTGTGAAGAAAAATCCGGACTAACATAACACACACTTCACGATAAACCACTAAACAGATTTTGATAAAATTTATTTCTAGACTCAGCTCGAGATCTGGTGAAAGACAAAGTTGTGCTAAAAGAATTTAATCAGCGATCTTATACGAATATGTGTAGACAAACATTTATGTAGATAAACTCGTAGATATAAAATAGTATACAAGGTGTATTTTTGGTCTTGCTCAACCCGCTAGGAGATGATACTACTTATAAAAACAAACAACTTTTATTATGGAACCAACTCTGAAATCGCGAAGAAAATATCAGCTGGTTCATACATTATGGTCGGAGGGCATTGAACTTTTCTTAGAAACAGCTGATATTTTTTTCGCGATTTCAGAGTTGGTTCCATAATAAAAGATGTTTGTTTTCATGGGTAGAATCATCTCCTAGCGGGTTGAGCAAGACCAAAAATACACCTTGTATAATATTAAACCTTCATACACACGTGATTCGAGACACAATAGAACGACAATAGCAGTGCGACAGCCGCCTGTCGCTTGGTCGTCGAAAGGTTAAAAGCCAAAAACAAACCGGCTAAACTCAACACCACGACAACCGAACCATCTGATCGTGCCTTCTAAAAGTCCCGCATGAGTTTATTCAGAAAATATTGGTGGAAGCTGAAAGGGTCGCGGTTTTCGCGCTGAATGAAAACGTCCCATACCTGGTGGAAGGTTCACATCCATCAATAATTTGACTGTGTTACTGGGTGTTTGTGTCTATCTTCGCTTTTCTGGTGGACTTCACTGTTGATTCTGGCTTTCAGGAGTTGTAGTGGTTGGGAATAGTGAGGCAGGATTATCCCATTTAAAAAAATCTATCTAAATAAAAATCCGGCTAAGAGAACTATAATAGTATAATAGCACAAGCTAACATTTAATGTAACCTTTATTCAATTCAATACAAACAATAAAATCTTAAAACCTCAAACCTTATACCTTAAACCTTATACATAGAAGACATAACAAAACTATTATAAGGCTAGTTTAATTTTAATAAGGCTACTTTTTAAATTTTATACAATTGTTTGTTCAAATCGTGCGACGGCCATTTAAAATTAGGTCTTACCCAAAGATTTCGTATTAACTTTTCGACGTCCATGCGACAGCCGGCTGTCGGGCTGCTGTTGTCTTTTTATTGTGTCTAGAATCACGTGTGTTCGATATTTTAACATTATCATAACCAACAATTGTTTTTAGATATTTTTGTGAACAAAGTCACAACCATGAGCTAGTAAACCCATAACCCAAAATCACAACTTTCTCTTTCCATACCTAATTACCTTTATTCTTAAACAAGTTAACTAAATTAATCCTCAGATAACAGTGTACCGTCAAAACACTGTCTAAATTACACTGAGTGTATTTAACACTTTCATTAGTACGCGGCAAAATCAAAGGGATTGCGAACGTTTGATGTTGCCGGCTTTGTTGCGTAGACACCGGTTTAGGGTACATGGCCTTATTGCGACGTTGTTGTTTTATAATGAAGTCTCATTATGGAGGTAACAACTTCTACTGGTGTTGGGAGATGTAACTGCGAGATTGAACTATTATTGCCATGTTTTTGGAGTGATTAGGAGCAAATCTTGTTGTTGTATTGCAGCCAATGACAGATTATTCACAATTGGGACTAGGCAATATAATCGTTTGAATAAAGAACGTTTGCTCGTGTAATTATTTGAATGGAGAACGTTTGCTCAAATAATCGTTTGAATTAAGAACGTTCGCCCGTGTAATCGTTTGAATAAAGAACGTCCGCTCAATTAGTCGTTTGAAAAAAGAACGTTCGATCAAATTCGATTGGATAATGAACGGTCACTTGTGTAATCATTTGAACAAAGAATGTTCGCTCGAATTATCGTTTGAATAAAGAATATTCTCCCGTGTAATCGTTTGAATGAAGAACGTCCGCTTAAGTAATTGTTTGGACAAAGAATGTTCGTTTGTGAAATCTTTTGAATAAACAACATTTTCCCGAGTAATTGTTGGACTAAAGAAGGTTCGCCCGAGTAATCGTTTGGTTGAAGAACATTCCCTCAAATAATAGTATGACCGAAAGGGTGGTCATTCGGCCCCCAAACCAAGTACCCCTTTTATGATTTGGTAGTGGTCAACTGAGCCCACTGCTCCCGCAGGTAAGTCCGTAAGGTTTTTTTAATTAGTTTAAAGGTTCACCTTTTCAATTCAAACCAGTACTTCCTAAGATTAGAGCGCACAACCAAACAAACATACAAACTCTTCAGCTTTATAAAATTTATATAAATTTCACTTTTGTTATCTAACACTTTTCACGGAAACGGAACCTTTAAATTCTAGAAGCTCGATATAAACTCAAATAAATAACTCAAGCAAAACCGAAGATAAAGCAAAACAAACGTGCTATTCTTCATCGCACCAAAACAAGACATATTATACGCAAAAACTAACACAGAACACTTTACCCGACTGTGCAGAGGAAGGAAATGTCCTACATATCACGCTTGTACGGAGAAAAATGCACTTTTAGCCGCTCGATTTATTCGCAGTATACACTATACATTGCCGGTTGGCTGTGTACAGGAAACGCTTCGCCGGAACACGACCTACAATGGTTATGATACATTGTATTTCGCACGATAGCGCTAAAGTGATTCAGTAAAGGATGGATTTATAGGGGATGGGAGCTGTTATTATTTTTCATTTTATTTTAGTCTTTTTTTTGTGGATTTTCTTTGTTTATGGAAAGGAATTTGTTTGGGTTAAGAATGTTAACGCATGATATCTTTAAATTCAAATATCCAATATCTTCAATAAATCCTTTAAAGGTCACGTCGTGATGGCCCAGGGGTCAAGCCGTCCACCTTTCATGTCTGAAGTTGCGGGTTTAAAATCGAGTTCTTTATGACCCACGGGATCCTAGCAGTTACTAAATTAAAATTTTACATGGATAAAACCGCGGGTGATAAGGAGTAACTTAGGCTACTATTATGTAAAAAAAAGAATGAGTGTATGTATATAAATCATAAGTATATATCGTTTCTAAGATTGTGGACTATCCCTGTACAGAATTTCACTCGAATCGGATCAGTAGTTTAGGCGTGAAAGCGTAACAGACAGACAGTAACACAGACAATTAGCGTCACTTTTCTGACTGACCGACCGACTCTTTGACAATTCATAAGTACCTATAAATGGTCTAAGTGAAATAAATGCCTTGAATTTTGAATTTTGAGTAAAATATTAGTAAGGATGTTATAAACTAACCTATATATCTACCTATACTTGATTTCCTAATAATAAATAAAAAGCTAATCAAATCACCAAAAAATATCTAAGTTAGCTTAATGTTTAAGAAAACCAATGAACTAATTTTAATAAAAACATCTACCTACACCTGAGGCTAAAATTTAATTGCAAAACGAAAATACCTATTTATACTTTTATGAGACGACATTTCAGAACGTTAATATTTTTTAAATTTTATTTTAGTTCTGATACGATTTGAGTGGCAGAAATAAAACCTGAGTATGTGCGAAGTTTTCCAAACGTTTCTAAAGAAATAAAAACTGGAAATAAAATTCCGCTGCTTCATTTAAAATTATTATATTCGGAACGTTTTCGTCAGCTATAAGTAAGTTAGTGAAAATAAAAAGCTCCTTTCAGATTTCCATATCGTCATGTCTTTAGTATTTTCCCAACTATGTTGTGGTCCGCTCGAAGTGTAACTGGATGCAGTTAATTACCCAATGTTTAACATGAAGCGAATGTCTATCCTACCTTTCCAACTCATTTGAATCTGAATTCACGATATTTTGAAGACCTGAAAGACCTCCGGGACCTAATGTGTGTGTGCAGTAATGTAGGAGGGCTTGGAGCACCCCTCGGAAACACTTCTGCATTGCGTAACTAATGAATATAAAGTCAAAACACTTTTAACTATATGTATTTGGGTTTTAAAGAATGCTCTACTATTATATAAAGGGTTACATAATACCTAGTAGTTAAACCGATTGTTATCACTTTATAAACTTAGCGCCTTACTAATAAACGCTGCATAAAGTTATGACAGGTTTATACGTCAAAAAATGTATGGTTACACAGGCTTTATTCATTGCATAACTTTACACAGTGATTATTAGTAAGGGCATTAGTGTTACACTGATTGACTGACCGTTGATATATCAACGGATAGCCCAAACCGCTGGTCCTAGAGAAATAAAAGACTTTTTGAATATTGACCCTTAAATGGGTGGAATAGATGGAAGTTCGGGCGAAAACGCGGACAAAAGCTAGTAACATTTTAACAAAACTATTTGGACAAATATACTAATATTTAAATATACTAAGATACAATTAGTTATACCTAAATATATGTGTAAATAAAGCTAAATACAATCACACATACGTACAAAAAATTGTGTAATATTATACCCAATCTTTTGTACGTATACATATAGATAGGTTAATAAACATATTACAATCGAAATTTCAAAAGTCACCACAAGTTTTAAAAACACATCAAACGCATTAAATCCACTTTCATCCACAACTAGACTCCAAACTCCCCTAAAAAACACATCTCCACACCAAAACTTCACATTTCACACCTCCATACAACTCCCTACATACACACATAATGTATATGTATGTCTGTCTCACGTACAAAATACATAACTCCTGCACCGGGGTAAGAGACATTTGTCTCATAAAATATTCGTGTTACAAGAAACTATTCAGACACGCTGAATTTCTACATGTGTTCTTAGCTATGTAAATGTTTGTAATAGATTTTCTGACTGTCTTTTCATATTAATGTTTTGAATTTAAGCCTGAAATGTGGAGGTTTTTGGGGTTTTAATGTTAAATTTTGGATAAAAGAAATATAAGGTTTTTTCTTTGGAGGTTTACGTTTAAAATAAAAAAAATATCCTGGGACAACTCACACACGGTCATCTGATTCCAAACTAAGCAGAGCTTGTACGATAGAAACCAGACAACTGATAATATGTATGTACATATAATTTATAAATACATACATATTATAGATAAATTACACCCAGACACAGAACAAACATATTATGCTCATCACACAAAGTTTGTCCTGGGTGGGAATCGAACCCATATATATATGGTTACGACCAACAGGCCCGCCGGTTTGATTTATAGCTATCTACCAATCACTTGGCTAGTGTATATTCTTAAATTAATATCGCTGATCATTGTAGTCAAACCACATTGAAAAATGTCTTGACTGAATATTAAATGAAAGCAAAGAATAAAAGCCTTTCCACACAATGAGCCTTAATAAGGATGGTGTCGCTTAAAACCGGCCTAGCAAGACGTGATAAGACTTGAACGGTTATCTAGAATGGAATTGAAGCGCGCAAATGAATAGTAAGCAATAGAAAAGAAAACATTTTGAATTTTCTTTCAAGAAAATGTACTTTTTTGAAAGAATATTCAGAATTATGATAGAAAAAAAAAATATTTTCAGGGTCCGACTTTTTCTACTTTACAATAACGTAGCTGAGTTTAAAGCTCAAACATTCAATGTCCTCATTTCAGACTCCTCAAAGGTCTCCAATAACATAAATACCCTCATAGTGTTGTACCAAATTCATCGACACAGACAATCCCACCCCTAGCCCAGAGGTCTGAAACCACAACGCAATGGGTGCTATAACAGAGGCTCTTGTAACAACGGGACCCTATTACACCTTCACGACCCTGTTTCACTACGGTTTGAATATAAAGGACATACATTTAAGGTCCACAGATGTAGATAGGCCTGTCTCTTAATTTTGTGACAGATTTCTGTGAATAATTTTGGCGATTGGTGATATTTTTAAGAATTTTTGTTTTGGGTTATAGTTGAGAATAATGACGACTACATGAAATAATGACATTCTGTTTAGTACGTCCGTTAGACAGTTCCATATTTGTTGTTGTAATGAAACAAAATCAAAGAAACAACAGTTAAAGAAACAACAAAACATTAATAATTTTTTGCAAAATAAAAACTGACTTTCCTCGATTTCGGCATGATACCATCATCAGATCCTGGACCTGATGACAATGGGACCATTTGGGAAGTCTACCCTTTCAAACAAAAAAAAATTGTTTAAATAGGTTCGTAAACGAGGGAGGTATGCGTGAACAAACATAAATAAAAATACAAACATCCGAATTGAGAACCTTCTCCTTTTTTTAGAAGTCTTTGGTGGGATGAGGGACAGATTGTAAAGTCCCTCATCCTCCGTTGAAAAGGGAGGATCCTCCGACCAGACGGATGTTGTGTCTGGTGGGCTACTGCCCGACGGTTCTAGTCGGGATTGTTATACATGTTCTAATGTCGCCGATAACTCAGATATCGCGATGCAGGATCGTCAGTTGTAGTTTGCATGTTCTGCGATAGATGACGCCACAAGTCGGTTAAAAAGCATCAAAGTTTCGAAAGGTGGGGGCTTGCGACGTCACCGTTTAGTAAAAATTGTACCTAAGCGTGGCTTCACTTCTTCACTCACTGTTTCGTCAAAATAATAATATCAATAAATAAACAAATATATGCAACCGATTTGCTTGAAATTTCCTTTTAAATAAAGCATTGGAAACCATCTAATTTTCACTGCTCTCAAGTTATTCTCAATCGTGATTTTCCGTTATTTTCCAATATCCCGGCTAAAACAAGCTACATTTAAGCTTGCAGTCACTAGTTGTACGGAAGCTAGGCTATAGTTGAACCAAATGTTAGTTGTAGCTAACATTTGTTTCAAATATTCTGTGCGGTATATTGTCAACACAAAGCTGCAGAATCCTCTTTTGTAATAATTATTAAACTTTTCTCTCTCTGCGACAATGACATTCAACAAAGAAAAAAAAATACACACCAGCCAAAGTAAAACAACCTGCCACCGTAAAGTCCAAAAACTTTACCAAATAGCCCAGTCATAGCCCAGGCCACAACCTGAGGTATTCATGGCCGCTGTGACGTCACGTAATGGAGGTACCGTCATTACACGAGAGGTGGCGTTATGAGCGTCATCAGACGCGGTTACAACGTATACGAGTAGTGATGGGACATGTCCACTATCGATATCGATAGTTTTGGTAATAATGTGGAGGATAACGTCAACAAAATTAATTAAAAGCTTATTACGTAGGATTAATAAAAATATTTTCCTCGCTAAGGCCTAAATCTAAAAATAACAGAACATTTTCTAATAAAAATATAAACGATAAATTATTCACGAAATATCTCTAAAATTTAATTTGCTATAATATCGTTAAAGTAAGCAAATATCCAACTAATAAGGAAAAACATTTTATTCGTCCCTTGGGGCGAAATAACATGTCTCGGACGCCGTGTTTAGAAAATAAACAAAATTGTATCCATTTTGTTCAAATAATAACAGTTTTCCCGAATGATTTTATAGATACTTACCTGCTTATTCGTTTTGTGGTAAACCAATCATGCGGTTCACGTTAATTTTAATTCATTGCCATTAGCTTTCAATAAACTTAGCCACTGAATTAATTGAATGTGAAATTTTTAGTATGTGGGCACATTAAAATCTTGAAATAAATTGCCAGTGGTTTAACGATCGCCATACGTTTGACGTTGTGACCAATATGACAAATTCAATTCATATGTGCTTACTAAGTAGATCTAGGAACTCGCTGACATCCCGTGCTTCGGAAAACAAGTATAAATCCAGTTGGTTCCAGCTGTCAAACGAGTGGTCAGAAGCCAGTATGGTAATGGTAGGGTCGGGTCAAAACTAATTAATTGAGGCCGAACATTGGGGATTAATGTTGAAATTATCATGATAATGTATCTTCACGAAAACTCCAAACTAAGTTTTTTTTAGGAATCAGCTTTTGAAGAATTTGTTCTAAAAGCTGTCTTAAGTTTGAAAGCACTAAACAATATATATGGAGTCACATTGCTATTAAAAAAATACATTTTAAAATACACAAATATCGATACAACCACGCCCCATCCCTACAGAATCGAAAGGGTCCTACTACACTCATTTCACGTGACATTACTCCAGTTGACCCGTCTATGGCCGTTGTAGAAAATGACCGGTGTCCGAAGTTACAGGCGGTAGCGGAGCGAGTGTCAGTGAAAGATGGGCGAAGTTTTAATTGTGTGTCGTCAAAGTTAAATTATACGGTTTTAAATGGTTCTGTTGCTGCCTGTCTAGGGTTTAATTTTAGGAACAATGTACGGTTTGTTCTTCTCCGACTGTTTTGTTTACAAAAATAACTAATAGAATGGGATATCAATTTAAAATTAATGACCTTTCGCAAATTGGCTCTTTGATTTGAGATGCTTGTTCACTGAAAAGATATGAGTTAACAAAAAAATATTCTAATTCATAATAATAAATAATAAATGTATTTATTACCACAAGAATTTAGGTACATTGCACTGGTTACAAATAAGGTTCTTAATAATTATTTAAGCTATATAATAGATGCTTTGCAAGTCTTTTTATACAGTAATTTTAATCCAACGTAATATTGCCGTTCCTTTGAGAAAAAATAGGTACATTTTATGCTTGTGTTTTAGTAGCAAAAGTAAAAAAAGTAGTCCTCAGTCTGTCAGTCTGTTGCGATTTCACTACAAAATCACCGAACTTAATTTGACAAATGTGGCAGTAAATTTGAATCCAACGAAGAATGTACAGTCATTTTTATATGACGCTGACGTCGACGTAATAACCAACATTCACAACGACGACGGAGTCACGGACAAAGACAAAGATACAATGCAACCGCTCCCCGCTGCCTTCCATAACTCAAACCCGATCATTACACGAATATTCGACAATCATTGGTCCGAAGCGCGGGCATTTTTTACAAATGTCCCGGATTTCGGCCACGGGATAAAATGGGCCACTTTTCATCGTCGTTTCACTCGTAATGGCGGATCCTATGTAAGCTCGGTATGACGTCGGCGATAATACTCTATGGGTATGGGCATTGCTATTATAGTACAATAGGTAGCTTAGTTGCTATGTTCTTTTTGTGTTTGTAAACACCAGGGGTTTGTTTAAAGGACCGTTAAGAAATGGTAGTGGATTCGTAGGTTTTCTTGATACCGGTCAAGAGAGATTATGGGACAAATTTTTATTTTGATTCGCATTTCCCCCTAGAATTGGGGGAATTTGGAAATAAACCGCAGTACCAAGTGTTTATTGAAAAATCTAGTGCTAAGAAAAAGCGGTTTATATCTAAAATCCCCCCGATTTTGGGAATAAGCCGAATTCATAAGGAATGGAGATTAGCCAAATTCGCAAGAGATAGAAGAACGTAGAAGTGGCGTACACACTTCTACGTCCTTCTATCTCTTGCGAATTTACATAGGTACGCTTTCTCTGATCTCATTCTCATAGTTTGATTGGACGGCAATTCAATACGGTCTGTTGAGAGTTGAGGCGTTGGACCAGCTGATTTACGTGCTTAATAAAGTATGTGTTGGTCACACCGCCATCTTCTAAGCTACCGATTGCTTTGGCTAGGACTTTTTGCCCGACCTGTGAATCCAGGCCCCACCGCTCAGCAATAACTTATATGATGACAAGTCCAACACCAACGAGGTAGTTTCATCTATATAGAAACTTGTCAGAAGTGATGAATTCTGCACGTTATTGGTCAACGCTGATGCTTTTTCTGTATGAGAAGACTTTGCCATGTAGTCAAAAAATAACAAGCTGGCATTATCAAATCATTGATTTGAAAAGCGAGACACAAAAAAACTAACAAAAAATGTGCGCAAATTGAAACACTTACTAAAACAATAAACCCAACCCTAACTACCCTGAATCTCCAAATCAAAATCCAGAATCAAACCACTTAAAATCCTAAAACTTAGGAATTTAACTGCAAAAATCAATCTAAATTAAAGTAACATAGAAGGAATCCAGAGGCCATTAGTCAAGATTACTTGGCCGCCAAGATAAGCACACCACTATGTCTAGTACGAGTTATTTGGTGGAATAAGGCGCTCATTTCGAAACCATTTGTCGAACGCGATGTATGTACGGCTTATCATATTATTTGACGGTAAATTCTTATTGAACGGTCATCTGAAAGATCAGTGAGAATTTATCTTAGAGTTTGAAAGATTTCGGGATTGTAAAGTCGATTTTTTGTTTAAGGTCAGTTTAAAGTCGAAGTCAATGTTAAATTGTTTATTTTCATTAGGCTCATCTCATCTTTATCGCTCTATGGCACTTTTGGACGTCGTTTTCAAGAAATGAATCTAGACATCATTTGAATATAATTTTGGAATCAGTTTCACACACTTATTTCATGATAACCGGTTTAGAGCAATAGAACCTTATTTTTACGGACTTATAGTAAAAAGCATTAAACATCAAAATACATTAAAAAATTAAATAAGTCTTAAAACATACAATAGTAAAATAACGCTATAAAGCGATCGTTATTTTAACGTTAGCACATAATAAGGTATGTCATTTCACAATAAATATAAAGGAGTGCTATTTGCAATAAACATTAAAAACATAACATTAAAATGCAGTTATTTTAACTATAAAACCCAATAACGAACGATTTTGACTGTTATTTTAAAGCTATAGGAAAAAGCTACGCTGGAGTAGAGTTAGGCTGGATACACAGCCATATGACGATTATTGGGCCAAACGCACGACTCCATGGGTTGAACTTGATAGACGCTTTTGAAAAAAAACTGATACCAAATGACCCTATAATAATTTTTAGCTTATGTTGTCCTATTGCTGGGCCTTCCTTTCTTCCTTTCAACCCTCTCTATCCTGAGTCAATGTAGGCCAATTCTGCCTCCAAGCATCTAGCTCTTTTTGCCATCTTCTCTTGGGTCTGCCACGACGTCGTCGAACGCCTTCTAGGGTCCAAATTGTAGTTGAATTAGGCCATGATTCGTCGGACTTGCTGCAGACGTGGCCGGCTCATTCCCACAAAAGCTTGACTGCTTTTTGAGTGACATCGGCGATTTGTGTCTTGGAGCTTAGCATGCTATTTCTAATATGCGGTCTGTTGTGATTTTGATGTAATTTAACTAACAAAATGCTGCAAAATTATGACCCACAAAAATAATAACTGGGAATAGAGTACCGGTATAAATACCGGTTCCGAAAACCGGTACCAAGTGATAACGAACACTCGTAATTTCTGCAAAACTGTCACAACTCCACGAAGATAAAGTTAGGATGAAGTTTCTCATTCGGAACTCATTAGTTGCACATGTTTATAGTTACAAACATGTTTGTGAGTAATACGTTGCTATACATGCGAACTTTGGACGACGTTTGTACTGATTGTGAATTTAGTTTTGGACAGAAGTTGGATGTTATGATGGCCTAGTGGTTAAGACGCCCGCCTCTCATGCAAGAGGTTGCGGATTCGAATCCGGGAAGTATCAATGTGACTTTTTCAGTTCATATGCACTTTCTAAAGTTTATCTTAGTCATCACATGACATCGGTAAAGGAACATCGTCAGGAAACCTGGACTGGTAGTTATAAGTCTGAAATCGCCAATCCGCCTTGAGCAAGCATGGTAATCAATGCTCGTGCCTTCTCTGTACGAGAAGAGGCCTTTGTCCTGCAGTGGGATAGAAATAGGCTGTTATTATTATTATTATAGTGTACCTATTTCTGCACTAAAGTATCGTTACTGATTGCGTTTGAACGGTATAGATGTCGGTGTGGTTACAGGCATATGAGACATATCATCTTTGTCCCCGGGATGGCAATGTATCTAGTATTGCTCTAGTATTGCTTATTACTGCTTCGCTCCCGATGATTGTGGTGCGATGTTATTAATCATTCTCGTTAATTATCCTCATTTTTTCACAACATACTTAAAAGTTAGTCCAACTCGAATCTACAACGGTTCTAGCTCAAATCAGTGAGGGTTTTTTCTTTTCATATGTATGTACTTTGCCTGTACGCATTATGTACTGGCTCGTACCAAAATTCGAGCAGACAAAACCGCAGATATATTATTTTAATGAGAATACAAACAAACCATGCTGTGCTGCGCTGTGTGAGGCTACGCTCTGTTTAAAAACGCTGCAGCCTCGAGCAAGGCGGGCTACCCGCCCTGCTGAGTCGCGCTGGGCCGAACTGCACTATGATTTTTATGGAGCTCTGCCATGCTGCGCTGGGTTGAGCTGGGCTAGGTTTTTCAAAAATGGAGCAAGCTGCGTGCCCACCCTTCGCCCTCAGACGTGACTGTTAAAAAAACGTAGCTTAAGAAACATAGCACAGCACAGCACAGTACAGCGCAGCACAGATTGATGTTGCTTGTTAAAAAACGTAGCTTAAGAAATACAGCACAGCACAGCGTAGTACAGCGCATTATAGCTCGATGTTGATTTGTCACCTTAATACGACAAACGCAGTACCTATTAAAATAGTGAAAATTACTTTAAAAAATATTTTCTTCAATAAGCCTTATCGGCAGTTAAATTATTTTGCGAGCAATGCGACATATTTTTTATGTAACCGCAAGAAAAGGGTGGCTTACCCTTCTACGACGAATTATACATTTTTCCTTAGAAACTTCACAAGGAAACCAAAATCAGCTGATTAAACGAAACATTTTCTTTTCAAAATCAGCAAAAAAAAAACGGTTCCTTCAAATTTTCACTTGGGTGAAAAAGGCGAAGTGTGAGCCGGACTTGAACACGGAAGGTTCCGTATTATGAATCCAAAACCATATTATAATATTATGGTCAAGCAAAAAGACTTTGTAACAATCGCATTATGGAACGCAAACGTTCTTTGCACGTTCCTTAATAGACAAGGTTCTTTTAATTTTTAAATATGTACGTTTTGTAATTATCTATAGATAAAGAAATTATTTATATTTTTTAAATTTTAGTTTTGTTTGCACAACTTCGTATATTTTTTTAAATAAATGAACTAATGTATCTATACAAATCTTTGAAATAACATTTATTTAAAATGTGTACGTGTTTATTATGAAGTTTCTTACCCATTTTACTTTACACAAAACTATTTATTTATTTATTCATTTAATTGCTGATCAAGGGTAATACAGTAGTGTTAAAATTCGTTCTTCTTAACCTACCTTTCTGGCATACATTTTTACATAAAATGATTTATTTAGTATTAGAGAACAGATTTGTGCTTAATAGATGTAAATAAGTACATGCATCAACATAAAATTAGTACAGATTAACATTCATAACAATTACTTATATACATAGTAAGCATTAGATTATTATCGTCCATACGATACAATTCAAATAATAAATATTAACTATCTTTTAGAAATTGCGACAAAACTCAACTGTTTTACTAGAAAATGACGTTTTAAGTGCTTTTAATTTTTTGAGTTTTATAGTGAAAATATTAAAATAATAAATAATATTCGAATCCGGGCAAGTACCAATGTGACTTTTTCAATTCATATGTACTTTCTAAAGATTATCTTAGACATCACAGACATCGGTGAAGGAAAACATCGTGAGGAAACCTGGACTTGTAGTGATTATAAGTCTGAAATCGCCAACCCGTCTTGAGCAAGCGTGGTGATCAATGCTCGTGCCTTCTCTGTATGAGAAGAGGCCTTTGCCCTGCAGTGGGACAGTTATAGGCTGGTATTATTATTATTATTATCTTAAAACTTTACGTTACTCGGGACCCTGGGGTCCCGGTCCTTTGAAAGGCGTACGAGGGGCCGAAGCCAACTCGCAGAGGCCCCTTAAATAAAGCTTTATTATATGAAGTGAGGCACCAACCGGCGATTATCCCTACATGCACCACTCAAGTGCACCTAAGGTCAACCCCCGGATGGTGGTGGTCTATTGCAGGTCATGGAGTAAAAAAGTTATTGGACTATGGGTTTGGGTTGCTAAGATGGATTATTTATCCTAGACTATTGAATGGCTATGGCCCCTGCCTGGCCAATGCTTGTAAACATGGATTAAAAGGCAGGGGGTGACTTGCACACTCAGTAAATGGGCCCCCGAAAACGGCCGCTAGCACATAGTGACGTAGCGACAAGGGGGCAACATATATCGAGGTGCTTGAGGAGTGGAGAGGTATTCCACGGCTATCAGGACAATCCCGGAAGTACGGTCAAGATCCCTACCAGCATCTTACTGGAATACTTCCTTCCCCCGAGCAAATTTGCTCTTGCGAATCTCCACTCAAACCAGCCAATTAAGGCAAGAGTGAGGTGGGAGCCTTGTTCCTCGTCAGTGCTCACTCTGGCCGGCCAGTTAAGGCAAGCCAGAGATGAAGAACAAAGGGTCTCCCAGGAGGTCAGGTCCACGGGGTCGCTACTGCCCGACAGCTCGCCACAAGCTGCCCTGCGGGTTTTTTATTATTATTCCATTTATTTATTTTTTTACACATTAATTACATTTTTAAATATTAATATAAAAAAGAAAAATAACATTTAAAAATATAAAAAATAGTATCCCACCGGCATCGGGAACAGGATCCAAGCTACCGGTGGTCAGGGCTCCAGAGAGAGGAACCTCCGGACAATACGCGCCGTGTCCAGGAGTACCGCTTTCTGCACCAGACCCTTGACCCAGCTGCCTAGCGAGAGCCTCCTTAGATGTTGGTCGAGGCTCTTCGCTATTATGCCATTAGCCGTCACGACTATCGGCACAATGACTGCTGAATCCACATCCCACATGTCGACAACCTCGCGAGCCAAGTCGAGATATTTGGTCTGTTTATCTTTCTCAGCTTTCACGAGATTCTCGTCATGCGGGACAGCAATATCAACAATCACTGCACGACGCTCTAATCGATCTATCACCACTATGTCAGGCTTGTTAGCAACAACAGTCCTGTCAGTAATGATAGATCGATCCCAGTACATTGTGACATGGTCATTCTCAAGAACTGGGTCGGGCACATACCTATAGTACGGTACTTCTGCTTCCACAAGATTGTATTTCAGAGCAAGTTGCTGATGAATAATCCTGGCTACAAGGTTGTGTCTGTGCAAATAGTCTCCGTTAGCCAGACTAGAACACCCAGAAATAATGTGTCGGATTGATTCCCCGGGACGGTGGCATGCCCGACATATGTCAACCGTGCCGTCCTTCACAATGTATTTCCGGTAGTTGTTCGTCATCATAACTTCGTCCATTATCGCACAGACAAAACCTTCGGTTTCCCCAAAGAGGTCACCGAAACGCAGCCAGGATACGGACGCCAGGAAATCTACATCTGGTCCATGTAGGACTCGATAAAAGCGTCCGTGGAGCTCCTTGCTCTGCCATACCATCTTGCGGTCATCAGTATCCATTACTATAGGTTTGCGCCAGTTCTCGTTCGCTAAGGAGAGCGGGGTGAGGCCCTTGTCTACCCAAACTACATCTCGATGCATCCCCACGTCGGCATTCAGGAAATACTCTCTGAGACTGCATATCTCACGATTGTGCATGGTCTTGGCGTTGAGAAAGCCTCGACCACCACACTTCCGCGGAATATACAGTCTCATTACCGACGATCGTGGGTGATGCATGCGATTTGCGGTCAGCAAACTACGGATCCTTCTATCCAGGGCGTCCAGTTCTGTCTGAGTCCATTTGAGTACGCCGAAAGAGTACATCAACACCGGCATGACCCAACCGTTGAAGGCGCGCACCTTGTTCCCGCCTGATAAAAGACTATTTAAAACTTTATTCAGGCGGCCAAAGAAGCGCTCCCTCAACGCTTGTTTCATGTCGGCGATATTGATGCCTAACGCTTCCGACATACCCAAATATTTGTAGGTTTCGGTTGAAGAGAGGGACCTAAGGTGTATGGAATCCGAAAGTTGGGTCCCCCCGGATTCCACAATCTCCCCTCGCTTTACATGCATGACTGCACATTTGTCCACACCAAATTCCATCCTGATGGCACTACTGAAAGTTTCTGTTACCTTCAGTAGCTTCATCAGTTGCAATTCAGTGGGGGCAAAGAGTTTCAGATCATCCATGTACAGGAGATGAGATATAACCTGACCGCCTCTGCGCAACCGATAGCCTAGTCCTGAACCCTCCAACAATGTGCTGAGAGGATTCAGGGCCAAACAGAACCACAATGGACTCAGACTATCGCCCTGAAATATGCCTCGCTCAATCCTTATTGGTTCGCTGTTCTCTCGGATGTGCCGACACCCTGGATAGTGAAGGACCGTACTCCACTGCCCCATACACGACATCAAGAAGGTGCGCAGAGTTGCATCTACTTTATACAATTCCAGCACCCTCATGAGCCATGTATGTGGCACCGAGTCATAGGCCTTCTTGTAATCTATCCAGCATGTCGACAAATTCTTCCGAGAACGGCGAACCTGCTGACTAATGGCCATGTCAATGAGGAGCAGCTCCTTAGTACCACGGGACCCATTCCTACATCCATTCTGAGAAGCGGACATTATAGAATTATTATTAATATGACTATTAATTTTAGCTCTCAGAATAGATGTAAGAATCTTATAGACCGTGGGTAAACAAGTAATTGGTCTATAATTTTTGGGTTCCGTAGTACTACCTGATTTGTGGAGCAAGTGGGTAATTCCAGTAGTTAGGAATTGGGGTAGCGACCCAGACTCTAAGGCTGACTGGAACTGGGACGCCAGGCGAACGTGCGATCCTTGTAACCATTTAGCCCAGAAATTGTGCAGTCCGTCCGGTCCTGGGGATTTCCAATTAGGTAACGGACGGACTGCACAAGCTATATCTTGGGGGCTAATGTTTATAGCCCCCATTTCTGGTATTGGATCACACTTTCGCTCAACCTCCCGAATCCAGTCGCCCTCAGTGTGACTGACAGGCACCGACCAGATGCTGCGCCAGAATGAACTCATGGCATCATCATCCGGAAGGCGCGTGTCAACCACACCTTGGTCCGGTCGTTCCCAAGCCCTATATACCCACCTCTCATCACTCCGGAATGTGCGATTCTGAGTATATCGCTCTACTCTTCGCTTGTACCGACGAATACGGCTTGCCCATGCACTGATTTTCTGCTTCAGGAAGTCGATACGCTCTGTGATGCGGGGCATATAATCTTGGGAACTAATGTTAGTCCCCACAAACGCCCGCCTCACAAAGCGCATCACTCTAGGACGTGTATTGCCCTCCCTGAAGCAGATTAATTTGCCGATGAGTGCTCTAGCCTCACCAATACGACGCTCAATTCTGAACTGCCACGCTGGTATAGCTGGTTTAGGTCGTGTGACTCCGTCACTGTTTGGAAATTTGACTTGAGCCACACGACACGCTGCTACAGCTGCGCAGTACAAAATTGAGTGGGTATCAGTGAGGTCCTCGCTACTGTCAAAATAGTTCGACAGCAGCGAATCCAGAGCACACACCAGCGCCCTATTTTTCTTGTGCATGGGCAAACGAGGTAGTCGCGGTCTCATCTCAGGCGGCATAGAGCGATATTCCCGAAACGCACACTCCAAAGCACTCCTCAAATTATCATTGCACTGGGTACTCACGGATATAGTCTCACCATCATCCATCTCATCAATGCAGGGCGGTTGCGGCAAGCCACTGCGTGAATTTTGCGGCTGCACAGCGACCGCACCCACTGGCGGGGCGGGCGGGGCAAGACTAATCCGTGACTCTAGGCGTAGTCGATCAAGCACGGTGTCATCCAACATATGATTACGCTGGATGACACGCACCTGATCCGACAGTCGCTGGGCTGAAACATTGACAGCTGGTTCAAGCACCTGGAACAGAGAGAGCATCCGACCACGGTACGCAGTCATGTTACTTCCCCCCTCTGTAGCCCCAAAGTAGGCGCGCATAACATTTTCGTTAATGGAATGTGTCCATCTCATGCGCGCACTTCCACCGGGAGCGGGGACCCTGTCAGAGGCCGGTGGGCCTCGGAGTCCCAAGCATTCCGGCGGCCGGCGACCTCCCCGCCGGCGCACAGGTGGTGGCGACGTCGGCGGAGAGAAGTACTCGTCGCTCGAGCTCGACGCAACTGCCACGGCCGGTGTCACAGCGCTCACGGTGGGGCTGGATTCCGGCGGCGGCGAGGCGGAGCTGAGCGACGGGTCCGGAGGTGTTGGGCGTGCTTGACGAGCTGCGGCTCTTGTTATCATCGTCTTTTCATTATATATTTCATTTCATTGTATTTATGATAGTGACATGACATACGTCATGTCACTTTTGCTTTTCGTCATAATATCATTTTTTGTTGTACATTGTACATTTTCACAAGATACCCTGTTATTATTCCAATTTATCTATTGTGTCCTGAATATTTAGAATGATGTAATTTTTGTGATATTGTATTTGATATTATTATTTTAAATTTAATTTTAATTTTTCAGATTTTGAAAGACAATGACATTCGTTGGGTTGCCAGCTTATTATTATTATTATTATTATAGTGGAAATAAACAGTCAGATTTTGACTATACTTGAGGTTATAGCAGCGACAGAAATAAATACACAATTTAAAAATCCAAATCCAAATCCTTTTATAGTTCATGAGATACAGTGTTGAAAGAAGACGGACGCCAAAGTAATGGGATTCAGTTAATCTAAACGGAACCCTAGAAACAATTTTCAACCAAAATGGTTTCCTCTAAACAGTATTATTCAACCGTGGTTTATACATATTTATTTTATCCTGGCTGGTTTCCAGGGAAGGCGTGAGACCCAAACAGTTTTATATTTTGTACTCGTGTTTCGAGAAAACAGTCGATGTTGAAAACGGTATAGTTTTCAAAACGATATTTATTTTAAAGGGAATTTCGTTAGGATCCGATTCAGCGGGAATTTATTCCGGGTTTAGTTTTGGGTTAATGCGAAATTAAATGACGGTTTTATGTTATTGCGTATTCTGCATTTTGATTTTGTATTTTTGGGGTGTCGTTATTGTGTCAGCGGTTTGACGGTTTGCTTTTAAAGCGAAATGATGCAGAATTATTTTAATGTTGAATTTTTATATTAATATTTAGGTTGTTTAAAATATTGGTATTCTGTTCTATTTTGATGCCTGCTCAATGAAAAGGATAAGTGCTTATGTTACTCTAAAAAAAATACACAATATTAAAATCAATTTACTGGTTTCATCGAAAGCATTACAGACAGACAAAGTCAGTTTTGGTTTAATAATATGAGTAAGGATTTAGATTTATAAACTAATTTTACTAGTATAGATAATATCTGAATTTCTAAAAGCTATTTCTGTATTTGGTTAAAAAAAAAAACGCCTCTAGAACAAATTCTCGTTAAGTAAACACAAACGCCTCAAGAATTGCATTTTGGCTACGCCGTAGCACTCGTAGCTGTCACAGCTACGAGTGCTACGTCGGCGTAGCAAATAATCGATTCCCACAGAACATTGTTGGACGTGTATTTTGTTAGTCGACTACGACAAAGCAAAATAGAGAGTTATTATTTTTACTAGTATGTATTATGTATTGTAAAAATGTTCTTATGGTATATGGTTAAAGACAAGCTGTCGTGATCGTTTTTCTAACTTTTGAAGGGGAGCAATTTTGATATTCATTTATTTTTTGCTTAACTTTGACCATGTGCACATAATTCAGTCAAAAAAATTTTTTGTTGCCGTTTTTTGACACATTTTTTTCTGAGGCTAAGTTTCTTCTAGATGTAGCGTAAAGATATATAGCCTATAACTTTCACAGATAATGTAGCTATCAATTGGTATAAGACTTTTAAAATCAATTCAGTTGATTCAGAGATGACAACATCAGTAAACACAAACTTTAGCTTTTTATAATAAAAGTATATTATTATGTATTTTTAAATTTTGTAAATATGTATATTAGTTTCAGTATCAGATGACCGTGTGTGAGTTGCCCCAAGGTTATTATTTATCAGTAAATGTCATTTGTGTGTGCCTGTCTAATACAAAAATTACTGCATGCACATGTAACTAGACCTCCTTTATTTTAAAATAATTTAGAAAAAAGTATATTTTTCAAGCTCCAAAAACAAAAAAGTCCCTGATCAAATCATTGTACAATTTAATTTGTTTTCCCCCTACTGATCACTCCGTATTAAAACTAACTAATATATTGTTCCCGACATTTCCTTTTTCCCGATTTAATTAAAAGACAAACTTTCTTAAGTTCAGTCGGAGTTTTCCGACAGGAAACAACGCGTGATGTTAAATTTCCTTTTAGCTTTCTTCGATTGGTCGTGTTTAGTTTGTGAATAAGTTTCATTTACCTTTTGACTTAAATTGTTTTTTGTTAGAAAAGCGACAATTTCTTTTTTCTAGCAAAAAAAACACGCTTTTAAAGAATAGTTCCAATCCATTTTTTTTTTACTTTTTAGTCGGAATTTCTTGGGCTATGCCGTCCGTGCATATTTATTATGCGTTTTGCTAGATTGCATCACATAAAATATCACACTAGTAAACACTGCTTACTTTTTTTGGAAGTGATCTATGAAACAATAGCGATACTGCACCATTATTAAAAAAAACAACCTATAAGCAAAGTAATTTTGTCTAGCAAAAAAACTTTTTAAGAGCTTTACACGAGTATTAAAAAAATTTTATTTAAAGAAAATATTAGATACCCTTTTATTATTTATAACACATACATATTATAGAAAAATCTAGAATTTCAAACACTACCGAGTGAAGCTGGGGCGGGTCGCTAGTAACTAAAAAAAAATAGTTTATTCTAGTCGTCTTAATAAAAAAAAAAATTGCAACTAACTTTACACTAAACTAAACTTAAACAAACTGTTTATTTATAATTAAAAACTATAAAGAAACAAATTTGGCTTCGGTTGAAGCTTGCCTAATTACAGTTGGGCCATGTTTAACTAGTGTTTGCTTATTATAAACTTTGCTTTTCGTTTGGAGGCAGCCTTTGTAAGTGTGTTCTCGCGTGGAACCAGCCTTTTGTAAATGTGCTCTCTAAAAGAGCTTCTATGAAGAGCTCTTTTGAACTAATATTTAGGTTTTGGGGCTAATTAAGAGATAAAATTGTGCGTTTCTCTTTTCGGTATTTTGTTGGCTTTTGGCGGTTTGTGACTTTTAGTTGAAAATCTGTTTGTCTTTAAGTTTGGTGTTAGTTTAGTTCTGTCCTTGGAAAGCATGGAAACTCGTTGATGAAGAATAAAATGAAAAAAATATTTATCTTGAGAGCCAATTATTTTGGAATAGAAATGTAGTTGGAACTGAAGTTTCATTTAATCTCAGTTTTTGCAAAAATACATGCTTATAAATTAATATTATAAAGCTGGAGAGTTTGTTTGACTAAACGCGCTAATCTCTAGAAATGCTGGTCCGATTTGAAAAAATATTTTTGTTTCGGATAGGTCAATTATCGAGGAAGGCTAAATAACATCAAGCTACGACCTGCGGGAGCGGAGTAGCAAGGAAAAATGCGGGAAAAAATGCAAGGATAACTAGTATAAATAATGATCGGAGTTTTTCATACATGTGTTGATATAACATAACATGAACAATATAATACTTGCCATTTTATCGGAATTTTAAAATACCAGGAACTCAGTGTTATCGATATTGGCGTATGTTTGGCCTCAATGGAAAATAGTTAAAAAAAGTTTTTATTCATTTGTTTGTTTATTTGTTTAATACGATAATTTGTGGAACTACCAGTTGTCGTATTAAAAAAACTGTCTTTTTTACAAAATGGTATACTGGCTGGGTGATATATAGAATTTACTACAGTTATAGAATTTAGTAAGTATTTTCATCGTAAAGAGTAGGTATCCAAAAAGAGGTAAAAAGTGGATGGAAGTTTGACAACCACGAGGATGAAGCCACGAGCCAGTTTTGTATACGACAGCCAGATATATGTAAAGAAAAGTGTTAAAAATACTAAATACTATTTTATTCAAATAAACCATTTACAGGTGCTTTTGAACTATCAAGAATAATGACGGACCTGTTGGCCTAGTGGTTAGTGACCCTGACTGCTAAGCCGGAGGTCGTGGGTTCAATTCCCACCCAGGACAAACTTTGTGTGATGAGCATGATTGTTTGTTCTGTGTCTGGGTGTAATTTATCTATAATATGTATGTATTTATAAATTATATAAGTATGTATATCAGTTGTCTGGTTACCATAACACAAGCTCTGCTTAGCTTGGGATCAGATGACCGTGTGTGACTTGTCCCAAGATATTTATTTATTTATTTTATCAAGGGCCCAGTCTGTTACAAAATTGAATCAAGTTGCTCATTTCTTCAAAAAAACTAAAAAAACCCGTGGGAAGCCCTGGGGAGTCAGCTAGTGTTCAATATTTTTTAACCAGCCAATCACAGCTTCTTAAATTTCTTCTACCATTTTACAGAAAACGTACAACCAAACTTTCCAAATCAGTGTAAATTACAAAGTTTCTGTCTCAAAGTGAATCCCTATCCAAAAATCAGTTAGCAAAGACAATATTTTAGCAAAACTGAAAGTCGGTGGAGATAAAGTCGCGACTTCTGCCAAGACGTTCGTCCGTAGTGATTATCTGTTGGCTTCAGCGCTGAAGCCGCTGCTTTGCACCAAACTTTTTGGACTTCAGCCAAAAATATGGACACGGACACTTTTATATTAATTGTGGACGGCTTTGAGATTTATTTAGTGAAATGTGCACTAAAATATAACAAAACTAGCTTTTATCTATATTGCCCCTTTAGGGGTAGAATTTATCAAAAATATTTCTTAGTGGATACCTACTCTTGACAAAGAACATCCCAACCAAGTTTTATGTCTCTAGGACCAGCGGTTTGGGCTGTGCGTTGAAATATCAACAATCAGTCATATATAGATCACTAACTTTTGTCCGCAGCTTCGCTTGCGTTAGAAAGAGACAAAAAGTAGCCTATGTCACTCTCCATCCCTTCAACTACCTCCACTTAAAAAATGACGTCAATTCATCGCTCCGTTTTACCGTGAAAGACAGACAAACAGACAGTCAGACATACACACATAGCAACTTTTCCATTTATAATATTAGTATGGATTTGAAGATGCACTACTGGCCAAATGTGAACACATCAATCATCTATCTAGTCTTTTCCCGACTATGTTTGGGTCGGCAAACAGTACAACGGAATACACCACAGTTTCAAATTATGCTACTGTTTGATAGACCTCCACAACCCAGTAACTGGGTAACTAAGGGATATTCCCTTGGTTACACTGACTGCCAGACTTTATGGCTTTCAACTATCTATAATGACTATCTTAGATTATTTCATTTCTGCAATCAACTAGTAATAGAGTCCTTTAAAAAGGCAAAAGCAACAATATTTATATGTTTTACAAAACTTATGTTTTAATACTGTTTTGTTAAAATGTTTTTTTTTTTATACTATCGTCCCTTGCAATATAATGATTTTACTTCATCGCTTAATATCTAAATCGAATTTATAAAAATATGTCATAAGTCTATTTTATTTACTTTTCCATCATACCTTTCAATACATGAAGCCTTAGAAGCAAGAAATGTCCAAGTACCTTCGCTATTAATTTTATTTGAAAACCTTTTCATAATTTTATACTAAATCCAAACCGTCAATATTTTCTTTTGAGGGAAAATTTTTCATTCCATAAATGCTTTAGGGTGGAAGTAGTGGGTAGTGCAATGCGCTGCGGATAGACCGACGAATGGGAATGCTGATACATAATTATGACGTGAAGCTTTGACTTGAACTCATCTCATTATGGGTTTAGAGAGACATTTAGAAATAACGACTGTTTTTTATATAGATATATAGGCCTAGCTGTCTCCCGCGGTTTCTAACATGTTATGTTGTTTTTAGGGTTCCGTACCTCAAAAGGTAAAAACGGAACCCTTATAGGATCACTTTGTTGTCCGTCTGTCCGTCCGTCCGTCTGTCAAGACCCTTTTTTTCAGAAACGCGTTGAGATATCAAGCTGAAATTTATATCACACACTCAGGTCTGCTATCTCTCAAATCATTGAGAAAATCAAGTTTTCAAATCAACGCAATAAAAAGATACGGCTGTTTATATTGCATATTTAGACATTTGCAAGGAAATCAAAACCTACAGGGTACTTCCCATTGACCAAGAATCATGAAATTTGGCAAGAAGCAAGGTCATGTAGCACAAGTAAAGGAAAAACTTGGAAAACCGTAAATTTGTAGTTAGTTCACATCCGTCCGTCCGTCCGTTCGTCTGTCTGTCAAGACCCTTTTTCTCGGAAACGCGTCGAGATATCAAGCTGAAATTAATATCACACACTCAGGTCTGTTATTTCTCAAAGCAATGAAAAAATCAAGTTTCTAAATCATCGCAATAAAAAGATACGGCGGTTTATATTGCATATTTAGAAATTTGCAAAGGAATCAAAACTCAAAACCTATAGCCGTCTATAGGGTACTTCCCATTGACCGAGAATCATGAAAGTTGGCAAGAAGCAAGATCATGTAGCACAAGTTAAGGAAAAACTCCTAAAACCGTAAATTTGAAGTTACTTCACATCCGTCCGTCCGTTTGTTCGCCCGTCTGTCAAGACCCTTTTTCCCAAAAATGCGTCGAGATATTAAGCTAAAATTAATATCACACACTCAGGTTTGCTATCTCTCAAAGCAGTGAAAAAATCTAGTTTCTAAATCAACGCAATAAAAAGATACGGCGGTTTATATTGCATATATAGACATTTGCAAGGGAATCAAAACTCAAAACCTATAGGGTACTTCCTATTGACCGAGAATCATGAAATTTGGCAAGAAGCAAGGTCATGGAGCGCCAGTAAAGGAAAATCTCTGAAAAACGTAAATTTGTAGTTAGTTCACAACCATCCGTCCATCTGTTCGTCCGTCTGTCAAGACCCTTTTCCTCAGAAACGCGTCGAGATATTAAGCTGAAATTTATATCACACACTCAAGTCTGCTATCTCTCAAAGCAGTGAAAAAATCAAGTTTCTAAATCAACGCAATAAAAAGATACGGCGGTTTATATTGCATATTTAGACATTTGCAAGGGAATTAAAACTCAAAACCTAAAGGGTACTTCCTATTGACCGAGAATCATGAAATTTGGCAAGAATCAAGATCATGTAGCACAAATAGTGGAAAAACTCCGAAAACCGTAAATTTGTAGTTAGTTCACAACCGCCCGTCCGTCTGTTCGTCCGTCTGTCAAGACCCTTTTTCCCAGAAATGCGTCGAGATATTAAGCTGCAAGTCTGCTATCACTCAAAGCAGTGAAAAAATCAAGTTTCTAAATCAATGCAATAAATAGATACGGCGGTTTACATTGCATATTTAGACATTTGCAAGGAAGTTAAAACCTATAGGCCCGAGTCACACCGGAATGGCAACGGCCGGCAACGGTGCGGCGAGCACCTTCAGTGTGAAATAATTTTAAACTTTAACCACATACTTAAAAGACTAGTATCGCTTGAAAAGCTTGAAAAGGTCGCGAGGCCGCCAGCGGCCGCCAGCGGCTGCCAGCAGCCGCCCGCGGCGCCGCGAGCGGCCGCGCGCCTTTTGTTTCTAGCGACGCTGGCGGCCTCGCGGCGCCGCGGGCGGCCTCTGCCGGCCGCTGCCATTCCGGTGTGACTCGGGCCTTAGGGTACACACGGCTACACATCAAGCTATACAAAACCAGTTTTAGCTGACCTCGCATTTTGTATGTTTTTCGTTCAATTAGAAGTCAGCTTATACTGGTTATGTATAGCTTGATGTGTAGCTCACCGTACTTCCCATTGACCAATAATCATGAAATTTAGCAAGAAGCAATGTCATGTAGCACAAGTAAAGAAAAAACTGCGAAAACCGTAATATTGTAGTTATTTCGCTAAAAAAAACAAATTAACGGAACCCTCGTTGCGCGAGTCCAACTCGCACTTGACCGGTTTTTTTTATTTATTTACACTTTATGCACAAAATGTATGTACAGAGGCGTACTTAATGCCTTAGGCATTCTCTACCAGTCACAGTCAACCACCGGTAGTGCAGAGATATGATGGCAGGTGCAAATAAAAAGTAAAAAAAAAATGTTTTTTGGATACTGCTTCGCTCCCGTGGGTCATAGCGTGTCGTTGTACCCTATGTCTTACTCTGATAAATAAGCTATATCACTTTTTTTTCATCGAAATCCGTTCCGTAGGTTTTGCGTAATAGAGTAATAAACATACACACACATACATACTTTTATATGTATAATATTAGTAGGATTATTCAAAATTATTTCGTCAGTGGACTGAAACTGGACTTATTATAGATTTTTTATCCCCGAATACTTAAATGTCACTTAGTTTTAAGATGCTCTTAAATCTGTTGCTGTCCTTACTTTATCTCTTTAGAGTGACAAATACAGCAACAGTTTTTTTTTGGTTGGAAATGATCAAATGATTTCTCCGACAGCGCTTTAAAGTTATGTGACGTTAGAGTAAACAAGTTTTTTTTAACGGATGGGAAAACATCAAATGACTTCACTCGCCCTAGTCGGGGTGGAAGGGAGTATCAGTTTCTTCATGATATTCATGTTCCTTCGATTTCAACTATTCCGCATCCCCGGCAGGATTTGGGCATTTTTTTTTTTTGGGAGCAGGAAATCATCAAATGATGTTGAAATGATGATCATCCTGTCCTGGGTGCGGCGGGAGGGCGTGTCAGACTTTTACTGACTAAAACCCACTCATGTTCCTTCGGTTGCCCTTTATGTTCAGGGGTCACGGTAACTATTATAAACATTCCGTAACCCCGGCAGGCTTTGGGCATTTATCCTCTAAAATGAAGGTGCAAAAACATTTAATGTTATTCAAAAATATCTTACTGAATTTTAGCGTCGTGACGTCCTCGTCTCGTCACACTTAATACGGATATCTGCAGTAACGATGCCAGATCGAAAGTATTTCATAAATAATGAGATGTCGTTGACTTTGCGATGCACTGACGATACTACTGGCATCATTAAAACGAATTAATAGACCGTAAGGCCTTATAAGTGATCTCAATGCTTGCTTTGGAATCTTGCAGTTTTTATGTAAGTTTGCGATTTTTATTTCATATTACGTTTTTTATTTTTATTTTCTGTGACTATTGGTTTTCTGTTTCCTAGTGCTTTGGTGTTTTTATAAGGAGAACATTATTTTTTATTTTTAAATGTAGTTTTTGCTCGTGAGTGGCTAAAGATAGTCAAAATAGACTGACCTTTTTAAGGTTCTGCAAGTCCGAACGAAAATTGTTTTTTTTTTTCTGCTACTCTGTCTGTACGACGTGTCCATTTATCTCTGAATGTACTGAAAGCCTTAAAAGCTGAATTCCCTAAACAATTATTTACTAATCAAGAAAAACCCACAACAACGGAAACTGAGTCCGACTAGAATAGTCTGATTTACAGACGTTCTGGCATCTAAGTACCCGTAATAACTGTCAAAAATATACATAACAACTCGGACCAACGACTGTGCGTGCTTACCTAAGCATTAGATGCCAGTGACTTACCAGATGAACTTACTTAGAAAGTATCATGAGAGGCATATATGCTAAAACTACTGGACTAGCACGACCTATCAACTCCTACAACAATTATAATTGATGCCAATATTACTAAAACCATCAATGAAACACATATAAGAACAAAAAGGAAATACCTTCTCAAAAGGAAAATACCTTGAAATCAAACTGAACTCCGAAATCCCTTAAATTTTTATCGAAGACTCTACAAAATCAAATGTAAAAAAGCCATTAGGAAACTCCAAAAAGTTTTTTTATTAAAATCTTTGCAAAAGAAATTGTTCGCGAACATTATGAAATTATTTCAAACGGCGACTCTTTAGTACTTATTACTTTATTGAAATTGAAAAATTTAACGTTGAAAAAAGCCAACATACCTAGCGAAAGTTTTCAAACAATTGAAGCATTGTGAATAGGGATTGCAATCCGGTCCGGCGGATCCGGTAATCCGGCGGATCCGGTACGTTTTTGTTGCCTACCGGATCCGGCATTATCACCGGATCCGGTGGCCGGATCCGGTAATTAAGAAAAACGCAATTTCTCTGATCAAAATCGTGCAAAAGTACTAAAAAACACGGCGTATGCAAAATCGTACAGTATCCATAAGCTATTGATTTAGAAAATTTTAATTTGGATTATAGAAGAATATATGATGTTGATTTAATTAAGTTTTTATGAACAGGTTAAACTTAATTTAAACCATAAATAATTCACTGTTGTTTGTAATCTTTGAGACTGATTATTATAATTATTATGTAAGGTGTCTCAGTAAGAGTGCACTTTTCATTTCAAAATAAAAACAAGTATTTTATGATAGAATTGTGATATTTTTAATGTATTGTAAAGAAGACATGTTCCGATTAATTATGGATTAAAATATCTGGCAAATGACCCCCACGGCTCCAATGATAAGCCATTACTCTTTTTATGAAATTTGCTATGACTTTTGCACAGAGATGTAGCTGTATCTCACCGATGACGCGTTGGATTTCTGGTTTGAGCTCAGGAATTGTTTCGGGTTTTTTCGCATACACCCAGAAATTTCACAAAACCCCAAAGAAAACGCACGGCGTTAAATCGCTCCATCTTGGCGACCAGTTGACATCAGAATTTCGTGAGATGATGTGTTTTGGAAATCGTTGCTGCAATAAATCGATTATTTAATGCGCGGTGAGGTTGCGCCGTCCTGCTGAAACCATATATTGTCAGTTTTTTCAAAATTGTTAACAAATCTTCGAATGGTTGAAAATTTGGCAAACTTTGCGAGCGGTTTCATTTTTGTAATGAGTTTTTACAATTATAACGCGTTGTTCTTTCGAGAAGCCCTCAATTTTAATAATTGGAATAAACAGAGGTGACAACAGTCAAATTTCAGAGTTGCCACATGCATGAAAAAATAATATTCCAATTTTAAAAAGTGCACTCTTATTGATACACCCTTTATAATAACTGACGGAAAATAATCCATACTAATATTATAAATGTGAAAGTAACTTTGTCTGTCTGTCTCTTCTTCTTGCCTAAACCACTAAACCGATTTGAATGAAATTTGGCACAGATTTAGTCTGGGACCTAAGAAAGGAGATAGGATAGTTTTTATCCCGGAAATTTTGCGGGATCGGGAAATATTATTCCACGCTGTCGATGTCGCGGGCAAAAGCTAGTTATAAATAAAGAAGAGTTGGTTTTCGTACAAATTCGTTTCTATTTTTTCCCGTAGATTATTTCACATAATATGCCATGAAGTTAGAAATATGCGCTATGTTGAACACCCAAAATACCAATCCGGCCGGATCCGGCCGGATCCGGCGGAATTCTCGTGAATCCGGCCGGATCCGGCCGGATTCAAAATTGTACCGGATTGCAATCCCTAATTGTGAACGATTTTTTTTCTATTTTAAAATCTTTTGTTGTAGTTTTTCTAGTTCGGTGAAATAGATTGGATTCGATTAAAATATCTTTTGTCCATTATTTGTGAGCTCAACGTGAGAAAATGAAAATGTACTTATAGTGTCTGATATTCAATTGTTATCATTCTGAAATTTTTTTTTAATAAATATATCATTGCTCCACTCTACTTTGTGCCCTCGCTAGAATTTTCTCGGACACTATGGATGCGTATACAAACAAAACTAAAATACAAGAATTTGCCCCGAGCGGGAATCGAATCGTAACCGGCAACTCAACAGTCAAGCACTCAAGCACAACAACGTCATCGACACTTTTTTAACACCTAGTGATACTGACAATAGATCACAGTTTTATACTACAAAAGCTGCCTCCCGCGGTTTCGCCCGCGTTAAAAATGTTAAGGGTGAAAAACCCTTATCACTAAGGGGTATAAAAAATTGATAGTAGCCGATTCTCAGACCTACTGAATATGCACATGGTAAAAATCGGTAAAGCCGTTTCGGAGGAGTAAGGTAACTAACATTATAACACGAGAATTTTATATATTTATAAGATAAATAAATAATAAATATCTTGAGACAACTCAATCACGGCCATCTAATCCCAAGCTAAGCAAAGCTTGTACTATGGTAAGCAGACAACAGATAACCATACTTACATAATTTATAAATACATACATATTATAGATAAATTACACCCAGACACGGAACAAACATTCATGCTAATCACACAAAGTTTGTCCTGAATGGGAATTGAACCCACGACCTCCGGCTTAGCAGTCAGGGTCACTAACCACTAGACCAACAGGGGCAAGACATCATATAAAACATAGAAAATACACCATATTTTGGTATGTCTTCTTCACAACGCCATAAATTATCAAAACACAAGACACTTTTACATTTAAAATTATTTACCCTTTAAATTCACAGCTTGAGTTAAGTTATTGCCAAGGAACTGTTTTCTTGATAAAAATTCAAGATATATATTACTGTTTAGATTTGCCAATGGCAAAATACGATGCATTGTAGGGTTGCCACTGACAGCTCAAGCGGTGCCAAACCGGGGTAGGGGTGGGACCATGTCGATATATTTTGTACGTTTTTATATTTTTTGAGTAAATTTTTTGGGTGTGGTTTTTTGGCGATTTTTTTGGGTAAGTGATTTTTCGGATGTTGTTTTTTGGTGAATCTTGGAATTATTTGAAATGTGACTTTGCTCGTAATTGTAATTTAGACTTGAGTTTTCAGTTAGGTATACATAAATGTAAAATGTTTAAATAATTAAGTAGTTTTTTACACCCAGAAATATTTGAATTTCTCAAATAAATGAAATGGGTTGCGGAATGTTTATAATAGTTACCGTGACCCTGGAACATAAAGGGCAATGAGAGGAACATAAGTGGGTTTTAGTCAGTAAGAGTCTGACACGCCCTCCCGCCGCACCCAGGACGGGAGCAGTCATTGGATGATTACCCACTCACCAAAAAAAAAATGAAATGTACAAAGTGCAGTCCAATATGATTTTTTTATATCGTTAGATGGCAAAAAAACTGACGCTTCACCTTACGTTAAAAAGACTCCGTCGTTTAATTGACAGCTGTAATAGCAGAGATACAGTCAATACTCACAGATTGACAAAGATATGATATATCTCATATGCCTGTAATTGCATCGGCAGTCGCTTACCCATTCAAATTCAAACTCAACAACACTGCAATTTACCATTCTGATGTGATATTTTGCTCAAAATTATATTCTTACATCCACATATTACATACAGACCAACACCCATTAAAACTTCTCACACACCACTACAACAATTAATTTAAAAACACCAAAAATAAATCCTATCCACCATTACACAAATCCCGGCAAGCATCGATAAATAACAGAATATCGATAACCATCCCCGCCCACCGCATTAGTCGAGTGCAAGACGTGGCGATAGGCCAACGATAGCCTGACTTATCGATACAAACGGCGCAACACTAATGTGTTTGCGATTCTGAGTATGGAGTTATTTGTTAGAAGTATGTTTGTGTGTGTTTAGATGACTTTGGGGTTTTTTTAATTTTTGGTGTGTGACTTTTAAGGATGATTGATCACGATTTTTGAAATGATTACAATAAAAAAATATCTTAACTCAAACTAGTCAAAGTAGTTTGTGTTATGAATACATACAAATTCATTACTTACAAAGAAAACATTTGCGTAGACCATTAACGCAAATATTCGTTCATAGTTATACTTTAAACTTTCGCGTTGCATATTAATATTTTACTGTTTTACGGGATTTAACGCGCACGTACCTTTTTTAATTGTTTTTCGCTTGACGTTTCGGCAGGGTTACACCTGCCATGGTCACAAGCAGACTGTTCGGCGACACTTCGATGAAGATGAAGATAGATTTTCATCTACCCTCAATGTTGACGATTGTCCACTATAAAGCCGCGTACACACTACACTCTGTGTCCGGTTTTTTTGTCGACTTAAAATCGCTCGTTCATAGTTATAAAAAACTTATTTTTAAACACAAGCTTTCGCCCACATAAAGACGATACCCATCCAAGTCTTCCAAAAATAGGGTTATTTTTGGAAGAATTGGCAATTCCAAAAATCCTTTCTTAGTGGTTACCTACTTTTTACAAAGAAAACTTGCAGGGTGTGCACCGTTGGAGTTTCAAGTTTCACGGAAGAGCGGTATGCGTTGATATATCAGTGTGCGTTGGTATATCAACAATCAGTCAGTCAGTTTACCAGTTAATATACCTAAATAACTTTTTGCCACGATTTTTTTGAAACGATTAACTTCTTTGAAACGATTAACCCGTACCTGGTATTATTCACTTTCGATTTTAAAATCTGAAACAAAAACTACAGTAACATTTAATTGCATTGACTTGAATGTTTGTTTTTTAATATCTCTGAGAATTTGCAGACTTGGATAATACTACAGCTAGTACTTTTACAATAAACGACTTGTTACATCATGTTCACAGTACCTTAGATTCAAAATGAATAATGTAACCACATTTTTGTAATATATTGATTTTAAAAAAGTTCTTGGAGTCTCTTACTCGTTCTTCACCATTGACACCTATTGCTTAGAACGAGCTACTAGCTTCAATCTTCTGACTGACTGACGCCTTGACAATTCAAATGTTGTATGAGGGGTAGGTAAAAATTTTACCTTGATTTATTCGCGCTCTTTAGAACTGAAGAAATTCATTAATGTCATTTTTTCCTGATTGTTCTTTCGACATACATTACTCTTAAAACCTTACCTAAACATACTTTACACTGTTTTTAGCGGGATTTATTGCGCACATACTTTTATTTTTGCTTACCTAAACATCTTCATCTTATCCTCTATTTTCTAGCTGCACTGAGCAAACTACTCAAAATTAAATTCCCTTCACCGTTGCAAAATAAAGCGTCGTACATTCCGCCATAGCTGCAAACATATTTTCCTTTAGAATAATATATCCTGGGAATATTTTTGCTCCTCAACAGGCTGTGACGTCACGACTAGCGCTCCGCTTATTGAATTTCAGAATAGTTTTCGGTGGATGTCAGCAGTGTATTTTTGGATGTATGTTGTTGAAAGGTTGTTGGATAAATATAGGTTTGTGATGGGGCTTCGTCTGCTAAAATCGTGTCCGCCTCCTAAGACTTAGGCCGTATGTCCACCGCCGTCGTCACCGTCACGTCACCTGAGTGAGAATGAGATAAATAAAAAATAAAATATCCCGGGACATCTTACACACGGCCATGTAATCCCAAGCTAAGCAGAGCTTGTGTTATGGTATCAGACAATTGATATACATATATTAAACTAACCACCTTACGAGCAGCTATGTGCTGGCACAGGAGCTGAATTCTTACGTTGTCACAGGATATTTATTTATTTATTTATAAGGGATTTATGTACATGAAGATGTCGATGAGAATCTAATAGTACCTTATGCTAATATTTAATACGTTAGTCAATAACATACTATTTTCGCAAAAACAATTAATCAACTTTATCAGCGCTTTAACGGTAAAACACAGTATCTAATACTAAAATACTCCAGCTAAGTTAAAATTATTACTAACCAGTACAACGCACGCCCGCACGTCCGTCGACATGCAAATTGTCTGTCACTGTATAAATAGTCTACGTCAGTGGTGATAAAGCTGCGTTTACAATGGCATTTCTGGTAAAAAATATATAATTTATCTTTTATTCTCTCTCTCTTATTAATAAAAAAAACCAACTGCAATTTCGGAAGTCGCTGGCTGTGTTTCTGTTTTATGTAATTACGTAAAATATTGTTTTATATTTGAGTCTGTAATTATTTTTTCTTTATTTATTTGTCGTTATGGCCCAGTGGTTAAGGCACCCTCCTTTGCCTCTTCTGCATGACAGGTTAGCAACCGAACAAGTAAAAAAATCTTCTTAAAAACTGTTTTAAAAACTACTGAATTTTTAAAACTGTTAATTCTTTTTCAACTGTTTGTGCTAAAGCATCACAAATTCTACTCAATATGAGGAAAAATAAAGACAAAATATTGATTGCAAATTCGTCTTTTTAAAAGCATATACACGCGAACTAAGCCGATGAATCAAATTTATAAATAAAGTCACCTAAAAACAATCATTTTCATTTAGAAAATTAACAATACAATTAAATAAATAAATAAATATCCTTGGACAACTCACACACGGTCATTTGGTGACAAACTAAGCAGAGCTTGTACAATGGTAACCAGACAACTGATAAACATACTTATATAATTTTTAAATACATACATATAATAGATAAATTACACCCAGACACAGAACAAACAATCATGCTCATCATACAAAGTTTGTCCTGGGTAGGAATCATACCCACGACCTCCGGTTTAGCAGACCACTAGACCAACAGGCCGTCAAATCAACCCTCCATTATTTTGTACTCGGATAATAAATAAAAAAAATAGCAAAAATACCCATGTAAACACAGCTTTACAACCGCCACTAAAATGCACGCACTGTGCACATTAAAGTGATATAAGTGAACATAATCAGAGCTAGTCCTATTACACTGTTGAATTAACACTGTGGTGTTTTGGCTTTTAGATAATCCATACTATCCATAGATACTTTAATCCAAAACATATTGTAAACGTGAAAGTTTCCGATATGGTTACTCTTTCACGCAAAAAAACATTAAACTTTTGAACACACATGTGATTTGAGACACAATAGAAAGACAATAGCAGCGCGACAGCCGGCTGTAGCTTGGTTGTCGACAGATTAAACGCATTTATTGGTATAAGCCGGTTCATTAAAGAAAGGAATCTTAAATGGCGGCATGTACTTGCGATGACAGATAGTACAGTCTCCATATAAAATTTAAAGTTGAAGTTTTTATTTTCAAATCAAAAATATTATTTAAAAAAAAATATTGTTTTCATCGGAAACAGTGCCTACTTTTACAACAATAACAAACAGGTAACAACGGAAAAATAACAGAAAATTATAACAAGATATTCGTAAAAACGAGCACTGAGCAGCGTGGAAGCAAATCAATACAATTTTTTTATGTTGATGGTACGCGCGCGAGTGAGTATAGACGGCACTAGTGTGCGAGCGAGAAAACATGATAAGTGCCGCCACTTTAGATTCCTTTCTTTAATGAACCAGGTTATACTAGTAATACAGCTTATGAATGTCGAAATGGACCAGTGGATAAGGCGGGCGCCTCTTTTGTACTAACAAATGTTTATGTTGGACATCGCATGACATCGGTGCAGGGTGTTTTCTCACGATGTTTTATCGTGAGAAAGCCCGGACTTGTAATAATTAAAATAAGGCCGAAATCGCCAATCCACCCGGATTCAAATATTCGACTTTATCTGCCAATGTCTTCGAAAAGGTTATAATTTTAGATGATATTATTAATTTGACTAAAAAAAAAACGCTTCGCTCGCGTTAGAAAGAGACAAAAAGTAGCCTATGTTACTCTCCATCCCTTCAACTATCTCCACTTAAAAAATCACACTTTCCCATTTATAATATTAGTTTGGATATAAGTATGTATATCAGTTGTCTGGTTACCATAACACAAGCTCTGCTTAGCCTTCGATGAGATGACCGTGTGTAAGTTGTCCTAAAAACATAAAACAAAACATAAAAAAATGACTACCTAATGACATCTTGAACAAATTCAAGATGGTGACTGTCAGACGTCAAAATGTTAATATTATATTTATTGCACTGCTTCACATTGAACATTTTTATACTTATCTAGATTTCTGTCTGAATTATTAATATACTGTTTTATTGTAGCCAGGTTTTAGTTCAGAACTGAATTTTTCCCAAACAAAAAATAACATATCTTAAGCCGTTAGAATAAATTGCGTACAACACAGGTTATCTAAACATCAGCGAATACATTAACATCTAAATACCTTTACAACTTAACTTAGGATTAATTTAAGCATTTTAAGAGCATAATTTATTCAGTTTAAGTATTTAAAGTTTTAGCTCTTAATGTTTTAAAATAAATTCAGAATTATTACGGCTGGCTGCCTAAGATAAGTTGGGCTTGGTTCAAAGAAAAAACAACGAAAAAAGAACATTGAACTATTTCTGAGAATTTCAAGTAAAATTTTTATCTAAGGTGTTATTACGGTATATAGTGCTTTATTTTGTTAAACCTAGCTAGCCCACAATGTCGACAATAAATTACATATTATATTTATGTAATTATAAATACCAATAACATCTGTTGCGAATGTCTGTTGCAAAATGTTGATAACTTCAAAACACCTGAACCATTGCTAGATAACCTACTTTCATTTCAAATAAAAAAAAAACCGTATCCAAATCGGTTTACTGGTTAAAGAGCTACGGTGCTACAGAAAGACACACACATACACACCCCTCTTTTTGCGTTGAAGATTGAAAACATCTTTACTAATTTTCACATCCAAAATGGGCCTATAATTAGTATTTTCTGTAATCGCCGTAACCTAGTATGACCATATGTTTTCATGTATGAGATTCATGCAAAGATACACCCGAAGACCAAGCTATACCGTTAGTAAAGTTAGAACAAGACAGTACGAGGCTAATTTATTCGTACACAAACCATGTGTTTGGCACTTAGCCGCCCGCTCATTGCAATGGGCCCATTTGGGGTAGGGTCGCAGTGCTGGCAAGTAGCGATTACTGAAGGTTTTTCTCCTAATACTAGCTGTCCGCCGTCTTTTTACGATTTAAGTTACGAACTACAAAATCGGAGTATTATTACCTTTATAGAAAAATGGATAATTCAGCACAAAAAAAAGTCAGACCAGTAATTTTATATTATTGCATTCAACCATACAATAAATTACAATGGTGGATTGATTGATTGACTGATTATTGATATATCTAGATCTACGCACAGCCCAAACCCCTAGTTCTAAAAACATGAAACGTGCAGGCTGTGTCTTTGTGAAGAGTAGGTAGCCACTAAGAAAAGATTTTTGAAATTCAACCCCTAAAGGGGTAGAATACTGGATAGAAGTTAAAAATCCACTCTGGCAAAAGCAAGTTTTAGATAAAATAAAAAAAGTGCAACACGCATAAAAATTCAAACTCATTTTTTTCTTGTAATTTCAATTTAATAAAAAAAAATATTTTGAACTCGTGAGGCACAAACTGTCGAGTTTAACTCACCCACTACTTCAACCGCTTTCCGCTCACACTGTGACCCCATCCTATGCCCCAGTTCCAAGCACGTTATACCACGAACATGGCTATCGCTGTAAGAAGATACTTAATGGTTACATTAATTTTACATGAAAATGATAATACTAACTTGTTTTAATACATTATATTCTATTGGTTTTAGTACTTAGAACTTTCTTTTTGATATAATGGTAGGTTCAAAAAAATACTAACTAAACCATAACGAATAGTGTAACTACAACAGAGTTTCTCATTTCTAAAATGTAAAAAACATATTTATTTGTACACAGATGCAGGTTTTTGAGGTAGGTTCTTTACATTTTTTTAAATGAAGATTATAAGTTAAAAATTTAACTCTTAACTAATAGTAGACTGTTATATTCTTTGTTAAAAATAGTGAACTTTTCAACAATAACGAATACATAATTGCTCTTCCACAAAAAAATAAGATCACGCCGACATGCTTTTTAGACACACCCTGTAATTTTATACATTTTTGAGACAGTGAAATTGTAAGTATTTTTTATAAAGTGTGTAAGCATTATTGTATGTAAATATTTTCTGATCGGTTACCATTTCCAAATTATAATCGGTAGAATTTTCACTCTCACACATGCTTTTAGACACTCTATGTAATTTTATACATTTTTGTGACAGTGAAATTGTAAGTATTTTTTATAAAGTGTGTAAGCATTATTGTATGTAAATATTTTCTGATCGGTTACCATTTCCAAATTATAATCGGTAGAATTTTCACTCTCACACATGCTTTTAGACACTCTATGTAATTTTATACATTTTTGAGACTGTGAAATTCTAAGTATTTTTTTGATAAAGATAATTATGTGAACATTATTGTTTGTAAATATCTTCTGATTAGTTACAATTTCCAAATTATAATCGGTAGAATTTTCTCTCTAATTGTTTTTGTAGTCATATTTTTGTAGCCGGTAAGATAAGGTTTATAAGCTAACGCAGGGCTTCTTCTCACGTTTGGGTCAGTAAATAATAAACAAAAGTGCTGTGGTAATTCCCTAGATGTTCTTCTATACCAAGTACTCTACTATACCTTCAAAACTAATATCCTTTAAAATACCTACATTATATTACCATAAACTTCAAACTTTTCCACCTCCATTATCACCAGCCATATTACATCCAGCTCCGAACTTAGCCCAACACTGTACCACAAAGCTTAGCGTACAAACATGATACGCCAATAATTTAGATAATAGTTTTCAGTTCGCAACTCACACACAATAATTCAAGAGAGACCGAAGTCCACTTAATGAAAACAGAAGTTGCTGTGGAGCTCCTAAGTAGGAGGTAGCGGGTTGGAAAACAAGATGGTGGCTTGGGTTTGATAAATAACCTTTCTTTTCATAAATGTCATGACAATCCAGTGCTCTGCGGGGGTTGCGGTATAGTTCTCATAGTTACCGTGACCCCGGAACATAAAGGGCATTCGAAGGAACATGGGTGGGTTTTAGTCAGTAAAATTCTTGACTTCTCCCGTTTCGCCCAGGGCAGGAGAAGTCATTTGATGATTACCCATACGTAAAAAAAAATACAATCCGCTAATAGAATAGTCTGTTGGTCACCGGATGGTTAGTGCTGAGTGTAGAGGCTTTGAGTCCTGGGGCAAGGAGTGTTATTGGGTCTCCTCATTAGGAATTTGCCAATAACATCCAGGTGTTTTAAAGGTCGTGATGTGACGATCTCGTTTCACGGAAAACTCAGAGTTGCTTTAAACTCTTGTGTAGATTTTTGATAACAATGGTAACAGATAGTCAATAACCTAAAAGACTGAGCTTGTCTAACACACCACACACCATTGTTTTATATTATTACCTGAATTTAGTTAGACTGGAAGCTGTTCTCTTCATAGTTGGAAAATACTACTAGAAAGAGTTTTTTTTTTGTAGAAAACTCAAAGATTAAACTTAAACTCAAGACAGTGGGTTAAAAGGCTGATGAGGTGATGATATACAATACTTGCATTTAAAATGTCTTTTTTATATCCTTGCATCAAATCGCTGCCTCACTAGCCCTACTGTAAGTCTCTCGTTACGAAGGCGCTCGCTCCTCTGTTGGTTATTGCTCTAACTTGTGCAACCATGTTGCCCCACCCAATATTGCGCGATTTAATTAAGCATGCTTCTTATCTTGTGCACAAATCCTGCTTACTTATGATTTTGTTTGTTAAGGAAGATTTGTAGTTTGTTTTTACAAGCTGGTTGCCCAAATTTGCCCTTTTAGGTGCAGGATTTCCAAAAATCATCACTTAGGGAATACGTCTAACTCTTCATAAAGAACTAACTTCCAAGTTTCATGTCTCTAGGACCAATGGTTAGAAATGTGTGTTGATACATCACGCAGTGCATCAATCAGTTTGCCATTTTATATTTATAGATTTTAATTTCATCTGTGTTTAGTCTTGCTTCATAAGTATATATACTTAGTAACTGGGTTTGAAGGTCTGATTACGTTAGACCTTCCTTGACGACGTAAGGTCAGTTGTTCCATGTAAGACACTGGTTTTCTTATGCATTTAGATTAACTGGTAGCCGGTCCTCACATAATTGACATGACCTTCGTTTACCTTGACGTGGTTGTGTCTAATTCGTTTGAAAAACTAACATTGGTATGTCCAATATCAAACACAACCTAATGAAAATTAGGCGGTTGATTAGATGAGAAACGCTCATCCAAAAGTCATAAAACAAACTCCAAAACTCGATTAAAAACTCCATATTAAAAACCGTTATCAGCAGTTCCACTGACACCCTTGACTGTCCTGTTTATCTTCACAAAATAATACCATTATCCCATATCCGTAGTTAATTAAAGCCCTGAATATGACACGAGTTAATGAAAGCCTTAATTTAAGCGTAATGCTTAAAAAACTTAATTATCAGATTACTGGGACCCCCGTCACGGGTGACAAGTTAGCACCTTATTAAATGTTCATGATATGGGATAATAATGTCATGGTTAGGTTTTTTATTGTAGCTGCGTGGCGTTTAATATGGGTTTCGAGGAACAAAGTGAAAAGTTCTCTTCTACATTTTTTTGGTGAGTTGAATACACTTTAATTATAGTCATGGGGTCGAAGTTTTTTGTCTTTCAGGGCATTGCAAAGAGGCTGGTAGACTCTTTCCGTGATCAGAAGTCTGCCCTTTCCTGAATCATATATAGCGTGGTAATGCTACCAGCTTTTAAGGCACTGGTCCATTTGACAACGATGCCGATGAATTATATGATACCCTGTGAGCAAGCCTCTTCAAATTATTGTATAGTTACTGTGTGAACATTTTTTTTTCATTTATCTTAAAAAAAAATATGTTGTTAATTTACGAAAAAAGAAATGTATCAGCACTTCAAATATACATCGACTCTTAATCTTACAGATCTACTAAGTTTAATTTTGTTAAAAGCTAAGAAGAAAAAAATATTAAATAACTTTATTGAATCAATAACTAAACAATAACAAAAGTATTTAAGAAAGATATTTACAAGACCATTTTTCAGACCACCTAGCCCAAGACTTAGATCATCATTAACTAAGACACGATTCAATGAAGCTAAAACTGACAAAGAAAAGCACTCAACATCTGCCTACCATACAACTGACGCCATCTTGCCTAGCCCTACACAATCTGCCAACAGCCGCTAATTCCCACAGACTCGAGGATAATATCGGTCAAGTATTCTTGACTTAACAGATTATATCCCGAATTAGGAATATTTAGATGTTATAGTTGGCAACTTTGTAGTAGGGCCCGTAGTTTCTTAAGACGTTTAAGAAGATTCTACTTTAGTTGCGTCCTTGGGTATTTGTTCAAGTGAGGAGCCATTTGGGACCGGAACAGCGGTCCCAAAAGTCCACCCTGGTATTAAAACTCCCTTGGGTTCTAGCGTGATGTTATTTAGTCTTAGCTGGTCTTTACCGATTTGGTTATTACAGTAAGTATTACTTGCTTGGCACATTTAAATATACAAACATTCATTTTAAAATTTTTGAGGATTTAATTTCAAAGTGGCTTTACAGGGTATTGTTAAATATAGTATAAGTATAATGATTTCAAAAAAGGCATTTATTTCACTTAGACCATTTACAGGCACTTATGAATTGTCAAAGAGTCAGTCGGCTAGTCAGAAAAGTGACGCCATTTGCTTGTTCCAAAACATAAGTAAATGATTTCCCTTTGAAGTCTTCATTATGCGCACCGCAAAAGAATGGAATTCGCTGGCGGCGTCTGTGTTCCCAAATGCATATAACCCAGATATATTCAAGAGACGAGTGCATAGGCATTTTTTGGGTGAGCTCGCTCCATCGTAGGCCCCGTCTATGCCCTCAGGCTAGTCTGGGACCAAGAGCAAACCCACATGTAAAAAAAAAAGTATGTCTGCTAAAATTACATATTTAGTAACAATTGCAGATATTGCTACCATCATATCCAAACACTAAAGAAATCACGGAAACTTCGTGGACCTACATCTTAAACACACTCTCAAATCTCTACCAAAACCAAAATCTCGATATTGTCCTATAATATCCACCCTACGTAGCGATAAGCCTATTTTTGTCACAAAACTGTATTCACTACTAAAACTATCGTCTTATGTTTGGAACCCTTACTAAAGTGTATACGTGCATTGAGTCGGAATATTGGTAAAGTTTTGTATTGTCAAAAGGTAACAGGCAAAGGATTATGGAGTCACATTTTCCTCTTCGAAAAAAAAAGATTTTGTGAAAGTAAGACCCGACTCAGTGACGAGTGAAAAGTACGTGAAGTGATGTTAATATATGGAAGTATAATAAAGTTGAAGTCAAAACATTAGTTTTATTTGGATAATTTACAGGCACTTTAAAATTATTAAGGGACTGACAGAAAGTAATTGAGAAAGTTGAACTTTAAAAAGATATAATTAAATAATCAAAACACCCAACTGCAATTTCGGACGTTGTAGGCTTAGTTTCTGTTTTATGTAATTGCTACCATCTTCCAATATTGCAGTTGGGTTATTTTATATTTTTTTTATTATTTTCTTTTTTTTTCAATAAGGTATTATATACCCTATGTTACTCCCATAAGTGAGACGAATTAATGACACCTCATATGTCGAAATCCATCAAACGGTTTAGGATGCAGAGCGTGCCATAAAATAAGATATACATCATCATCTCATCATCTCCCTAGCCTTTTCCCAATCGTGTTGGGGTCGGCTGCCAGCCTAACCGGATTCAGCTGGATACCGGTGTTTTACGTGGAGCGACTGCCTACCTGACCTCCACAACCCAGTAACTGGGCGACACGATACCCCTTGGTTAGACTGGTCATAGTTTCTGGCTAACCAGTAACGACTGTCAAAGTTCTACGAATGACAACCGGGACCAACGGCTTTACGTGCTTTCCGAGGCACAGGATGTCAGTGATGTCTAAGATAAACTTTAGAAAGTACATATGAATTGAAAAAGTCACATTGGTACTTGCCCGGTTTTGAACCCACAACCTCTTACACGAGAGGCGGGCGCCTAATCCACTGGGCCATCACGACATAAAAAAAGACGGGTTGCACTCCGGGAGTGCCGGCAGAAGTGAAAACTTGATTATTAACAGCGTGCCACGCGCATCCATGGATGGTGACTGCTGTCTACTATCCATCCGTCCTACGCTTTTTCGATCAGGTCACGTGTCCTGACGCGAGTTTAAGATTTTATACCCATTACAGAAAAAGTGCTCAACGCCGCTAAAGAAGTTTTCACTTAAAAAAAAAACTAGAAATAAAATAAGACATACATTATACTCGGAAAATATAACACTCCTTTGGGCAGTCGACGAATAAGACTGTGTAACTCCTCGAACATTTCTTTCTATTAAATTTTAAACAATCCGATCTAATCTTCGTATTCGGTAATAGTAATAAAGATAAAAAATTAACAGAAATATAAAATATAGACCAAAGGATAACAAATCTCAACTGACAGTGCCGCTTCCCAAAGATCCGCGAAAATCAACAATATTCAGCTCAACTACATATTTGGAAAAGAACCAAATGACTCAACATTCGCGCCACCATCACAGATACATTTATAGCATAACAATGCTCTCGACCGCAACCTAAATGTACCGTAACGTAATGAAATTAAAGTTGAAAATTCAAATACGTATCCACACTTCACAATATGCATTTGTTTTTGTGTAGTACTTGAAATTTCAACTGTAATGTCACAAAGTTAAGGTCTACAATGCTTCGTCACAATTCAATCCGTTGCCATACTGTGCCGACTGGCGGTAGGCTTAAATCATGTGTCGAAACACATTTCCTTTTTCTACGAAAATCCTATTTTATTAATGCAATATCGAATTTAAACCCTTCTGTTCGTTAATCATATATGCTGTCAATTAATTAATTCTCTCCACTGTTTTGGCTTTTTAAAATTCGGTGTACATTGTTAATTTAATAATTTCGTAGAACTCGAAACATTAATTGTTATTATAAAGCTTAATAATTTGCTGTTTTAATGTAACGCTTTGGCTGCATAAATGAATTTATTTTATTGTTGTTATGTTTGAGCATTGTTTTACACAAGAGTCAACGAACGGTGTCCTTTTTTATATCAAATGCGTTAAATGACTTACCGAATAATATGTTAATTTTTAAACTATTACTGTGTCATAAAATCACGTAATCAATGAGTAATGAGGCTTAATTATAATAATTAAGTATTGAGGCATTTCCTACAAAAAATAGAAGAAATTTTGACATAGGTTTGATTGTTTAAGTTTTTAATAGAACTTATCTTTGCGTTTTCCAATAATAGTCTCCGCTAACCTAGATTTTTTTTCCACTCATACAAACCAACCCACACTCATTTAAATCTTTTTTGTCATAAAGACTCTAGTAATCACTTTAATTATTGCTAAACGATCATCATTCCAAACACCAGCTGTATATTCTAACACTAAATTAATATTACCAGCCCGCCTCGCAATCAAAGTTAACCAAACTTCACATAACTTTCCAATATTAGTGTATGTAAGTTGTTACAGTAAGGGTCCCAGTGTATTACCTTGAGGAACGCTTACGCTTGTAACAACCTGTTACAAGTTTCTATAGCAATTTAATCAGTTCTTTATCGTTGTTCGGCAACCATTTTGGTTAGGAAGTTTTGTTAAATGCAATATGTAGGGTATTTTAGGTTTCGTCTTTGATTATGTTTAGGAAATTGTCATGTATGTGGTGCTTGAGAGTATCATTTGCGAATGTTGTAATTAACAGTATACCAGTATGATTAAGGATAAACTCGTTTGTTTGTTTATTTATTTGCAAGCTATAAGTAGGCATTTGCCAAGCGCCGTAGGAATATACGTATTTTATGTACTCTTGAAACTTGAAAGAAATCATCATCATCATCAATGGCAAAAGCTAGTTCTAAAATATAATATCTGTAAGTCTCAACAATAAAATGCAATGTTATGGATTGGACATAGACTTTATTTCCAACAATCAAATAAAGCACTACCTAATTTTATCTACGAGTACCTGCTATTATAACCACTATGAAAACATCTGCCAAAATAACACCCAAAACTAGGTCAACAGTAACTAAAATTATTCACAGCAACTAAAGGTGCATAACTAACAGATCGGAGCGTTTATTGACTTCGAACTTTAACGAAAAATTCTTGGCGGGCTCATAAAAGCTTATCTCTTCCTCAATGACGCTTTTAAGGCCATCTGCTGCCAATAACCATCCAGCTTCCTAAAAAACTGGAACATAACCATTAGGTTCTGTCATTAACCTTTATTTTCATGAAAAATCTATAGATCCAACATCATGATTGTTTAATCAAGTTGGTGAACCAGGAATGGTGGTATTGTTATTACCATGGTTGTTCTGGCTGAGTGGTAGTCGATTGGCTGACGGTGTAATGGTTGTGGGTGCGATTTTTGAGCGTCGAATTTTAGGTTCGATTTACAAAGTACAGACCATTGCAATATAACGTCATAATTCTGCACGTGTCCTATTGACGGCAATGGTGCGCAGTTCTATTGTATAGTATTGTTTTTTTCATAATACCTATCATTACATATTAAAAAAGAAAGTTTTTAGCCACGTCTCTCTGCAGTTTATTCCCGAAAAACTCAAAAACAGTTAAAGAGTTTTTCATGCCGTTTTTACCAATCTCGTGAACGTGATCATGAGGTTTTACGTGTATAAAATAGATAAGCAACATAATAAGTGTGCTTGAACATGTGTTTTGTGTATTCACTCAATGTAATAAACATACATTGCTATATCAATTTGTAAAATTGAGGAAGAACATCTGGCAAAGTTTGGCGAAAAGTATATTTTCATTAAAAACACAGTAAACCGTAACAATCTAAGACCACAGTGTTATAATAACTAGGCTAGCAAACATACAGAAAATTAATAATTTAAGTACCAGTAACTATCCAGGCATTAAATGTTTGATTCTGTAATTAAATATTAATTGTAATTAACAGCTTCACAAATAATTTAACAACGTGATGTTAAAATAATTGTACATGATCAAGTAATTACAGGCCAGAACTTTCCTACAATTATGATGATAAAATATGTAAAACCTTGGACCTTGTATTAAAGATATTTTCACATTTCGTGTTTTTCTATTGAATCATTGGCATGCCATTAATATTGTTTAGTGGATAGCAATGTTTGTTAGATGGTTAGTATCTCATCCTTTTTTGGGGTCCCGTACCGAAAGAACAAAATAAAGCAAGAAATATAAAATAACAAATATCTTTGGACAACTCACACACAGTCATCTGATCCCAAACTAAGCAGAGATTGTACTATGGAAACCAGACAACTGATAAACATACTTATATAATTTATAAATACATACATAATTATATTATAGATAAATTACACCCAGAAACAGAACAAACAATTATGCTCATCACACAAAGTTTGTCCTGGGTGGGAATGACGAAAAAGACGAAAAAGTCTGTCATAAAGAACCGTTATAGTAGTAAATTACGATCTCCGCTAAATCTAGATACAATACGATATTACGAAACCTTTATAACTCGAAATGGTTGTTAGACTATAATATGAAATTAATATGGAACCCTTTTCTATGCTTGGTCTGACACGTACTTGGCCAATTTATTTTAACCTGGAGTGGATAATTGAGGTGTCTGTCAGACTCTTACTGGCTAAAAACCACCCCGGAGTTCCTTCTCCTACCTACACCGAGGATCATGGGAACTAATGCGACTTCCGCAATCCCCGGCTGTATCTCATCCTAAGGCAACTCCATTTTTCTTCATTCTACAGCATCAAAAGCTTTTGTAGGTGTTTTACAAGAAAACTTTGGATGTGTAACCTAGGAAACTCTACTATATTTTAGGGATTTTAGTACTTTCATTTTACTCTCAATAAAATTTAATTCAACACTGTATGAAGGGATTTTTTCAGTAATAGTCCAATTTGGAAGAGGGTAAAATGACACTCTCGTGTCCTCTGATAGCAGGCAAAGCTGATCGGACTATACGATTGAGGGAAAATGGAGTTTGTCTGTCTTTTGGGTGCATATTATCCATACTAATATTATAAATGCGAAAGAAAGTCTGTCTGCCTCTCTATCTTCACTTCAAAATACTGAACCGATTAAAATAAAATTTTGTACAGAGATAGTCCATAAATTGATAAAGGACATAGAATAGTTTTATCCCACAATTCCTACGACAATGAGAATAACTAGTGAACTATAAAATCTCTTGCTAATAATAATTGTTTAATCATTTAGGAGTCAAGATATTCTTACAACATTTTCATCACTGATTTCATCAGTTTCCTTCTACTAAACACCTTTAAATACTACCTCACTAAGGTCTAAGCTAATTAAAATAAAATTCGCTCAAAATAACCCTCTAACCGTCGGACATACATAGTCTGAACAAAAGTTTATGCCGTCGCGTTGATCCGCAATTAGGAACGTTTGGACCACATGGCGTGCCAAATTTATGAGAACCCTAAACGAAGATGGTGGAATAATATATGGGCTACGGTTTTCAACAAGTTGTGGTTTTGTTGTGGCTTGCGGTCCTTCAAGGTCACGAATTTGGTGATCAGTGTTGCTATTTTTATTGCTTTTTAGGGTCTCTACCTAAAGGGTAAAATGGAAGCCTATTACTAGAACTTTACTGTTTGTTCGTCAGTCTGATTGTCACCTAGCTGTATCTTAAACCTTCTAAACCTTGGCACACACGTGATTTGAGACACAATAAAAAGACAATAGCAACGCGACAACCGGCTGTTGCTTGGTCGTTGAAAGATTAAGAACTGTAATAGCTATACAGTTGAAATAATCAAAGATGATTTCTGTTGACGTTGTAACAACCATTACTATAAGCAGTATAAAGCGCATGCACTATAAAAACCAAACGCGTTAGTGACTAAAACTACACTTGTTAGTGTCACTTAGGACATAACAGTTATCAAAATCCAATATGCCGTCACCAGACGCCATAATTAAGTGAGGAATCGTTCAATTGATCTTAAAAATTATGTGAAAGTTTCCGAGAATAAATAGATGTATGTATGTGAGTGTAGACATTTGTTACTCTTTAAACAAAAAACTACTGCACAGATTTTGTTGAAAGTACAGTATTATATGTATAGTTAATACATTAAAATAACACATAGAACATAGGTATATACCCTCACGCTATGACATAAGAAGTAATACCTACGAAACATCTAAAATAACAGAAGTAAAATCACGGGGGGCAGTCTATCTCCTGTAAGTGATTAATTAATACCACGACGTATATTTATATGCCAATAATCCGTACTAGTTCCGTAATCCGTAATAATATTATAAATGCGAAAGTAACTCTGTCTGTCTGTCTCTTCTTCACGCCTAAACCACAGAACCGATTTGAATGAAATTTGGTATGGATATAGTCTGGGACCCGAGAAAGGGCATAGGATAGTTTTCATCCCTGAAATCCCCCGGGAACGAGAACTATTATTCCTAGCGGACGAAGTCGCGGGCAAAAAGTAGTAAATAATAATAATACCAGCCTATTAATGTCACACACAGAAAAGGGACGAGCAAGATCACAACGCTTGCTCAAGGCGGATTGGCGATTTCATATTCATATTGACTATATGCCAATGACATAAGTTTATTTCGACGATTAACACAAATCCTGACACACACAAATAACATTAAAGAACAAAGTAAAAACGAAGTACAAACTAAATTACTGGATCGGTTAAAACGTGAGAAGCGGTTTAGTCATTTTATTTCTCAGTATTTCGATCACCAATGCTTTGGGATAAGCATTTTGAACACTCTTCGTATTCAGTATTTTATTCCAGCAAAAGAATTTCAGCTGCAAATACATACGTAATCTAAAAAACTGTATCATGCATTTTCGAATCCATTTCACAAACATTTTATTTTATTTCTGGCAATACTGAAATGCGAATTCCTCGCTAGACAAAAATAAACTCTACACACAATAAAATAAAACTCAAATCAACTTGTAACACATTGGTTCTGTTTTCGACGTGCATCCAACCACTATAACTCACTTCGGAACTTGACAAAAGTTGAAATTTTATCGTAAACTCGAAATATTTCCAAAACTTATACGAATATCGAAACTTGAGTGATTTACTGTACAACTTGAGAATATAAATGAGAGCGCCGGTGTACACTCGGCAGCGCAGTTTGCGAATTGCCAATTCCAATGAATATTACAGCAGTTTTTTTTCTGATAAATTGATGTAAATAAATTCCCAACAACAATCTGCATTTTTTAATAATTTCGCGTTTCTCTTACCCTTTTTTGTATAAAATTTAAGTTATCTGTTACAATTTGAAAAAATAAAACAGAATTGGATCTTCTTACTGTTTATTTAAATTCGGCATTATACTTTCTAAATATTAAAAATAAACTGTGGTAGCTTCGCATAAATCAGTCATTTATTTCATTCACCACACAACGAAAAACAGTTAAAATACTCAAAGCAAACAATCCAATTTCAATCAATCAAAATCACTCACTAAAATCAAAACTAGCCTCACAAATGCTAATGAAACGCGTCACGAACAATTGGACAAAATAACAATTAAACATACCGTCGAGTAATAGCTCCCCTCATAAACGCTCACTAACTGACAGATGTCAACGCTGTCAGTTTTCCCGCCAATTTCACTGTCATGGCAGTGAGGTGTTTTCGTTGTGTGATGATTTATTTACGAAGCTATAGTTTAGGAGTGTATTTTGGGATTGTTGGGTTTGTTCTACTTTTTATTAGTGATATGAATCTCAGTTATTTCCAGTACCTTACATTTTATTGGTTTTATCAATAAGGAACCAGTGTTGCTTGATACGCTTCTTATTTTCTAATAATCTGTTAAGGCTTATTTATACTTCATTAAAGTCTCATGTATTTATATACTTAGCACACATGTAATATAATATACAAAAGTCAAATCTGACGCAAAAGTTAGGTTTTGTTACGCTAATAATCTGTTTGGGATGATATTTTAGACTTCATTATTAATATGTCATGTACTAATTTATTTACACACTTATAATTTAATAAAACAAAAGTTGAAAGTGACGCAAAAACTCTGGACGGCACTACAAACATTTCATGTACTTTTTACTTTTTTACCATCAATTTACTTTTTTGTCGAACGCAGTGGTCGATTAGATTAGATTTTGATTTACTTATGCACATCATAATAAAAACTCTTTTTCAAAAAAATAATAACCGCCTTCAAAAACTAAAAACCCAAAAATAACTAAAATTTCGGAAGTCGGTGGCAACACAAATTGACTGGCAGAACAGAAGCCACCGACTTCCGAAATTTTAGTTATTTTTGGGTTTTTAGTTTTTGAAGGCGGTTATTATTTTTTTGAAAAAAAGTTTTTATTTATTACTTTTTAGTGTCGACTCCCAATGTAGTTAAAGAAACTTGAAGAAAAAACACACATCGTCTATGAATATTTCGTCAATTTTTTTTGTTCTTGGTGAATTTTTCGAGAACCACTGAACCGATCGCCACAAAATTTATATGGGACCACCCCTGAATCATGACTTATCAAACAAAAAAAGAACCATCAAAATCCGTTTGCAATTGACGGAGATATCGCGTAACAAACATACAAAAAAAAAAAAAAAAAAGAACATACAGACGAATTGAGAACCTCCTCCTTTTTTGAAGTCGGTTAAAAAAATACCACAATTTTCACATTACAATGAAATTCCCATTCTAAATAGTACAATTCTTCACCCAACTTTGCTTTTATTTTTTACTCCTAACACAACAACGTCCATCAAAGTTTAATTCAACTCTTGTAATAATGGACAATGTCGTCAGTAGTGCTAACAGCAATATTGTGGTATTAGCCGAGTCGTGACGAAGGCTTGACGGGTTTATCGTGATACTGGTGAAGAAATTAATATTATTTGTAACTATCTCGCTTAGTACCGACGCCTATATTAATTTGTTCCTTTATCAATGTATATAATCCTTTAAAGTTTCGAACACACGTGATTTGAGACACAATCGGGAAAAGGAAAATTCATTTCTTTTAATAAGACAATAGCAGCGCGACTGGCGGCTGTCGCTTGGTCGTCGAAAGGTAGTATAGCTTTTATCAGTCGATAACGTGACTTTCTGGCAGTGATCAAATTTACAGAATTGGAATAGCTGTTACAAGTATTAGAAAACAAAACAATCAAACTCATTAGTCGCTTGCATTAGTCTAGATTTAGTAAGACTCACTAAGCTACATAATGTACACAGTTTCTAATACCATCTTAAAAATAACTAAAATACAATCGGTCTTAAATTATTCAGTCGGTAACCACACACCAAGCATTTGATTCAACATAACACAAATATTACTTTAATCTTGAATAATAAAAGAAACAGTAAACTTACCAAAAAGTTTTCAAAGTTCCATTTAACTCAAATATTAAACAATCTCCTGCCAAACAAAGAAACAAAAAGTCAAAAAGAATAACCGTCTAATATTGCATATCTGTCAAAATTCCCGCGCTAATTCCCAAACTGTCATGGCGTCGCAATACCTGTCAAAAGTGACGTGTTTATTTTATTAACAAGGTGACAAGGGCACGGCAAAGGTAACAAGATATTATTCCTAATGCTATTTTCTTCGTTGGCAACGTTATTTTGATTTCATCAGATAATTTAAGGAGGTTCTTATGAGTTTCATGGCTTATTAGATAAAAATTGGTTCGGGATAAGGAAAATTCATGTTTTTTAATAAGGCAAGATTTATGGTAGATGAATGGCGGGAAAAAATTTTAATTTAGGCGTTTTAGAGAATATTGTAGCTATTATAACATCATTTTCTATGCTACTATTGACAATAATATGTGAATGGAAGTGAATATAATAGTCAAAACGTTAATATTTACAAAACGTTGTTAAAATAATATTAATGAATCCTTGTACAGTATACCATTTTGGCATACAAATATTGGTGCAACTGATCGTCAAACATTTAATCATTGAAGTACAGCTGAAATTAATCAACTATTAAAATGCGTTATGGAGTAGAAACATTTACATCTTAAAAGTACTCTAAGTTTCTTTTTAAAAATATATTAGGCGCGTTTGATTTTATTAAAGCTGTTTAATTTCAGGTTGGTCTAAAATAAATACACATGGGACCACTCACACATGACCAGGCAACTGATACATACTTATGAACAACTGATATACTACATATCTATATTATATAGAAGAAATTCGTGTTAGTTACACATTTTATAACTCAAGAACGGCAGAACCGATTTGGCTGAAAATTTGTGGGGAGGTACCTTAGGACTAGAGGACGGACATAGAATACTTTTTATCTTCTTTTTTTATTAACTAAATATCTGATATAACGCGGGTGAAACCGCGGGGGACAGCTAGCTATAGATAAATTAAACCCAGACATAGAACAACCAATCTTGCTCACCACGCAAAGAAACCTACTAGATACCTCCGGTTGAGCAGTCAGGGTTACTAACCACCAGGCCTGTTGGTTGGCCCATCACAACATTGCATATTATAAAGATATAACATAGATAGAACATACATTTATTTCATCTTACAATAAGAGTTCAAAACTCAACAAGAAACTACAGCTTTCTATAAATCCACTAGATTCTGCCCGCGACTTCGTCCGCGTGGATTTTTCCTGATTTTTTTTTGCTATAAACCCCACGGAGCCCGAGACCTTTCCAACGAATGCAAAACCGTGGAAATCGGTTCGTGCGTTCTGGAGGAAAACCCGACTTATTTTTATATACTATACAACTAGAATCACTTTTGTAAATGACGTTTCAAAGTGCCTTTTTTGGTCTAATGAAAATAAACGATTTGACTATTGACTATAGTAGATAATTCAAATAGAACTAAATACCTTTTAAAAATATTGGAAAATAAAAGAGACAGACTTGTAAGATCTTATCAAAATAAAATTGATAACAATTGAAAACGTTCAGAAGTAAATAAAAATACATTGAAAACGAACGCCTCGCAAACAGTTCCTCAATTTGCTATTACTCTTTGAAGTCCGATAGAAATGTAATAGTGTTGTTAGAAATATATCGATAATATATAATTTATAATTATTATTAATCGACTTTAAAAAAAGAACTCTCGGTTCGACCTGCATGTTTGTATAAAAAAGAACCGCCTCCAAAAACTCGAAATACGGTGGCGATTCAAAACAAAAAGAATGGAAGTCAGCGACTTCCAAAATTTAAGTAATTTTTCTGTCTTAGGGTGCTTACATAAAGAAACAGGTTTCCGGTACAGACAAATCCGTACCGACCGGCACTGGTATATTGTTTTTCAATATAATCTATTCACTCACTTATAAAGAAACAGATTGTTGGTTGTAGGTAAGTCGCTCGGTACCGACCTGCACTGACTTGTCTGTACCGGAAACCTGTTTCTTTATGTAAGCACCCATAGTCTTTCAAGGCGGGTCTTTTTTTTAAATAAAGGTATTTTGTTAGAGGTCCTATTTTCCTCACACTTTAGAGCAAGTAAAACTCTTATCTCCAACCCACAGTCTGTCACAAAACAAAATATTACACAAACATTTCCAACATTCAACCAACAAAACTACAAACATCTTTATCAGTTACAACTTTCATTTAAACAAGCCAAAAGATATAACAAGGTGCAAGCAAATTATCGACCACCACAACTTCGAGTGAACTTCCGAAGTTTATCGATAACAGTGTATCGACATTTCCCAACACTAGACACGACAGATAAGCATCAGCACAAAGTTAATTAAAAGTCGGTCTGTTTTAAATTAATTTGAAATGATACAAGTCTGGCTATTTAGGTGTACTAGCTATTTTTCTAGTAATGGTTTGTAATGGATTTTCTTTCGATATAATAATGTAGTTTTGACGATTTTTTTTGGTTGTTTTGTTTCTGTGTTGTTCGGTTAAGATAAAAATTAGTGTTGTGATCATTTGGTTAACTTTTATTTAGTTTTTTTTTTTCATTAAATATAAGGGACCATTTTTCAATGGTATTATAAGAAGTAAGGCGTAGATAGGTTACTTTTTCAACGTCTTTAAAAACGGTACTCTAACGCATACAATTAGACGTCAAAGTACGAGTAGGTAGGATGGCATGATTCAAGTATTGCGAGTGAAAAAGAGACGAACATAATTTGCGACAATTATGATTTGGTGAAATAATTACATTTTAAAGTGCCCCATGCTGACTGCCTATAATCAATCTACAACTTTTTGCTTATAATATTATTGCCATTCTTCATATTATCTAAAAAGTTACAACAAAAGTTATTTTCATATGGAGAAGAATGGTCATGAAACTTCTCACTTGCGTTCACAGGGCGACAAAATAATTTCGAACAATTACATTCTCCGACAATTTGTCGCAACATCTTACGTGTAAGTATGTAAAGTCGCAATGTCTTTGAAACAAGTGCAATATTTCATATGCACATTTGCCATAACTGTTATTTCTTGCGAGAAGATTAGATGTGAATTCTTGAATATTCGCTATTTGTGGGCAAAGTTGTCTTTTCATGCAAGTTAGTAGAATTATTTATAGTTTATTTTTAGTTTAGTGTATTTATGATGCTAATAATAAAGGAGCTTGTTTGTTGGTTCTGAAAGTAATCGTCCTGAAAGTAATAATATAACTGTAACGAAAAACCCACAAATAACTAAAATTTCGGAAGTCGGTGGCAACACAAATTGAATGGCAGAAGAGAAGCCACGGACTTCCGAAATTTTAGTTATTTGTGGGTTTTTAGATTTTGAAGGCGGTTATTTTTTTTTTGAAAAAAGTTTTTTATTTATTACTTTTTAGTGTCGACTTCCAATGTTTGACTGTGTATAGTATCTTTCAAAGTAATTTATTTTCAAAATAAAACTACTAATAATCTTATAAAACGAAAATAGAAACTTAAAGACAAAGCACACATCGTCTATGAATATTTCGTCAATTTTTTTTTTTGTTTTTGGTGAATTTTTCGAGAAGCACTGAAGCGATCGCCACAAAATCTATATGGGACCACCCCTGAATCATGACTTATCAAACAAAAAAAGTACCATCAAAATCCGTTCACAATTGACGGAGATATCGCGTAACAAACATACAAAAAAAAACATACAGACGAATTGAGAACCTCCTCCTTTTTTGAAGTCGGTTAATAAATATAGTTTTAAGCGGCACTATACTTCGCTTACAGCTTTAGCTAATAGAAATATTACTGTATATTTATAATTGCAAACATTGGAAAAGATACCCGATTATTTATTGATTGATCACTAGTTAAACTTACAAGATTTTTTCTTGAACGTTTAAATTTTTCAAATTACTAATATACTATTCCAGTAAAAGGATGTTCGTATATATGTATACCAATATACCGAAACACGCTATACCGATAGAGCGTGTCATCGCCTGCACTTTCAGCAAATGTCGATAATACGATAACATCTTTTGCCGATTCCAACATTCCACGAAATTATTATCGACGGAGGGAACGAATGAATCCATTTCCTATGGAATAAGTGGTTTGTTTGATTTGTTTGAAATGCTTTTATTACCTCTACATATAACTGAAAAACTTAAATACCAGCCCATTGCTGTCCCACTGCAGGGCAAAGGTCTCTTCTCAAACAGAGAAGGGATGAGCATTGATCAGCACGCTTGCTTTAGGCTTCCTTGCGAAGTTTTCTTCTATCGATATTAGTTTTGTCAAAAATAAACTAAAATATAGTTATTACCGTCCATTTTCGTACTAACTCTCAACCCCTGTTTTAGGTTGAACCAAATAAAAAGTATTATTGATTGTTGACCAGATTTCATATTGTTATTATGATTATTACAAGTTTTACAATAACCTCCAGAAAGGTTTTGACGATTCAAAACTGCACCTTGTATATAAAGCTTTTGGCAGATTGGCGATTTCTATAATAATTAAAAGACGATTCTTTACGATTTTTTTAGTTCTCCTATATCAGTAAAATTGAAGATAAATTTTAAAAAGATACTAGTTCTTACCTGAACCAGGTTTGGAACCCACAACCACGTCCATAAAAGACTGTAATACGTTGTTTAATTAAATTACTACACCTTTACAACTAAGCAAAATCACTATTGATTAACACTGCAGTTCAGTTTTCAATTAATTGGAAATTGAATTAGTTCTAAATATTGAAGTTGTCGCCGGTTTGCGGTTACAGTCAGAGCTGGTCTAGGAAGCAAATATTACGTTGAGGTATTTCATTACACTGTTAATATTTTGTTGAGTGACAACTAGTATATTTTGCAACTATTTTGTACTAGCGAACCCAGCTTCGCATGTGCGTAATAAATCTTCAAAACAAAATTAGGTAAATAAATTTCCACTGGACTCGGTAAATTTTACATTTATTAAGTAATTAAACAGAATTACAGACAGATTGAGATTGAGATTCGTGGACCCGTTACTCGCGTACGCGGTTTCTTCTTCTCGTGTGGTTGCTGGCGTGGCGTGAAGGCAAGTGGCAGAGCCCTGGGGCCGCATGAGCCCGCTTGCCTCGTCGACCCCCCGCGCGCCGCCTTCCCGACGCTCGAAGCCGCGCTGCCATAGGCCGCCGCGGAGTGGCGTGATATCGCGCACGTAGGATTGGCCGCGACAATGGCGCGTTGTGTGACGATTGGCGCGACCATGGTTTTAGATTGGCGAGCCAGGTGGCGCGCTTGCTGCCCGGTGTTGCCATGCGGCGAAAGCCGCAACATCCTCCCAGGCGTTGAAGGATTCAACTGGATGACGACGTGTCCCAGAAGAGGGGGCACATCGTACGGACGGCCCGAGTGACCGCTCCCTTTGTAGTGGCGACGTCAGCCACTCGGCTGACCCCATCGGGGCCGGGGTGTAGGCGCGTGACGCGCCCCAGGCGCCATTGAAGCGGCGGCAGGTTTGCTTCCCGTAGCAGCACGAGGTCGCCGCAGCAGATGCCTCTCTGCTGTGTTCTCCACTGGGATCGCTGCTGCATCTCGGCCAGGAACTCTGTTTGCCACCTAGACCAGAACTGTTGACGGATTTTTTCTATTAGTTGGTAGCGATTTGGCCGCATTGCTGTTATGGGTGGCGATGGGATGGCGGTCAGTGGCCTGCCAACAAGAAAGTGCCCTGGGGTTAATGGAGAAGGGTCATTTGGATCTGATGAGAGGCGTTCGTATGGGAGGCGGGTATAAAATCCTCTAAATACCATCTAAAAAGAGTAGCTGGGGAGGCCTGTCTGACTTTTAAGGAGCTAGCGACGCTGTTTTCGCAGATAGAGGCCATACTAAATTCCCGGCCCCTCTCTCCCCTCTCATATTCCTCCAAAATGAGGCGAATATGCAGGTCCGAACACGAAACGGATTCCCTCGTTCGCAGAGTAATTGAAGACAGACTCTCGGCTCATCTGCAACATTCTACCCAGCTCATTGCACGCACCTATAAAATTTCGACCATTATCACAATAGATAGCATAGGGTTTACCTCTCCTAGCCACAAATCTACGGATGCATAAAATGAAAGCTTCAGAAGTGAGATCGCTGACTACTTCTAGGTGCACCGCCTTAGTGGTTAGACACACAAATAAACATAAATAGCATTTAGTTATGCGGTTCCCGCGGCCCTTGCGGCTTGAAATTCTAAAAGGGCCCGCAAAGTCTACCCCACAGGAATTGAAAGCGAAGCTGCTGTCCGTCCTTACCGCTGGCAAGTCACCCATGATCGGTTCGAATGGTTTACCTCGCAGTCGCGTACACACTACACACTGTTTGGTAGTCGTGCGAGCTAGGTTTCTCCCTCCTATGGGCCAATATTCGTCACGAATGGCTGCCAGCAGTGCCTGAGGACCAGCATGAAATGACCTTACGTGTTCATGTCTAACTAACAGTTTAGTGAAAATATGTTTAGCATCTAGAAGGATAGGGTGCTTTTTATTATAATCATAACTAGAATTTCTTAAACGGCCTCCCACTCGCAGCACTTGGTCAGAGTCTACAAAGGGATTAAGTGGCAATAGTTTAGATCTATTGTGTAATTGATGCCCTTTACTCAATGTTTGTATCTCCTCAGAGAATGTCTCTAACTGACTGAGTTTGATTAGAAGAGTGCATCCTCTTTGCAGCTCGTCAGCTGACAGCTGACCTGCATTTCTTTGACCTTTACAGTTATTAATAAACCTTAGCACATATGCAGTTGTTCTTTTTAGCCGTGAAAAATTAGAAAACCTATTAAAATCTATGACCTTATTATCTAAACTTGCCATATTATTTACAGCAAATGAATATGAGGTGAGCGCTTTGACCTCAGGTAAGGATTTTTCTTCTAACGGGTTTATTCGTTTATGGGACCATTCGCAGTCCTCTTGTTTCAAGAAAGGAGGGCCTTCCCACCAAAGAGTTGAACTCGCCAACACCTGTGGGTCTACACCTCTTGAAGCCATGTCAGCAGGGTTCAAGCTTGTGGGGACATGATGCCATTGGTAATCAGCTGTTAGCTCTTGAATTTCGTTCACTCTATTGCGCACAAAAGTTTTTAGTGAATTGGGCTGCATCTTTAACCATCCTAATACTACCATGGAATCTGTCCAGATTATTTTCTTATTTATTTTACTTTTTAAGGACAGACTGATTTTTTTACACAGTCTAGCTCCTAGTAGCGCTCCACATAATTCTAATCTAGGAATTGTCATTGGTTTAATAGGGGCTACCCTGGCCTTTGCACATAGCAGGCGTGATGTGTAAACATGATCACTACCATTAGACCTTAAATAAATGCAGGCGCCATACGCAGCTTGAGAGGCATCTACAAAACAATGCAATTCAATACATTTTGGACTTTCACACAACACATATCTAGGTAGATGTATATTATACAAATACGATAAATTATTACTAAAAGACCGCCATTCCTTAACTAAGTTATTTGGTACTGGCTCATCCCAATCTAACTTGGCACACCATAACTTCTGAAGTAATATTTTTGGTTTGATAATTGCCGCACTCAGGAGTCCTAATGGATCAAATATTTTACATGTCATAGAGATAATAGTTCTTTTAGTTAACTGAGAAGCAAGTGGTACATTGGTAGAGAACTGAATTGTGTCACTCCCCGGAGACCAGTTTAATCCTAACACAGCTGATTCCTTGCACAGCTCTAGGGCGTCGCTATAAAACTGTTCCTTTTTAAACATCTGTGGACAATTAGTACGAAACTTTCTAAGTGTGAAACCGGCCGACTCTAAAACACGAGTAGTACCTTTATAAATGTGTGAAAGCTGATCTTCTGATGCGCAACCTGTAGTCAAATCGTCGATGTAGAAGTCAGTAAGTATAACATTCTTTATAACCTCATCATCACACTCTAGTGCTAGCTGTTGAAGACACCTAGTACTAAGGAACGGCGCAGATGCTGTGCCATAAGTTACGGTATTCAACTGATAGATTACAATGTTATGAGTTTTCTCACAACGCCAAAGTATTAACTGCAAGTGGCGCTGAGCCTCGTCTATGGCAATTTGCCTATACATTTTAGCTATATCTCCGGTCAGGACAAACCTATGCTCTCTAAAACGTAATAATATAGACATTAAATCACTCTGGATAACTGGACCTACTGCTTGAATATCATTCAGTGACTTACCAGACATAGTTTTTGCCGAGGCATCGAAAACTACTCTAACCTTAGTAGTCTCACTATGTTCTCTTATCACACAATGGTGGGGCATATAGTACCCAAACTGAGGCTGGACAATTTCAGTTAAGTGACCTAATCTATATATATAAAAGAAAGTCGTGTTAGTTACTTCACTTATAACTCAAGAACGGCTGAACCGATTTAGCTGAAAATTGGCAGGGAGGTAGTTTAGAGCCAGGAGAAGGACATAGGATACTTTTTATCCCGTTCGACATCATTCCCGTGTGACTTGACATGTAACGTCAGTCACTATAAAACGTGGTATAACAAAAAAGAATCAGACTTGGAATAACAAAATTGACGTATAATGACAGCTATGTAATGACGTATGGATGATAGGTGGTAGGTAGGTAGTAGGTAGGTAGTAGGTAGGTAGTAGGTAGGTAGTAGGTAGGTAGTAGGTAGGTAGTAGGTAGGTAGTAGGTGTAGGTAGTAGGTAGGTAGTAGGTAGGTAGTAGGTAGGTAGTAGGTAGGTAGTAGGTGTAGGTAGTAGGTAGGTAGTAGGTAGGTAGTAGGTCGGTAGTAGGTAGGTAGTAGGTAGGTAGTAGGTAGGTAGTAGGTAGGTAGTAGGTAGGTAGGTAGTAGGTAGGTAGTAGGTAGGTAGTAGGTAGGTAGTAGGTAGGTAGTAGGTAGGTAGTTAGTAGGTAGGTAGTAGGTAGGTAGTAGGTAGGTAGTAGGTAGGTAGTAGGTAGGTAGTAGGTAGGTAGTAGGTAGGTAGTAGGTAGGTAGTAGGTAGGTAGTAGGTAGGTAGTAGGTAGGTAGTAGGTAGGTAGTAGGTAGGTAGTAGGTAGGTAGTAGGTAGGTAGTAGGTAGGTAGTAGGTAGGTAGTAGGTAGGTAGTAGGTAGGTAGTAGGTAGGTAGTAGGTAGGTAGTAGGTAGGTAGTAGGTAGGTAGTAGGTAGGTAGTAGGTAGGTAGTAGGTAGGTAGTATGTCAATTCGAATTCAATATTCATACTTGACAAGACAACGTCTGTCGGGTCAGCTAGTTCTTTATATTCATGAATAAAATTTGAATAAGCTTCCTTTAATTGAGGATTTTTATTTAATCTAATTTCTAAATTTAAAAATCTTTTCTTAGCCATAGCGTAAGAATCTCCTAGCGCGGTCTGAGGCACCTCTTTTAGAGGCATTAGTACTGAAAATCTACCATTAGCTAAGCGTTTAGTATTTTCAACAAAGTGTCTTTCACAAAAATGTTCATCGGGTGAACGAGAAAATTGTTCAGAGTGACCTTCTTCAATTTCCCAAAATCTTTTTAGCCAAACCTGGGCCAGTGGGTCGTCACTCTGCAATTCTTGACTCAAATTACAGTTTGTTTGGAAGCAGCATTTTTTGCTACCTTGCCCTGTAGGGCCTGACACTAACCATCCTAGCTTGGTTTCTTGTAAGGCTGGTTTATTTTTCCCTAACGACACGTGATTAGACTTCACAATGGACCAATATACATCAGCACCTAATAAAATGTCTATTTGCGATGGCTTATAGAAAGTAGGATCAGCTAACCTAACTTCTTTTGGTATACCGAGATGCTGAACATTGACCTGTATATTAGGCAAAGTACCTATAATATTTGGTACAACCAGACATTCAATTGGAATGCAGAAGTTACTTGTCCGAGACTGAATTTTTATCTTTACTCTGTCAGAGATACTAGAAATTGAATTATTTATTCCAGAAACACAAGTTGGACGGAGGTGTCACTAATTAAATCAAGTTTTTGTTTCATAACACTTGATATGAATGACATCTGACTGCCTGTATCTAACAATGCCTTTGCCTGATAAATCTCACCAGTTCGCTTATTGACTATGTCTACTAAAGCCGTACCTAACAGTACTTGACCTGTCGCTGTGGCTGAAAGTGCCACAGGTAAATTAGAGGAAGCCGAGGAATCTGCTGCAGTACTAGTGACATCTGTGTCACTCCTATGTACTAATGAATTATGTTTCTTTTTACAAACACGGCACATAGGCCTTAGTTTACATTGGAATGAATTGTGCCCACTCTTGAGGCAATTTTTACATAATTTTAACCTACTAATTTCAGACAATCTATCTTCAATGCCCATATTTTTAAATTTGGAACACTCATGCAACTGGTGGGTGTCGTGGCATATATGACACTTTGAATTTTCACTCTTTTCACAAGAAGCAACAAATGTCTTATTAGTTTTGAACTCCTTATGGCTACTTGATCTACGGTCACCTCTATCGGTATTACTCACATTTGCAAAATGCATTGTTTCTAAGATGTCTGCTCGATTTCTTAAAAACATTAAAAAGTTTTCTAGTTTATGATAATCTGGTAATGTAGACCTGTGCTCTTCCCATTTGGCATTGGTGACAGGGTCTAACTTAGAGGCCATAATAAAGAGAACTAGTGCATCCCATTGGTCGGTTGGTTGACCTAGAGTGTTCAGCGCTCTCAAATTTTTTGACATATGGTCTACTAGGTACCTTAACGTCTTGTATGATTCCTTACTACACTTTTCCACAGACACTAAAGCCTTTAGATGATTATTCACAAGAATATTTTATTATCATACCGTTCGCACAGTAGATCCCATGCTAACTTGTAGTTATTAGAGGTAAACTCTATGGATTTGATTATACCCTTAGCACTGCCTTCCAAAGCTGACCTTAAATAATGGAATTTATTGATCTCTGGAATTGAATTGTTACAATTAAGAATGGAATCGAATGTATCTTTAAATTCTAACCAGTTTAAAAGATTTCCATCAAACTTTGGAAGGTGTATGGTGGGCAATTTGACCCCGTGGAATGGGTGAGAACAATTACTTTGTTCTCCGACACTATTGGTCTTGTTTATTGGTGACGGGGTAGCCTCAATTAATTCTTGAGCTACAGAGAGAGCCGAGTAAAACTGACACTCCGTGGCCTCTCTTTCGTCTAATTGTTCATCTACATCGGAACACAATGATTCGATTTCAGACTGTAATTCATCAAAAATCTTGAACAAATCTTGAAATTTACCTAATCTTAAAGCAAGCTCTTTAGCTTCTAAACTTGTAATGTCACTAGACTTCGAGTTTTGCATGTTACTGAGATAGTCTACGAATTTAGTTAATCTCCCTTTTATAGTGCCACGCCTTTTAATTAGCTCTTTATATTTGACCCTAGGGTCGGTATCTGCATCGGTCATTGTGCTACAATTTATAAAATCTAACACTGTAAACACTACCTAATGCAATACAATGAGCCGCGTAAATAAATGTGCAGGGAACCTGACAAGCTTAAGCGCCGCTCCAGCACGTGGTCTCAGCCACGACGCTGACGTCCCGCGCTGGAGCGTCGCGTCTGCCGGCCGCCGAGGGGATGTCACAGGCGCGCCGAGGGAATCCGCGGTGCTGGCCGAGCAGCGAGGCTGGACCGGAACACGGACGCCAGAAACCGCGTACGCGAGTAACGGGTCCACGAATCTCAATCTCAATCTGTCTGTAATTCTGTTTAATTACTTAATAAATGTAAAATTTACCGAGTCCTGTCACGGTCGCCACTTGTTAACGCGCTTGCGTTTGGTTTAGATAAATAAATTTCCACTGGACTCGGTAAATTTTACATTTATTAAGTAATTAAACAGAATTACAGACAGATTGAGATTGAGATTCGTGGACCCGTTACTCGCGTACGCGGTTTCTTCTTCTCGTGTGGTTGCTGGCGTGGCGTGAAGGCAAGTGGCAGAGCCCTGGGGCCGCATGAGCCCGCTTGCCTCGTCGACCCCCCGCGCGCCGCCTTCCCGACGCTCGAAGCCGCGCTGCCATAGGCCGCCGCGGAGTGGCGTGATATCGCGCACGTAGGATTGGCCGCGACAATGGCGCGTTGTGTGACGATTGGCGCGACCATGGTTTTAGATTGGCGAGCCAGGTGGCGCGCTTGCTGCCCGGTGTTGCCATGCGGCGAAAGCCGCAACATTCAACAAGGCTTCTCTCTACTGTACTTACCACTTAAATCACTTCATTATGATTAAAACCATATTAAGATGTGTAAGAATAGAAAGATATAAACATACACATACACAGGCAAACAGGAATTTCTTTTTATAATGTGAAAATATATACTATTCTTCAATTACCTGCGTTGTCTCTTTAAAGTTTGCATTACATCAATTCAACGGGTATTAGATACTTATCGAGTTTAGTTGGTTAGTTTATTTGGTTTAGTTTTGACGAGCTTCATATAAATCAAAACTCGAAGTAAAAGCTATTAAATATAAAATAAAAAAAAAACTTTTACACTATTCGGTTTTATTGACTAGAAAATACAAACATAGGACATGACATCCAGTTTCACAAAATGCGCTGGCAAAACCACTATATTTTGATCCTTCGAACACACGAGATTCAAGATACAATAAAAAGACAATAGCAGCCCGACAGCCGGCTGCCGCTTGGTCGTCGAAAGGTAAAAAAATCTCAATGAAGAAAATTTTACACACAGTAAATAATACCAAATTATGTCAATAAAGTATTTACATCATTACCATACATAATTACAATAAACACAAAAAAGACACGGCTTATTAACATCCTTTCATTTCTCTTACACAGAAATACATTGTCACATGAAAAATGTAATATTTCAATAGTCAGGTTGACCTGTTTTCATGACAAAAGTCGGCTAATGAAGTCGAACAGACTTCCAATGTACAGTCGCGTAAAACAGTGTGAGACAATCAGCTAACATTATTACGTGATGCTATTGGTTCAATAGTACAGGTGAGCAGTGAAGTTCTTTGAAATAAAAGGGCTTTTGTGATATTTTCAGAAGAGTATTGTACGAAAATAAATCGCTAACAGATGGATTTGTAAAGATAGACTTATTTTTAAACTAAAAACATGATATTGTTGGATCATGATCTCACAGCAAATGCTATGTGCGCATTTGCTCACATAGCATTTGTAAAATTTTAACTTATAAAATTGTAGGACTCATGGTCCTACAATTTTATAAGTTAAATATAATACCACACAAATACATTCTTGTTACAAATATGATACACTCACACAAAAATACATTTATGTTAACACAGTTACGCAAGGTCCGACAATCCGCTGTCATTATGCACTACGTGACACTGTCGGTGTTTTACGCACACACGCACACAAAGTACACATTCATCGGCAGTTTTACTGTTTCACACATTTTCTAAATTACAATTTTATAAAGGTTGGCTTCTGACTACTACTCATAACGATTATCAAAGTCCTGGGAATGACAACGGACACCAACTTGGTGGTAAGTTAAAAAAAAGCTTTGCGTAAAATATTACAGCAGTATCTAACAATAATAACTAAAATTTGAACAAATATTGACTGGTAAAAAGTAACAATTTAAATAAAAAAATAACTAAAACAACTAAGACATGACAAATCCCAGCTGAAAACGTTCACGACAATGACATACGGAACAAAACAATCAAACGACTTAACCTTCCGTCGACCAAGCGACAGCCAGCTGTCGCGCTGCTATTGTCTTTCTATTGTGTCTCAAATCACGTGTGTTCGAAGGTTAAAACATGGCCGCGTTCGAATAAAAACAAATGAACATCTTTTCACTCCATTAAGTAACGAGTTTAATAAGGAAGTTCATTAACAAAAGTAAATTATTCTCATTAACTGTTCACGTACTGAAAAGGTGAAAATGTTGAACAGTTCAGCTGAAATGTCAGTCAGTTTAATATACTTTTCATCAGAATACGCGGAAGTGTTGAAAATACGAAGTTCGCTCTTATTCATGAGTGAAACGTTGTCCCAGTTTTATTTTGTTTTGTTGGTTAAGATATAACAAGTATTTATTTACCGTTAGCTCACATAAGAATAAGTTCACATTTTGTCTATATGAATCTTAACAATAAAAAAATGTTTAAAGACGTCGTTCACATTCTAAACTTGAAACATGACGCGCGCAGCTGTTTTCGCTAAATTAGTTCGTCCTAAACCAACGAGATGGCGCCACATATTCCACCCTCAATTTATTATTCAATGTAGTGGTTTCCTCGATTATTTTCCGTGGTAAGTGATGAATTGGGTACATATGTTTGAAAAGCCCATTAGTGTGGACCCTTGGGTTCAAATTAACGGCTTTTCCGTTTCTCTATAACATTCATAGGTCTATTTTTGTTTAGAACTTGGATTAAGGCTGTATTTAATGTTTACGAGCTCTTGCTCGTGATTTTGTTCGTGGATAATTTTATAGCCTTTATTAGACTAGAATAATATATTTTTTTAAGAATTGAATTATTAGTTTCTAATACACAAAATAAGAAAAAAAAACATATATACGTGATATAGAATATACTACCTGGAAAGCCTGTTTTCATTTTGTGTGTCTACTAACAATGGTCACAAAATTGTTTTGTTGGTAGGCTTTGTTAAATCCCTGGCAGCGAAAAATCATACTAAAGGCTTGAAGCTAAAAATTGGTGAACAACCTTCTTTTTTTAAATAAAAAAGAGGCCATTTTTAGGTTACAAAACCGTTTAAGTTTATTTTTAAATGTTCCCTACAGCTACAATACTAGATGAAAAAATAATACTAGCCTATTACTACCCCTAGGACAAAAGCCTCTTTTCATACAGAGAAAGCACGAGCATTTTCCACCACGATTGCGATTGGCGATTTTGGACTTGAATTCACCACAAGTCCAGGTTTTCTCACGATGTTTTCCTAGACCGATGTCTGTGATGTACGTACAAGATAATCAAAGTTGCTTTACCTATTATTTTAATACTAGCTTCTGCCCGCGCCTTCGCTCGCGTTAGAAAGAGACAAAAAGCAGCCTATGTTACTCTCCATCCCTTCAACTATCTCCACTTAAAAAATCACGTCAATTCGTCGCTCCGTTTTGCCGTGAATGAAAGACAAACAGACAGACAGACACACTTTCCCATTAAAATATTAGTATGGATTTCTTAATATGCGATCCTGTTTTAAAGTGTAACACCAGAATTTGAAGTAGTTTTCTTGAACAATACTCCTTTCAACATTGTCACCGTGAACGTCAAAGAGTATGAAGACTGCATTCACTAAGGAAGCGACAAAGTCTTAAAGCAGGAATTCGGAAAACTGAATATCTTAAAAGCCTTTCTTAGAGTCCTTTTGAAACTATTGAGTGTCATGAAACTCAACTCTCAGTCTTTGTTTGGAAATATTTATTAGAATAAGATGTAAATAAAACCGTAATTAATTCTCTTACATTCTCCCATTATACTATTTGGATGCCTTTCACTCCTCCACAAACCCAGTTACTCGTTAACCCAATACTCCTTTTTAAAACTGATTTTCAGATTTTCAAGATTTTGAATTCTTGCAACGACTAGGTAACTCTTCACCTGATAAGGAATCGGATCTAAAACAATGATTAGCCAAAAGTAAAACGATTATGTACAATATTTATTTTACGCTTAATAACAATAAAAATTTTGAGACTGCATTAACAAAATAACTCTTAAATTTACTCTCTTCAATTTAATAGTTTAGTGGTGAACTGTCCCCACAAACCAAATATAATATAGTACCGGACATCGGTTTTTTTATGATACAAAAATGATTGACCAAAAACCGTGTGCCCCCATCGATATGCAGTTATTGTAAATTTAAGCAAATTGAGGGAGCCACAAGGTTCAAAGAACCTTCAAGTTTTACTCCAGATCCGGACTATTCAATCAAGATCTCCTATTTACCATCCCATCTATTAACAACATCTCTTTGTCCACAGTAAAACCGAAGTCAGTGGAGGTGGTGTCAGGAGACGGACAGACCCTGACTGATGGAGCGGTATTTGGACCTCTGCTAGAGAGGGCGAAGGTGAACATCAGCTGCACTGTGAAAGAGGGCAAGCCTCAGCCCAAGGTCGCGTGGTACTTCAGGAAGAACAGGGGAGATGATATGAGAGGGCTGAATGGTAAGTGGTTTTGTTTTATTTTTTGAAACGGCGATGGTGTTCACCGATGTTTACAGATATCTGCTTTACGTTTACGCCTTGGAGATGCGTTTCTAATTCAGAAATAAAGATGATAAGTCTCATGTGACTGTAATTGCGCTGGCGCCAAAATTTGTGACTTTTACAACAACATTTAGAACGACAAACAAAGGTTCATACAAATTTACAGCCGAGGATCCGAGGTGAAACCCCTAATATGACTGGGCTATATGAGAAAGCTGGAAAAGGGAGAACAGATGTATTTGTACTTGTACACTATAATACCTTCTGCGTACTTGGCTATCTCAATAAAAATTAAAAAAAAATATAAAACTTACTCACACACGGCTATCTGATTCGGACGTGTCAGACTTTTAATGACTAAAACCCACTCATATTCCTTCGGTTGCCCTTTATGTTCCGGGGTCACGGTAACTATTATAAACCCCGCAACCCACCTAAAGAGGACCTTCGTATTGTCCAAACCCAGGTGCCTACAAACCAATAATACCTCCATTCTATTTACCTTCCATATTTGAAACCGCAACAAATCTACACGAGCCGGACCGGTCAAAACCACCTGAATTCGTCCGGATACATTTTGATTTAATGCCTACGATTGACCACAAATCTCGCTTCAATTTTGGCCTAATTTAGACCGATAACGGAGGCGGATTAATTTATGAGTAGGTAGGCGAAATTATAGATTTTAGGACACGATTTCGTATTTAGTTCGTGGTTTTTGAAAATTGCGTTTTGATTAGTGATTACTGCGAATTAGAAGGGTTATTTGGTTCGAGTGATTACTGGGCGAAATTATATTTAACTAGCTTTTGCCCGCGACTTCGTCCGCGTGGAAAAGAGTTCCCGTTCCCGGGGGATTTTCGGGATGAAAACTATCCTATGTCCTTTCGCAGGTCCCAGACTATATCTGTACCAAATTTCATTCAAAACGGTTCAGTGGTTTAGGCGTGAAGAAGGGACAGACAGACCGACAGAGTTACTTTCGCATTTATAATATTAGTACGGAAGTACGGATTGGAAAGAGAATGGAATTTAACTTAATGTAGTGATTCTACCCTGCTAATAAACAGTACTTTACGAATTGACGGGCTTGTTAGTCTATTGCTTAGTGACCCTGCCTGTTAAGGTGGAGTTCGTTTGATTCTCTCTCAGGGCCAACTTTTTGTGGTGAGCGTGATTATTTGTACTCTGTCCGAAAATTATTTATGATATGTATGTATTTATAAATGATAAACAAACATGCTCTGCTTAGTTTAGATCAAGTGACCGTATGTGAGTTGTCCTAGGATTTTTATTTTAGCCATTTATATTAGACATCACTGGCATCCCGAGCCTTGGAAAGCACTTAAAGCCATTTGTCCCAGTTGTCGTTCGTAGAAGTTTGACAGTCGTTAAGGATAGTCAGAAGTCAGAAAGTATGACCAAGAGGTACCGTCATGCCCAGTAACTAAATTGTGAAGGTCTGACAGACAGTCGCTTCAAGTTAAACAGCAGTATCCAGCTGAATCCGGTTAGGCTGGAAACCGACCCCAACATAGTTGGAAAAAGGCTAGACAGGTGAAGGGTAGCAATATTAGTAATATATATGTTATGTTGTTACTCCTGCCTAAAGACATCGACAATACGAAAGCAGCAACATTGTTGCCCTCCCAGAGATATAAAGTAAAAATATCTGAAGTGTCAGAAAAGTTGCAATGTAAAAATGATCTTGAAATTCTTAGAGTAGTCGACTAAAAACACAGGCCACGTTGTTGGTAAGAAAATTGGCAAAATAAAATATTGGAGTAAAAAGTGTTATAAAAGTAAATATTTTATTATTTTCACCTTCTTCAGATAAATTGCTAATATTAAATCTAGTTTTAATGATAAAATCTTAAAGTTTATAAAAACTCAAAAGATTTACTTTAAAGTATTAGATTTAACACCCTGTCTGGAAACTTTGTAAATATTTTAGGCATCCTACGCAATCATTTTTTTTAAAAACACCATTACTTTTTTAATTTTAGAATAATTTTAGCTTATCGTCTAATATTAAGTACGAAATCTTATCTATACTATTACAATAAAGATGAAGTTTTTGATTGTTTAAACGCGATTATCTTAAGAACTACAAGCCGGCTTACAAAATAACTTTTGTTAGTGTAAGCCAGACTTATAAAAAACTAGCGACCTGCCCCAGCTTTGCAAGGGTGTTACAAATTTTTGGAAATTCCGGCTTTTTTACTATATTTTGTATGTATTATACATGTAAGCCTTCCACGTGAATCAACCTATTTATTAAAAAAAACCGTGTCAAATACCGTTTCGTAGTTTTAAATATCTAAGCATACATAAGGTACAAACTCAAACTCAAAACCATTTACAGGTACTTTCGAATCGTCAAGGTGTCAGTGTGTCAGAAAATTGAAGCTAGTTGCTCGTTCCAAACAGTAGGTCATGGAGAAGAGCGAGCAAGAAACTCCATGGACACTCTTTTAAAATCAATATGTTACAAAAATTTGGTTACATCATTCATTTTTTAATCTAAGGTACTATGTGAGAACAACGTAACAAGTCATACATGTTAAAAGAGGCATTGTAAATATAGGAAATAAACAAAACAATTTTTAAAACAACTGTGGCAGTTAAGAGATGACCAATCTCAGCCGACAGCGCCCGAGGCCGAGGAAAACGGCTTAGTTTTATACTATATAATGAAATAGCTGTCAGCTAGCTTAAAAACATATTCACTTAGCAACTTAATAGCCTTTCAAATACATTGAAAAAATCACATCAACCTAGAAAACAGTTAGCCACAAAAAAAACCGATCTCAAAGAATCCATCGAACCACAGTTTGTATTCAAATCTTGTCCAAGCATAACCACAAGGCAAACGTTTTAAACGCCCGCTGTACGGGATTCGATTCCCGAGCCGTATATATTTATTGTTTGGATAGCAACGCTGAATGTAAAACAGGATCGATTTCTTGGTCTAACACTAGGTCAGGAGATTTTGGGATCTGGGGCAGAGTTTAAAGAATTTGGACATTGGATAAGTGGAAAAATAGAAAAGTGAAAATTTTACTTGTACGCAGAGAATAGGGATGTTGACTACATCAAAAGAATGACATTCTGTTTAGTCCATCTGTTAGACAGTCCAAAAATACTGGACACATATTTTTTGCTTGATTAAATTAATAACAAAATACAAAGATAAAGAGCATCAAAGTTCTGGAGAGGGGGCTTGTGACGTCACTTCTGAGTAAAAATTATACAAAGGTGTGACGTTTCACGAAACTTCAACGCACTGTATTGTCGTCATTTTCTGTTTACGAGAAAATAGAAAAAATACGTGTCCCAAATTTTTTGATTATCTAACTGACGGACTAATTACTTTTTTTTTTGTCATCTCGCCTATTCCGGTGTTTTAGGTTTTTGTTGTGTAATCTATTTTTGATGTTTTTTCTGTTTTAAACTTAGTAGTTTCAGTTATAACTTGGGACTAGTCACATACGGTTCTCTGATTCCTAGCGAAGCAGAGCCTGTGTTATGTTAGGATGGTAACCAGACAACTGATTTACATACCTTATATAAATGGCCCAGTGGATAAGGCACCCGCCTCTCGTGTAAGAGGTTGCGGGTTCGGATTAGCGGGTTCAAGTACCAATGTGACTTTTTCAATTCATATGTACTTTCTAAAGTTTATCTTGGACATCACTGACATCCTGTGCCTCGGAAAGCACGTAAAGCCGTTAGTCCCGGTTGTCATTCGTAGAACTTTGACCGTCGTTACTGGTTAGCCAGAAACTCTGACCAGTCTAACCAAGAGGTATTGTGTCGCCCAGTTACTGGGTTGTGGAGGTCAGATATGCAGTCGCTCCACGTAAAACACCGGTATCCAGCTGAATCCGGTTAGGCTGGCAGCCGACCCCAACACAGTTGGGAAAAGGCTGGGCAGATGATATAATTTTTAAAAACATACGTTTTATAAATAAATGACACCACACACCCACCCAGGACAAACTTTATATAAAGTAAAGTATATAAGTATGTAAGTATATTAGTGGTCTGGTTACCATAACACAAACCCTGCTTAGCTTAGGATCAGATGTCCGTAAGTACTTGTCCCAAGTAAAGATTGTTTATTTATTTGACAATATAATTTGTCTACACTAATTATAAAGAGGAAAACTTTGTTTGTTTGTATGTTTGATTGTAATGAATAGGCGAAAAAAACAACTGGACCGATTTCAAAAATTCTTTTTTCATTAGAAGCTACATTATCCCTGAGTAACATAGGCTATATAATATCACGCTATATCCCACGAGAGCGAAGCAGTAACCAAAATTCTAATGTAACGTGGGTGAAACCGCAAGGAACAACTAGTTCAGTAATAATTAATATACTGCCATAAAGATATACTTAACAGATATACTCGTATTTAACAAATGAATTTGGTCTGGGAGGCCAGTGGTATTGCAGATAAATAAATGTCCCGGGACAACTCACACACGGTTATCTGATCAGAAACTAAGCAGAGCTTGTACTATTGTAACCAGACAGCTGATATACATACTTATATAATTTTTAAATACATACACATTATAAGTAAATTACACCCAGACACAGAACAAACAATCATGCTCATCACACAATGTTTGTCCTAAATAGGAATCGAATCCGAAGACCTTTGGCTTAGCAGTCAGGGTCACTAAACTAACAGGCCTATCAAAAAAGTCTCTGGTCTCCTCCGATAAAAAATCGTTTATTAGCACATGTACTTTGACTTACCTATTCTCCATCTCTTTCTTACCTTTAAAGTTCGACAGTGACAGTTTTCTAAAGAAATCCTGGAAAAAATAAACCAGAAGCTAGGAACCAACCTTCCATCCATTTCTCTGAAAAGCTTGAACTCCGATGTGACAATCCAATTGATTCTGTAGACATTTGAAATGAAATCAATTTATTCTCGGTTCTCCGCAGATTGGAATGAAATACTCGAGCTGAAAATATCTAGGATTAAATATTTCCGCCTAGACTGAACTGACAGATAATGTGGAACGCCTTGGTTTTTTTATCAAAATGGAACTAGATTCTTTAGAGCACACAGGTCATAATATAATCTGGACATTTTACTAATATTATATACTAGCTTTTGCTCTCGTTAAAAAGAGACAAAAATTAGCCCATGTCACTCTTCACCCCTTTAACTATCTCCACTTAAAAAATCAGGTCAATTCGTCGCTCCGTTCTTCCGCGAAAGATAAAGGATAAACAGACACACACACACACAGTTTCCCATTTATATTATTATAGTATAGTATGGATGTGAAAGTTTGCGAGGATAGACAAACCATGTCTGTTGACACAAATACTGCTGAATAGATTTTGTTAAAACTTTACAGTAATAAAGCTTATACATCAGAATAACACATTGGCTATGTAACATAAGCTATGTACCACGCAAGCCCAGCAGAAATCGGAAAAGCTGGTGGAACTCCGGAAAACAGCAATATAATAGAACCAAAGAAATAATATGTTTGTTTGAATAAATTCGGCTATCGAGCTCTATAATTATAATACCAGCCTATTACTGACCCACTGCAGGACAAAGGCCACTGCTCATACAGAAAAGGCACGAGCGCTTGCTCAAGACGGATTGGCAATTTCAGACTTAAAGAATTACAAGTCCAGATTTCCTCTTGATGATTTCTTTACCAATACCAGTGATGTTAATGATAAAATTAGAAAGTATTAGCTGTCCTCCGCGGAATCAGCATATTTCGTTACTACTCCGCTGCCGTAGAACGTAGCGTGATATTATACAGCCTTCGTGTCTTTCTCAATAAATGGACTATGCAACACAAAAACAATTTTTCAAATCGGACCAGTAATTCGTCAGATAAACGCGTTCAACCACATAAACAAACTCTTGATCTTCATAATATTATAGAATAGATAGGAAAAGTCATATTGGCGGTAGCCCATACCCCTCTTTACTCTAAAGCTTGATGATACTATCAAGCATCAGATCCACAATATTCCACTTCAGAATTCCGTAGCTATCTCTTTCACCATTTGTATGCGGAACCCGGCGCCGAGTGATAAATTACACAGCTTGGCACGTGAGCTCTATGATCCATTCATATCGAGTTTTTAGGGTTCTGTGGTTATTTGATTAAACGTTTCTTTTAAGGTGTAGTGTTTTTGGAATGCGATCATGTGGGGTTGTCGTGAGGGTTAAATCAAAGGAGGTTTTTCCTTGTATGCCACTTAATAGAGAGGCAATGTTTATTTCTCAGTTTGGGAAAAACTTCTAAAGAAGAGAAATAACGGGTATTAATGTGCATATGTTTACTGTGTTAGATCTTTGAAACATTAAGTAAGACTTTTATACGGTATGTTATTTCTATTAAGTTAGTATTATAAGATGGCATTCGGCAGCCCACTTCTCATGAATCCTCTTAATTGTGGGTTCGAAACCGAGCAACATAAGTACTTTCTAAAGTTTATTTAGGGCGTCATCACAGACATTCCAAGCTTCAAAAATTATGTAAAGTCGTATCTCCCGGCTGACATTTTTAAATCTTTGACAGTCGTTACGGGTAGTCAAAAGCCAGAAACCCTACAATCAAAGCAATCAATTTGTTTATATAAAATACAGCTCCCTAAAATGCAGACCCTAACATAATTTGGAAATAGCTATAAAGATGATGATAATAGTTAAGAATTTTGACAGATCATGAAAGTTGAAACATAGCTGCAGGCTGAAACATACATAACAAGATGTCAATTTTATTGAACCGTGATTCCTCTGTACTAAGTACGGAACTGAAGAATAAAGTTCGTGCTTGACTTTCAAAACATCGTGTCTTATCCAACTCGTTTACGGTATTAGCAGAAAATTTGATACTTCATGTAAATTGTAGCCGACAAGAATTATCATGGGTTTTGTAATGAGCGAAGAAAATATAGAAGAAAATTTGGTTTTAGTGGCCACGGTGTCAACCACGTCCTATGGATCTTTTGTTGCACCGTCCCGTCTTTACTCAGGCTATGGACAATGTACCAAGTTTTAATGATATCGGTTCAGTAGGTTAGGCGTGAAAGCATAATCAACATACAGAGATACATTCTATTTATATAAAATGCTAAACTGACTGACTGTTGATAATTATAACAACGTACAGTCTAAACCGCAGATCGTAGAGATATGAAACTTAGATAGTATATATGTTCCTTGTGGAGAGTAAATATCCATTAAGAAAGTATTTTTGGAAATTCCCTGGTGAAATATGAGATTTCTGATCAGCATTCACGAGGGCAAAGCCGCAGGCGAAAGCTAGTTTTACTATAACATTTTAAGCTCGATAGACCAAGGCCTTTGCCAGTCGCAGACATTATTATCTTAGATTAGATTAATCTGTCCCAAAGTCTAAAACATTAGGTTTTGAACTTGGTTCCATTTAGTTCAATAGATTCTCTAGAGATCTGGATTATGCGAATTTTCTAGAAAGGTCTCGTTTCTATTGTATTCTGTACTCTATTTTGTTTTAAGTCTAAACTAATCTTTAATATTATAAATGCGAAAGTAACGCGTATACCTATTTTGATTCCCTATGGTACGACAATTTGTATGCCCTATAGTTATTTTTATTATAGTTCGTTTTTTCTAGTTGTCGGTGTTTGTAAATTCATAATTAAGTTTGTTGTAACGCTATTAAAAAAATTCACGTTTTTCTTTTTCAAAAAATCGTGTGTCTCTCTGTCTGTGTCTGTGTCTACACAGAGTATTAAAAAATATAACTTATGCTTTTTCTCAGGTTATGGATTAACTCTGTATCAAATTTCATTAAAAAAAACAGTAGTTTAGGTGTGAAAGCGTAACAGACAGACAGAGGCATTTTCACTACACATAAGTATGAATTACGGCTGAACCGCAGAATCGATTTTGAAACTGATCTGATACTGAATAAATTTGAACATCAAGAACTCAACAAGGGCTTGCTTTTTACCATTGTTTGATGTCTAACAGAAAATTCTGGCGAAAAAGCTTTCATCGCATTCAGCACGTTTCCAATTCTTGACCTATATATTTGCTGAGGAATAAACTATTTGATTTCGTAGACTAGGTTTCCAGACTTCTAAATAAATCAATTACTCAGGAACTCTAGAGAAAGTATATATATTTCTTATACTACAGGTCTATCTGCAATCTTGTGGTGCATTAAAACTATTTAAATCTAGTTTCATTTAGTTTTTAGATAAATACTAGCTGCTACCCGCGACGTCGTCCCGGTCATCTATACATATAGATAGCAAACTTTTACAGTTAGGAAAATCCAAACAGACAAACAGATATTCTAAAAACTATATTTTTGGCTTTGGCATCGGTAGAAGAACATAATATTATATCAAATATTAAAAAAAAACATTTAACGTACAGTTTTGAATCCGTTACGATTTTATTAAGTATATGTTTAAATTAAGAAGAAACTCTTACTGGTAATTATCGTTTTCTGGTTAATACTTAAATTTTCAATTTAAATTATTAAACGTCTAACGGTCAAGGGATATTATCTGAATTACCACTTAGTTGATTAAGACGGTTCCAAGAATTCCCAACGCTTGGAAATTCAATGGTCTCACTTGCCTTTTGATTTGAAATTACTCTTAGACAACATTTAATGTTTCAGTAGCCTTTACAGCTACTGGTTTATCATCATCGTCAACATCATCATCAAATCAACCCAATATCCTATAAAATTTTCCAAACGATTCAGTTCTGAGCCTTTCATATCCATTCACCTTATTTAAGTCATCTCTTTACTTATAAAGAGTCTTGACCTTGCATCTTCATCATCATTATATTTGTTTTCGACCCTTGCATTTTCCAGTGCTTGTGATTCCATTCATTTTGCTCCGACAAGCAACAACTACCAAAATAATCCATCCCATAGTAACTTCGTCTTGAAATTTAATACTTCAAATTTCAAAAACTCTTTAAGATGAATAATTTTCATTAAATCATAGAATAAATTCTCCTTTATCAGGGTCAATATTCCATTCGGGTCGCCCCAACATATAGGTATTCAGAATTAAATAAATCGAAACCCATTCGTACTAACAGACAAGCTCAGATATTCATAGAAGCAGTTTGGAATATAGTCGCTACATCTACAGAATATATTAGCTCTACTACTGTTAGACATAAAGGAATTCCAACCTTGTGAAGATTGGATAACGTTTGAAGTTGATTGTGATGGAGTTCAGTTTAGAAAAATCATTTTGAGATATTAGGTATTTTGGCCCGATGTGGTCTTGTTATCTGGTAACAATGGATGAATAAATAAAGAAAGGGTAAACAATTGAACTACATTTGCAGAAAGATAAGATATTGTTTTTGGTGTTGAAAGCATCTGTCAATATGAAATGCTTTTACTGTGAAGACTCAAGATTAGAGACTCTTCTGGCACAAAGAAACATTTATGCTTATTGAACTTAAAACTGATTAATGTTTATTGTTCGGTTATTGAGATTTCTTGTTGGTCTACAAGCGAGACTACTGGCTGTAAAGTATAGGGTTCCATTTCCGGGTTGAACAAAATTGTCATTGAATTTATCTCCCTTGCTTTTCTCTGTAGCAATCAGAGGTTTAAAAGCTAGAGGTGTGACACTTCCATCCTTAAAAAAGCTAGTTAAATTTTTGGTTAAAATGAATATTGTTGAGCACATAATTATATACTGTGAAAGTAAAATAGTAGTACTTTTGACTGATTCAATCTAAGATAAAGAAGGCAAAAAAAAACTGGGAATCTCATTTCAAAGTTTTTTTTAAGTGTAGTAAAATTTCACATAGTTGACAATTGTGAAATAGACGTCCAGTTCAAAAAAACTCTAAAACCACGCCAAAAAAAGAACAAATAATATTTTCACAAACAAAAAGGGTCCGAATCCAAAACTAAAAAATCTAGCTCAATCGTTTCCAATCTAGTCAGCTATTGGAATGAGTCCCCACAGAGCGATATCAGTAAATCTGTACCAACACGTACATACGACGTATACGTTTGTTCGACGTATGCGTATATACGACGTGTTCCGAATCGTTAGTCGTCGTATCAATTGTCATGGGATAAACTTACATCATTGACCCGTCACCGTCTGTTTGGCTCAAAAACTTGGGCTACATTATAATGTCATGAACTTGAAAGAACAGTTGGAATTGTGTAACAGTTAATTTATTTTGACACATTTGTCTAGGCAATGTAAATCAGGCTTGTTTTTAAACAAATATCTTGGTACAACCCACACACAAAGTTCGAGCCAAACTAGGCAATGTCTATTAAAAAAAGAACATCTATTTTTAATAGCACTTCATCATCTCTCTAGCCTTTTCCCAACCGTGTTGGGGTCGGCTTCCAGCCTAACCGGATTTAGCTGGATACCGGTGTTTTACGTGGAGCGGCTGCCTATCTGATCTCCACAGCCCAGTAACTGGGCGACACGATACCTCTTGGTTAGACTGGTTAGAGTTTCTGGTTAACCAGTAACGACTGTCAAAGTTCTAAGAATGACAACCGGGACCAACGGCAACTATTTTTAATAGCACTTACAGCCAAATAATTATTTAATTATATTCTCACTCGCAATTATTCGCTGAAAGCATGTTTGCCTAAAAACTTAATTATCAACGCGTAACATAGGCTATATAACATCACGCTATATCCCACGGGAGCAGAGCATTAACAAAAAACGCTGGCAAAACCGCAGGGAAAATCTAATATACGATAAACCAAGTCACCTTAATCAACAATACAAGTAACAATCTAAATTCTAAACACGGCTTCAAGAGGTATCTTAGCTCGTACTGTAAGTTCCCTAACTTCATTAGACATAAGAGGATTCTTTTATTTTGTTCTCCAATTTTAGGAACTTGAAACTGTAGCTCCTTTTTTATCTATTCTTTGTTTCATTCATTTTCTATTAGCTTTTTATTATTTGCTTAATTGGCAGGGCTTAAATCTTTTTCTGTCTGAATTATTTTATATTGAACATAATTTACAATTGAAAAGACGGTCTCACAAAAATCTTACTTATTTATTACTTTAAATACCTACGTACTTTTTGAACTGTCTGCCTAATTGGCAGATTCATCAACACAATCATCTCCCAAGCTGTTTTATCAATATTATTTTCGACTTTTAATCTAACCTGATCCAGAAATTCACTAGATTACCAGTGTTTTAAATAATAAGAACCTCAACATAAAATGCTGGCGCCTTAATTAACTATTGCACATCACTACACTTTCTGCTATTTCATAACTGCCTTTAACTATTTATTAATCTGTGCTTGTAGTATAATATACTATGTGCGGGATCCCTTCTTTTCGCATAATATTCTTTGTCCTAATATACTTCGGCATAACGATTTTGGCACAATTTGTTTTGGCATAATAATACTTCGGCATATTTTTTTTAGGCATACATTTTATGTTGGCATAATCATGTTAAAGACTAATTTGTTTTGGCATAAATTTGATTCGCATAACTTTAGTAGGCCTAATGACTATTAGCATAACGTTAGTAGGCCTAAAGACTATTTAGCATAACGTTAGTAGGCCTAATGACTATTAGCATAATAATGTTTTGGCATACAATTAATATAAATAACAAAAACAATTTTCATGCAAATGATATATAAATATAAATATACATGACATTATGTAAAGCAAACCAATTTGCTGTAGTTTCTGTAACAATCAAATAAATTATTGTTGGTTAAAAAGTTAATATGCTGTGCAACAAAAATTAGTGACAGAACCGAATTGCTGCAAAACCGACTCCACGTAGTCTTGTTTGCCCTACCCCTAGAGTGTTATTTAAAATCGCGTAGGCGCGTAGGGGCGAGGCGGCCCGCGGGCTGAGGAGCAGGCGGCTGGGAGCGAGCCGCCGCGGCTGAGGCTGGCCGGCGAAGCCGGCCAACAAGCCGAAGCTGCGGTGGTGAGCGAAAGCCGTCTGCGACGATTAGCACGCGTGGAGCCGCCGGAGGCCCGCAGCGCCGGAGCCGTCACAGAAACCCTGCCTGCTGCATGTTGCATGCTTGCTTGAATGCTGCATACTTGCTTGCATGCTGCATGTTTGCTTGCATGCTACATGCTTGCCTGCATGCTGCATGCTTGCTTGCATGCTGCATGCTTGCTTGCATGCTGCATGCTTGCTTGCATGCTGCATGCTTGCTTGCATGCTGCATACTGCATGCTTGCTTGCATGCTGCATACTGCATGCTTGCTTGCATGCGGGTATAGTGTCTAAATATTCTAGGTGTTAATAAATTTTCCATTGTTATACCTATAAAAATATGTTTTAATATTTTTATGCGAAATTTATGCTTTAAATTTTATGCGTTAGGACATTATGTTTACAAATGTTATGCTTTAGAACTTTATGCTTAAAAAAGTTATGCTTTAGAACTTTATGCTTAATAAGTTTATGCTTTAGAATATTATGCCTAATCATTATTATGGTTAGAGACATTATGCTTAAAAAAGTTATGCATGAGCAGTTATGCGTAATTATGTTATGCGAAAATATAATTATGCCAAACAACATTATGCGAAGTTATATTAGGTCTCAAAATTTTATGCAAATGGATAGGGAACCACTATGTGCTGGTAGTATTATACTACTACGATAGAAAAATAAATGCATCCACTTTAACTTTGGTCATCACAATCGTCCAAGCGAACATCAAAGCTGAACTGAATCTTAAAGCAATTCCACCATAGATTATCAACATATTTCTTATCCCCATAAAACACAGTGTGATAATGTATAGCTTATAGACTGACTTGATAACTAGGAAATATTCGTGCAAAATTTTAGGAGAATCTATGAGCAAATTATTGCGTGACGCCTACATACATACATTAATAGATGTACGGACAGACTATTATACGCTTCTGTGAGTGTATCCCAATGCTATCGTGTTCCGGGTCGTTAATTGTGCAATCAGTTGTCATGGAGCTTCATCAGTCATGGTTTAAACTTCATTTAACTGTTTGCATTAAAACACTCATAGATCTAGTTGAATCTAGAAGACTCATCTTTACTTTTAATGACACTTAGACATATGAAGTAATAACACACAACTTATGTTAATTAAAGGGGTACAGGAGCGGGGTGTAACTATAAATATAGACATATAAAACATTATGATTTTTGTCAACTTGTCTGGGGTGCCTTTGGTATTACAAATATGGGCAATTTAAAATGACAAGGATTTGGTCAGTTAGTCACAAAATCAAAGCTCGAAATCGTGAGTAATTCTCTCTGGCTACGAAATTAAAGACACTTCTAATATTTCGAACATGTGATAACAAGAAACACAGTTCCACATCATAAGCATAATTAAATTATTGTAAACTTGAGTAATTAAATAAATAAATAAATATCCTGGGTCATCTTACACACGGCCATCTGATCCCAAGCTAAGCAGAGCTTGTGTTATGGTAATCAGACAACTGATATACATACTTATATAATTTTTAAATACATACATATTATAGATAATAATAATTGAAGTATAAAGAACGCAAAATTACGATGTAAAGTTGAAAATACTAATAAATATTCATCATAATTAAAATTCCCTGTAATAATAACATTTACATACAAATGAAATTTCGTTGTCGTACCTTACAAAAATACATTTCCTGTGCAAAATTCCTTCGATGACAAGCAAGTGAGACAATTTCGTTCAATATCCAACTGAGGAGAATACACAATGAGATTGTTCGGTAACCACCTGCCCATGGTGCTACTATGATGTCATCGAGGTAAAATATTTTTTATTTGATGATAAGTTCGATCCAAGTCAGTGTTTATGAAACGTTTTTTCTTTTGTTATGGTTAGGTTTTTTGGTATTGTAGGCTAAAATTCAGTAAATTCTTCTAAAATAAAACAATATATATAATATAAAACTCTGAGTTTGTTTCGGTTGTTTCTTCTCAGAGTAGTCCAGCTAGGAATAATAATAGGCCGGCCCGATTAAAATAAGAAAAAAAATAACGTGTAAAAGTGTAATTGCTTACCAATTTACAGAAATAAAAATCATGTCATCATTTCATTTCATTTCAATATAATATGCACCAATCTTACTATTTATAAAAACGCGTAACTTTTTGAACATATTCTTAACTCTTTCACTCAAAAATCTACTGAAAGCATTTTAAGCGTGACACTTTTACGGCAATACAGTAAAATACATCAGAACAAGACATACGCTATATAACATCTCTCTACTGTGATCTACGGGGTAGAAGTAAGCGGCAGGAAAAGTTTCTTTATAAACCCACTAGTTTATAGCTCGAATATACGTATGTTTGTTATTCTTTAACGCTGTGGCGGTTGAACGAAGCTAAAATTTAGCACATAAGAAGATAGTGATGTTATTCTTTATACACATTGGATTTTTGTTTCATAATATATCAACTTTATTATGGACAAAATGGAGATAAACTACCTATCTTGTCTATGGCTGCGTTATAAAATGACACTACATTAACTTTCAAGATTTTCTAAATAACTGTTTAAATCCGAAGAAAAATCGAAGTGAAATTTAACTAAACTGTGACGTTATAACACCAGCTAGCTTTATTCAAATAAATAACATGACCACAGAGAAAGCCGATGCTATTACAAATGGCGCACAGGAAATAACCAATGCTGGGACTATACGAAAAGCCTGCAATCTTGGGTTAGGAACGCTCGCAAACCTTGCAGCTAAGAAGGCTACAATTCCGAGTACTTCGGTTAAAATCCTGTGTTCACCTGGACAAAATTATGGATTTGATGTTTTTGGTTTTACTTTAGGTGGTTTGCGGTGAATATATATCGCTTAATCAATCAGTCATCATTGTGCATTAAAACCTATCCTATGTACTAATAATATAAATAGGAAAGTTTGTGAAATGGATGGATGGATGTTTGGGTGTTTGTTACTCTTTTACGCAAAAACTACAAAACGAACGATTGTGTTGTAACTTTACGGTAATAGAACTAATACATTAGAATAAAGAATATGCTATAAAACATCTCGCTATGACTTACAGGAGCAGAACAGTACTTAAAAACCTCAAATATCGCTGGTGAAATATTTTTTAAAAGGATTATAACCAACAACAAAACTATATAAAACAATCACTAAACAACACACCGGTTCAAAATAAAATCAACCGTTTGCTACAAAATTTCATGAAAAATATTTCTAAATCTCAACTCCAACGCCCCAAGCAGTCTCTTTGAGATCAAAACGGTATTTTGTTTAAAGTTCTATTTGAAGATAAATATTGTAAAGCCTAAGTGAGGCGTCAAAGGGCATCAGCAGAGCTATTTCTCACTGTCGAAGCAGCAGACGGTCAAGACGGCGGTACATTAAACAAACATTTTTCAAACTCGAGCTAGATCAGTCGGTAGGATTTTATAAACTGTTCCTCCGTTGCTTGCGATTGTTAGAAAATAGTATAGGATATAGAAAATATGTCTTTTTTAGGTTGAAATTCTAAAGTTTATGGATATTAGAAAAGTACTTCGACATATATTGTACTTTACAACTCACGTAATTCGAAGCTTTGGATATTATAAATCGTAGTATTGCACTTAATAAATAAATTTTAAACTTTACTATGACTGTCTTTACTTACCAACTAAATATGAAAACAGTTATTGTTTTTTTTAACTGAGAATTGAGTAATGAAGTAAAAAATATCAACAGCAGCTGTTAGCATGGTTGATTTATTAAAAATTATACAACTATCCACATTCTATAAAGATTTTTCTTTATTTATAATAACATATGCTTCTTATATAAAACTTGCTACAATAAATTTACCTTTGCACGACTTAATTGATACTAGCATTTTCGCAATGAATTGATCGATAAAGATTTTCATGTGGATAAATTTTGTAAAGCTAATAATATCTAGATCTACCATTCACTGTTGTACTCTGTCGTAAATTCGAGCATTATTGCAATGAATTTCCTTAGTTGCGTTGTATTTATAAAATACAATGCAACTAGGATAAATAGAAGAAGAGTAAACTTGAACACTACCAGCATTAACCCACACAAATTCACAAGCAAAAGCAAGTTTACAGTAAATCCACACACATTTAAACTCACAAACACAGAACTTGAATACTTTCTCTTCATAAGCAATTTTCTCTTCCTCTTCAAAACTTGTGCTTTCATTAGCAAAACTGAAACTAACACCAAAGTTGTTTACAGAAAATTACCTATCTTCTTCAGTTTCAGTAGCCTCAGGATCTAAGACTGTAGTGCAAAGGGTACCAAAAGTAGCCACGGCTAATACTTTGTCCAAACTTTAAGATTCCTTCCAGAACTTTCCGGTGCACTTTGCTCCGGAATCTGGCTTTGGGAAGCTTTCCTTTGTTACTTCGCGGTCTATTTTTAATTTTTTATTGAAAATGGGAGCTATTGGAAGCTTTTCCCAAAATGGATGGTTTTGTGGTAAGATATTTAGGTTAAGCAGTCGTGATTTCTGAATATTTTAGTCTAAAATTTTTGTCTATTAAATTATTTTGTATCAATCATATTTTTTTAAATATTATATTGTTAAATTATTTACACACTAAAACATTATCCAATAATGCCAAGGTATGTCGATGTCGTGATGGCCCAGTAGTTAATGAGCCAGCGTCTATTATAAGAGGTTGTTAGTTCGAAACCTGGAAAGTATGTATTTTCTAAAATTTATCTCGGCCAAGATTTATCTTGGAAAGTTGTACTTATACTGTAAGTCTTTAGCAAACAAGCTGATCAATGCTCGTGCCTTCTCTGTATGAGGAGAGGCTTTTCCCTGTAATAGGACTATAATAAGCTGGTATTTAATAAAAATAGAACTAAAACAAAATGTCATTTAAACAATCCATCGTATCAAATTAGCCTAGATTAGAAAACAGCTACAAAACATTTTGTAGGCAAAACAGTAGGTATGTTGATTTATTTGTTCTATGTAGACGATGTCAATGTCTGTAATTATTGATCATCGTTCATTACTTAGAATTTCGTCTGCGAAAAAATAATGAAGGTGTGGTGAATAACAGAATGCCTTCGATATTTCACAGAAAATACAAAAGCAACACAATCCCAAATATTATTAGACTGAAAGCAAAAACGGTATTCGAATATTTTCCGACCAATCAACTTTATCGAGGGAAACCTCAAACCATCGCTGGAAAGGAAAGAAAACAAACACTATCACGGTTGATATAGAAAAACGATAACAGCAGGCACCGAGGCGGAAGTTTTAGAGGCAAAATTATTGGTAGTTTATTTCCAAACGATTTGAGAATGGCGAAAGATGACAGAGAATTATTTAATGGCTTGTTTCTTGTGGAACCACAGCACGTTTAAAGCGATAAATAGTGGTGAACTGTATACACAATACATACAAATCTTTTACTAATATTTTAAAGGCGAAGGTAACTCTGTCTGTCTGTCTCGCTTTCACACCAAAACTGCTAACCGATTTAATTGAAATTTTGTACAAAGATAGTCAATAGCCGGAGAAAGGACATAAGGTAGATTTTATACTTAAAATTCCACGGTAATGCGGACGACGCGACGAAACCTTGGGGACAGCCAGTTATAAATAAATGACACCCAGACACAGAACAAACTATCATGCTCTCAATTTCATCCTTCGACTTAGCAGTTAGGGGCATTTACCACTAGACCATAGGCTAGTCAGATTTTAATTCAGTAGTAGCTGTTCTGATGTGGGTTTGATTGTGGCGTGGCTGTGTATGTGGCGTGTCAGTTTGCCGCGTGGCTTTGATTATGGCGTTGATGTGGCAGAAGTATAGCTGCCGTTGAAAAATATTTGTAGTTCGGGTATGGCTGTGTTTGTGATGTGGCTGTGGAGTGTGGTATGTGCAACACTAATTTAAAGTAAAAAGTGTCGTCTGCAATAACTTAGAGGTATGAAGTTTTAATGTCGTGTCGTACTTAAGTTTTAAGATTCGAGTTGTTTGTTCAAAGTTATTCGAGAAAGATTGTAAATTTGTTATCATAATATTGTTCTTCCGTTGTTTCTTTCATACACTGGCATTTATGTAGCTGAAATTTTATTCATTTATGAATGTTAACGGAATATTTAAATCTGTCCCTCTAATTGTACGCACCACATGGTAATAAGTGAATACTTTATTTTTATGTGAAGAAACAGTGTGTTCGACAAATATGTGCAGTTTTAACTACAGTAGTAGTGCAATAAAAAACATAAAATATTTAAAAATGGAAGTTTACTTTTGTTATAATTAGTGATTTACACGGATTTTATTGTCAGAAAATGACGATTCTATAAATCATAATCATTTTATAGAATCGTCATGTAAAGTGTCAAATATTTTCTCCGTCAACTTTGAGCAACACTGCCTCAACCAATCAACGGGCCGTCAACCACGCGATATGGACCGGTATCGTATCGTTAACCAATCACGTGACAGCTGACGACCGATTTGAAACTTTTTCAAATTTTTTTTTTCCTTTTTTTTACATTGCAATCACAAACGTGTGATCAGATTACATACGATTTTTTCTTCTTTTTTTAGAACCATGCTTTGATAGAAACCTTTGATGTATAGCGAGATTTTTTTTCCGATTGCAATTTTGAAAGCTGGTAGTAAAAATAATGGCTGTACAGTGAATATTTCATTCGAATGAAATATTGATGGCGGATTTGGTTTTGGTGCTTTTTCTAATCCGAAAGGTTTTTTTAGATGTTTTTAGTTTGGTGTATTTTGTGCGGTTAAAAAAGTAGTTTTCGTTTAAAAAGTGTTATTTAATAAGCCTTTATCACATCCAACACAAAAGTGTAAAGAATAAATATACTAATATTACTCCTATAAAGAGCAAAGATTTGTATGTATTTATGTTTGTTACTCTTCCACACAATAACAAAAATAGAAATGTAGCTTATACATTAGAATAAAACATATGCCTACTAGCTCTCGAAACTTCCATCCCTTGTTTCACCCCATGGCATGGAATATTTTAAAGTCCTTTCTTAGTTGTTCCCTACTTTTTAGTTTAATATATGTCTCTAGGCGCAGCGGTTTCGGCCGTGCGTTGACAAACTAACATCAGAAGTAAATATCATAAATAATTCAACACCACACCACAAAATAACCTTGAAAACAAAACCATTAACTCGACCCCATAAAACAAAAACAAAAACAAACTCGTTAAAAGCAAACAGATTAATTATAAACAAGTTCATTATTAAATTTAATTGGCATTTGACCGTAACGTGGTTGCGTAACTATAAAACTAAAAGTTTCCCTCCAGGGGTTAAATTTAATTTAAATTTCTAAATTAAAATGCCGATAGTTTGTCACCCTTGTGTTCTTAGTTTGCGGAAAAAGTTTTATTTAGTTTGTTTATATGTTGTTGTTTATGAGATTAATATGTATAATTAGCTTTTGTTTCTGATTTTGTTTGTTTGAACAGTTATTGGGAATGCAGCCCAGTCTCGCATTTAAAAAATATTTAAATTACTTTACAAGGTTAAAATACAAATAAGGTCACTTTTTGCAAATATATACTAACTAGCTTTTGCCCGCGGCTTCGCTCGCGTTAGAAAGAGACAAAAAGTAGCCTATGTTACTCTCCGTCCCTTCAACTATCTCCACTTAAAAAATCACGTCAATTCGTTGCTCCGTTTTGCCGTGAAAGAAAGACAAACAGACAGACAGACAGACAGACAGACACACTTTCCCATTTATAATATTAGTATGGATATTATTAATGCAAAAATAACTCTCTTTTCCGCCTGCCTTAGACAACAAAATTACTAAACCGATTGTAATGATATTTGATACATAGACAGTCAATAACCCGAGTAAGGATATAGGATAGTTTTTATCCCAAAAATCCTAAAAAATCGGGAACTACACAGGTAAAACCGCGGAGGACAGCTAGTTTAATGTAAGTCTGAACACACTAATTCCTTGATTTCTTGTTAAATAATCCTACGAGTATTTCTTAAGCCTTCTATGTATGACAAAATGCCTTTGCTCTGTCGATACAATAATAGGTCAATATAAATAGTTCTTTAGGAAAACTTTATGAACGTCGAAACTCATTTCCTGGTTTTTTTTTTTTGTTGATTTAACACTTAGACCCGTATTAATAGACGCTACTCAAATACGATCGATCTGAAGTGCGATATCATTTGATACCGGATTATTGCGATGACAGGAGCTCAAGATCGTCGCTAATTAATAAACGCATCTCAGTTACCAAGATCAGCTACTCATTGCGCTGTACTTGATGTGAACGAATACGTCACAAAGTGTCAAGTTTCGTTTATTAATCAGTCTACACTCAGCTGATGACGTACACCTAATCCGTAACTTGAGCTCAACTTCAATCTCGTTTATTAATACGAACAAGATCTTAAGCTTGGCATCAAGTACGAGTTTTGATCATCTGAGTAACGTTTATTAATACGGGCCTCAGTTCCTGTATTTGAAACTTCTTTAACCTAGTTTTTCATATATATAAACAATAGGATAACAGATTCAATCAAAACTCTATCTCAAAACGTTCTTAAAAAAAAAAACATTTTAATAGTTCCACATTCCAAATCCAAAAACTTGTCCAATTAAAATACGTTACGAAGGAACGTGCGACAGAGACAAAGCGATACGAATCGCTTACGAAAGAGGGAGAAACATAATGAAATAGTTTCAGAAGAGAGCACATTGCACGATTTAATTAAGCATTTTAATTCATTTTAATTAAAGTTGTTGGCGTGATTTCCCTCGACGCTGTTTTGTTTTTGAACCGTTTTCAATTGGTGTGACTGTGACGTCACAACAAAACGCATTTAACACTACAGCGTATACTTCTAAATGTGAGAATTGATGAATAGATGATTGTTTCTATTTCTCCTTATAGGTCGATTACACCTGCCGAGTAGAGTGGCGAGACAGTGCCTTTGGCCGAGTACTCGGTATTTGTAAACACATTGCCGAGTACTCGGCCGAGCGCTCGGCCTAGCAACCGGCCGAGACAGTCACTCGGACCCAGTTCTATTTACTAGGGCGAGTACCCACCTCCCCGCTTCCCCGCACTGTCTCGCTCGGTCACTCGGTGAATCTAAACAGCACTCGGCCACCACTCTCTACAAGGAATAAATGATTTCCGATCCATGTTAGCCTCAGTTGTCCTTGAACTTCTTCTAATAACTGAACTGTCTCGCCACAATATCGAAAATACGTGTGAACACTTACTCGGCTACGGCACTGTCTCGGCCGAGTTACATTTTACTGTCTCGCCACTCTACTCGGTAGGTGTAATCAAGCCATTACAGATTAGGAATCGAACCCACGAGCTCTGGCTTAGAAGTCAGGGATACTAATCTGAAAAACTAATAAGTAGTATATCAGTATGTGAAGATGGATGAATGGATGACAGATTTTAAAATTTTGTCTTTTTAAATAATTAAGATTGTACTGATGACAACTGAAATCACGGCTTTATGTAAATCCTAAGGCACAGAACAATAAAGCAGTGATATCCTTAACCTTTGACGACCAACCGACAGCCGGCTGTCGGGCTGCTATTGTCTTTTTATTGTGTCTCAAATCAAGTGTGTTTGAAGGATTAATAAACTCGGAAAATACAATCGTAAAATTTGAAGCATCGCCTAATAAGCTTATTTTACGACAGATTTCAAATACAATTAAAAACTTGTCAACAATTAAGAATTTGTCACGTCTTGTTACTTTGCCGGTTTCAAACAATTCATCGTTAAAATAGGTCATCATCTTTGTCGATAGTCATCATCATCTCCCTAGCCTTTTCCCAACCGTGTTGGGGTGGGCTGCCAGCTTAACCGGATTCAGCTAGATACCGGTGTTTTACGTGGAGCGACTGCCTATCTGACCTCCACAACCCAGTAACTGGGCGACACGATACGTCTTGGTTAGACTGGTCAGAGTTTCTGGCTAACCAGTAACGAATGTCAAGGTTCTACGAATGACAACAGGGACCAACGGCTTTACGTGCTTTCCGAGGCACGGAATGTCAGTGATGTCTAAGATAAACTTTAGAAAGTACATATGAATTGATCTTTGTCGATAGTACTTACGTTATGAATAAAAAAAAATCACATCAGTATTTGCCGTGACTCAACATTCATTAAAAAATCGTTCAAAACAGATTAAAAAGCATCAAAATATATAAAAAATAGCAGCATTGAGTTATAAAAGCGCCGCGTTTATTAAAATAAAACCGTCCCTGTTTAAAATTACCATACAATATGTACAACAAACATACGCTGGATTTAATTAAACATACTACTAGTGATTTCCCTCGTCGCTGTGGTTAGTTCATACTGCGCTGTTCTACTTAAATTTCTGACGTGTATAAATATAAAATATAGGAATTATTTACGAAAACAGAGAGACCGATATTTTTATGGTTTTATTATTAATTAAAACTCAGAATAAAGTTGTTGTTTATTTATAATTTCAGTTTTTTTTATTACTTATGGGCTTGCTCTTGGTCCCAGACTAGCCCGAGGGCAAAGACGGGGTCTACGATGGAGCGAGCTCACCCAAAAGATGCCTATGCACTCGTCTCTTGAATACATCCGGGTTATATGCATTTGGAAACACAGGGAATTCCATATAGTCCTATAATGGACTTTTGAACTTATAATGAATATGGTTATGTCGTAGCTTAGGACGACCTCCTTCTAGATGGACGGACGACCTTGTTAGGGTCGCACAGAACCGTTGGATGCAGGAGGCACAGAACCGCATGCGCTGGAATAGGTTGACGCTCATATGATGTCCAGCAGTGGACGTTCATTGATACCGTGATGATGTTGATTATGTCATGGCCAGATCTTAAAATTTATCATATTGTTAAGAAAGAAGAAGAAAGAAAGAAAATCAGTTTATTCGTGCTATAAGATGGTAAAGTTTTACAGTAAAAGAACGAAAAACTTAACAATTCTATTATAAACTTATGCACGAAAGGGCTAGCTCTCAGCATAATGCCGGGCCCGTACACAGGTGCGAGTCCACGGCGCTGGTTATCAGCGCTAGCCGAGGGCGTGTTTCTGACCCAGAACAATGGAGAACGTTAGTTGCTCAATTGTTCTGAGGCACGATATACACCATAAAAAAGGCGTTGTACCGGTGCGGGGCACACAACAAAAAATATTCATGAATATAAAATTACACCAGAAAAAAAAGATTTAAAACAGAACGAGTTAAATAACAGGTAACATTTTGACGTTAAAAGTTCTAACCTAACCACTTCATGAAATGTTGTACGAAAGAAATGAAATAAAATACATAGAAAATATAAAGCTGGGCATTGACGGTCATTTTTCGCGTCAGTCTAGTCGTTCTGTGGTGTTACTCCAAATGGTTTAGGCGGCCAACCTACTCTGGAGTGACGATTCGACACTCACGATCAAAAATTGGATTGACGTCAGATCAAATAATGCGCCAATGACAGTCAATGCCCAGCTTAAGATCTGACAACCATATAAATATACATATCTTTTTTTTTGGGTAGTGGGAATTCATCAAATGACTGCTCCCGTCCTGGGTGCGGCGGGAGGGCGTGTCAGACTTTTACTGACTAAAACCCACTCATGTTCTTTCGGTTGCCCTTTATGTTCCGGGGCCACGGTAACTATTATAAACATTCCGCAACCAATATACATATCTCTCAGGCTTTTTTTTTACCCTTTATTCGTTTACAACTTCTTATCAACAGATTTTCATTATTTCAGGGATCATCAGTAGTAAAATATTCAATGACCCCTATTCAGGTTACCAAAATAAGGTCGTATTTCAGTAACTGAAAACCTGAAAATGTCGCGAAACTTTGTCCCTTTATAAACAGTTGGAACTAATTAAAAATGGCCGTCTCATGGGCCGAAGAAACAAGAGCAGTCGCGAAACAAAACTGTATGTAGGTCATTGGTATTGTTTTTGCTTAGTTTTTTTTTTATTAAGAAATGAGTGTATTGATTTTTGATCGGTTTAATTGTTGTGTAATAAGCTGTTGTGTAAGCAAAGTTAATCGAATATTAAAGAAGTAAAGTTTCTTTTTTCTTGAAGGAAATAATCTCTGGAATTTCTGGTCCGTTAAAAAAATGTTAGAAAGTTTATTCTTGAGTGTTACATAAAAAGTTGATATTTGTAAAATTATCTTTCCACATTTTAGACTGTATTTATACAGATGTTACGTCCGAAAAGTTTAATTAAAACCCTTTGAGTCATTTTTGCGTAAAATCGCTATGTATGGAACGCTTGATGTTCTTCTTTGCCCGTTTTTGGAGCTCCATACCAAAATGGTACAAAAGGAACTCTGAAAAGAATTTTTTGTAGTACGCCCCTTAAGCATTTTTTAACAGTAAAACATTGTCATCGACAAACAGCTAAGATCATACAACTAATACCCAATAACTCTAATACTTGCACAAGTTCCAAACTACACGCAAGTAAACATAACATTGTCCAACAAAACACAGTGGACAGAGCGGTGCAACTTGGACACAGGACATAAGTGTGCTCCAATAATAACCGCGGACTAAACAAACCACTTTCGTTTTCGACAAAATTAGCGACCCAAATCGTTGACATTTTTTTTCTCTTCTATAGTAAGCATTACACATGTAATCCTTTCTCTTTAAACACTACTGCCCTTACTAATAATCACTGTGTAAAGTTATGCAATGAATAAAGCCTGTGTAACCATACATTTTTTGACGTATACACCTGTCATAGCTATATGCAGCGTTTATTAGTAAGGCGCTACATCTATTGCTGCATTAAAACCCGTTAAGTGAGAATCTAAGGAGGCGACCCCATTTTATACTCTTGGCACGCGTAATTTATCTGTTTTTTTTTTTGCCCGACAATTCTCGCACATCGTCGATTCTTTTTTATTATGTCGTAGCATGCCCAGATATTTATCCTTACTATAATATATCCTTACTATATAATATACTACATATATAATATTATAAATGCGAAAGTAACTCTGTCTGTCTGTCTTTCTGTCTGTCTGTCTGTCCGTCTATCTGTCTCTTCTTCACGCCTAAACCACTGAACCGATTTGAATGAAATTTGGTACAGATGTAGTCTGGGACCCGAGAAAGGACATAGGATAGTTTTCATCCCGGAAATCCACCGGAAACGGGAACTATTATGCCACGCGGACGAAGTCGCGGGCAAAAGCTAGTTTTCTTATATAATGTAACCGTTAAAAACTCAGACCAAAAAAATACCCAATAGCTCTAACCTTGCACAAATTCCAAGTTTAACACAAGGAAACTAGCAACAAAACATAACACTGTCGAACAAAAACAGTGGATAGAGCGACAACAACTTGGACACAGGACATAAGTGTGCTCCAATAATAACCGGGGACTAAACAAACCACGCTCTAAGTTTACGGCGCTTGCTAAAATCTAGCCAAGTCGTCAAGTCTGCTGTGGTGTAAAGCAAGAGCGGTAGCGGGATTGAATAATGTTATGTTGACCTAAGGAACATGGATAGTTCTGGGGTTGCGGAATAGTTCTAATATTTACCGCGGCCCCGGAACATAAAGGGTGGGTTTTAGTCATTAACTGCCTTATTACAAAACAAGGTTTTATCTCTAAACCAGGTTTAAACCATTGAGCCAGGTTTTGTAATTTGAATCTTATTCTGATACAATCAAGATTCGAAATACAAAACCTAGCTCAATGGTTTAAACCTGGTTTAGAGAAAAACCTTGTTTTGTAATAAGGCGGTATAAGTCTGGCACTCTCTCCCGCCCCGCCCAGGGTGGGAGAAGTCATCTGATGATTTACATTCCAAAAAAAAAGTTAAAAAAAAGTGCTAATAGCCCAGACTTTGAAAGTTGGTAAAACAATACACTCGTGGTTTTAAAATTGTTGCTTCTCTGCGTGATCTTTTTCCAGTAATTAGACTGACTTGCCGTCCAATTAGACTAAAAGTTTGGTATACTTGTGAGAAAGAGGGAATTTGGTAGTTTTGAGTCTCACAGTAATGTAATATATTGGTGCCGATTCTCTTATGCACAAACTAATGTAAATTTAAGTTATGTTCATCTTTCTCTTTCCATTTCTTAAAGAAAAGGACAGAAGATACATTTTAGTTCAAACCTGTCAAATTAGACAGCGCCTGATGAAAATTGACGTATATTTAGACGCCATGTTTTTAAATTGCGTCTAAATTATCTATGGAGTGTCTAAATTTGACAGGGCTTAACTAATATTTGATCTTCTGTCCTTTTCTTAATTAAACGGAAAGAGAAAGATGCACTTAACTTAAAATTACGTTAGTTTGTACACAAGAGAATCGGCACCAATGTCTTTTGAACCTGCTCAGACTCTATAGACATTAAAGACTGCGACCAAGGTCAGGTAAACATTTCTGTTATGTATACATAGCCATGTATACATAACGGCTATTAAACCTTCGAACGCACGTAATTCGGGACACAAAATGAAGATAATAGCAGCCCTACAGCCGGCTGTCGCTTGGTTGTTGAAAAGTTAAAAGAAATATTGTTTAAGTGTATTTTAAAAACATTATATATCCCTTTCACTGCCGGAAGCCGGAAGCGCAGGTCTACGCGAGACGCAATAGATTTTAATTGTTTTATTAATTACGGCATACAAGGGGATATGTATCTATCTCAAGCTCGCCACGCTACCGCCTATGCCCTACACGCCCCCTGTAATACCACAGGCATCTAGTGACAAAGCCGCTGCGGACCAACTCAATTACATACTGAGCGCTTTCTCTAACATACTATTTAAACAAACACTGCTATATTTAAACATGAACTATTTATACACCAACAGAAATAGGTAGTACCAACATTATATAGCCAGCTATATCCGGAGGTTCTATTTGCCGTGTATTTTTGTAAAAATTTTGCTTCGCATATTGAATTTCTACTCTTTTGTTGGTTCAAAATAATGATAAAAATAAAAATTAAATAAGTTATTGGTTAATTAGGTCATTGGTTTCTGCTCCGCTCCCGTGCCTTATAGCGTGACTTTATAATAATTAGTGAGGTATACAAATGTCTAAGCTATTTTATTTTAAAGTTTCATTAAAATCCGTTAAGCATTTTTTGCGTGAAAGAGTAACTAACACCTTTACATACATCCTCACATATTTTTGCATTATATTAGATTTTTTTCATTTGAGAAATAAGAAAAAACCACTCATGTTAATTCGGTCGCCCTTGTAGTCGCGTTTATATAATTTGATTAAATAGTAAATATAATGGATAGAGTTAAATACGGCTTATTTAATTAATAATAATTTTGTCACTGATTTGACTTCGGTAAATTCCGTTTACATCCTCGGCCAATCAAAACAATCCGCCTTTATTTCAAACCGTCGCAAGGCCCGCCACCCCCACCAATGGTCGAGCTGGCGAGCTGTGCGTCGGTGAAAGGGCATTGGGTTACCAACCGCCATAGCGAGCACTAGTGCTAAGAGAAATCTATGTTTGATAGTTGCTAGAAGTGTAAAATAGAATAAGTGAGCTGTTTAAAATAAATCAAGCTGTAAAGTAATACGGCGTTTCAATTTAAAGTTCCTGCTCGGTGATTACCTCCTGCTTCACCCTTTTATGTTAAAATAAAAGTATTGAATGTTAAACTTCTTGAAAATCAAAAATGTTATCTGTTAAAACAAGACATTTTTTAATCCTCATGAACAACCCTTCAGAATTACATGTCAAACCAACTACCACTTTAAACCGACAAATAACACTGAAACTAAAATCACCTCACAGTTCTCAAAACTCACTTTCCACCAATTTCACGTTCATTTGTTTCCGAAAATTCTGGAAACTCGCGCACCAAACTCTAGCAAACTCAAGACCCAGAAAATAAGAGAAAAATCAATCACAATAAGTTCTCAGAACTTGGTACTTAAGGGCCTGGCTGTTTAAACGCTGGGAAAGGACCCGGGTTTTTGTGGATGGTGTTATGCGATAGCTGAGTTTGGAAGAATTGATTTTTGTGACGTTTTTGGTGCTTTTTCCTGGCGCCTCTGAGATTGTTGTATTTGAGTCGGTAAAAAAAATATTCTAAAAAACGTTTAATAATTTAATAATAATTATTATTTTTTTTTATCTAAGGACAACTCACACACGGTCATCAGATCCCAAGCTAAGCAGAGCTTGTGTTATGGTAACCAGACAACTTATATACATACTTATATACTATCTATATACATACTAATATTATAAATGCGAAAGTGTGTCTGTCTGTCTGTATGTTTGTCTTTCTTTCACGGCAAAACGGAGCGGCAAATAGACGTGATTTTTTAAGTGCAGATAGTTGAAGGAATGGAGAGTAACATAGGCTACTTTTTGTCTCTTTCTAACGCGAGCTAAGCCGCGGGCATAAGCTAGTACTTTATAAATTCATACATAGATAAATTACACCCAGACACAGAACAAACTATCATGCTCATCACACAAAGTTTGTCCTGGGTGGGAATCGAACCCACGACCTCCGGCGTAGCAGTCAGGGTCACTAACCACTAGACCAACAGTCCCATCAATCGGATGGAGTTAGCATTGATTTTGTAATATTTGGTAGTTGTTTAAAAAACATGCTGAGACTTACATACTTGGCCATGTGATCCCAAACTAAGCAGAGTTTGTACTATGTAAATCACACCACTAAAAAACTGGTGAATATTTATAAATTATTCAATACATTAATATAGTAGAAAAATTAGCCCAGACACAGGCTCATCACAAAAACTTTGACCTGGGTGGGAATCGATTCAACGACCGCCTGCCAGCTTAGCAGTCAGTTAGTATTACAAAAAAAAAATGTTATAACGCCTATTCTTAAAATCCTTTCTTGTGTACTACTATTATTAACACAAAAATTTCTAATTATAAATGAATTAAACGGATTTTGATAAAGTCAAAGTCTCTTTTGCTTGTCTCTATTTATTTGCTTCAAAAATATAGTTGATAATTAAAATTGTTAGTTCAGTTCAGTGATACAGTTCGCTATTCAGAAAGCAATGTTAAGATACATTCTTTCCAAAACAACTTTATACACCAGAATAGCACATAATCAAAATACCATTACTTTGTGTCCCAAAGGAGCAAAGCAGTTACCGGAAACCTAACTTATCCGCCCACGTTAAATTACGTTTTCCATTACTTCTTCAAAGCTACTGAAAAAGAAACTTTCCTCCACAAACCCGCATTGTACTCCATCCAACTCAAGATGTAATAAAACAAAAATTCCTCTCTAAACAGTTTCCTCAAAAGACTATATTATGTTTATTAGACTTGTGTAATATATTGACCAATAAAAATGGTAATTTTGCGGACAAAGTGAAATTAAACTGAGGGGCTATACCAAGAGATTATCTACTGCGCTGAACAATTTGATATATTAGAGCAATTTTATTTATGACTTGAGGAAAGTAAAATTATTCTAAAATCTGCTTATTCAGCTTACATTTTGGTGGATTACTGTTTCGTAAAGAAAATATAATGAGGAGACCGTGACTTTGATTTTAAACACATTTATTAATGAAGGCTTTGTTGCTTACACGCGATTCTAGATCCTTCTGTTCGTGAGAAGATATCAGTCATGTAGTCCTCTATCTATATCAACATCCATACTAATATTATATATGCGAAAGTAACTCTGTCTGTCTGTCTGTCTATTACGCTTTCCCACTTAACCCGGCGGGAGTGTGGTGGGGTGTAGCATACCCCAGCACTAGTTTACCTAGGTATATTTTTTTAACTGGTAACAACTAGATTTCGTGGCTTCGTGTAGCTGGAGGTAAGGGGTTGCGGGAGGGGATAGTGGCGTGATCTCAGTGTTACGCCGGCTGGTGATTGGAGTGCACGTGCGTAAACGTCCGTGGGGTAAGTCACACCCCGCCACATAGTTCGCGTATTGTTTTCGTATTTTTTATATATATTTTTTATATTTATGTATACTTTTATTTTTTATAGTTTTTGAATAAAAATGGCACTGGAGGCAGATGAAAGACGTATAAGAAGCATTATTGATGAAGTTTTAGCCGAATCTTCAGATGAATCAAGTTCTACCGAAGAATTTGATCATTGCAGTGAGCATGAGCTTGAATCTGACACGCAAGCAGTGTGTGATGACCTTGAAGCGATCAGCAGCGAGTGGGATTCGGATGATAATATTCCCCTTGCTGCAAAAAGAACCCGTCTGTCTCCTGGGACTGATCATGTAAGTTACCGTAAATCTAAAGATGGCCAAAAATGGTACCAACAACCTCCACGTACCAATGTCCGAACTCGATCGGAGAATATAATAGCTGATAAACCTGGAGTCAAAGGAGTTGCCAAAGAGGCTAAAACTGTAGTAGATTGTTGGAAATTATTTATTACCGATGAAATTATGAGTCTTTTATTGATACATACAAATGAAGAAATTTTGAGGCGACGCGCAAAGTGCAAAGATTCTAATCAATATATCATGAAGGAAACCACTTCATCTGAATTAGAGGCGTTTATTGGTTTACTGTACATTGCTGGAGTAATAAAGTCAGGCCGCCAGAGTTTGAAAGACTTATGGAGAACTGATGGCACTGGAGTAGACATTTTCCGCACTACTATGTCCTTACAACGTTTTTATTTTTTACAAAACTGCATTCGTTTCGACGACAAATCCACCCGGGAAGAACGTAAGGCTACAGATAACATGGCTCACATTAGAGAGCTTTTTGATATATTTGTTCAACAATGCCAGCAAGCCTATGTCCCATATGAGTTTATGACAATTGATGAGATGCTGTTGGCTTTTAGAGGTCGCTGCCCATTTCGTGTGTACATACCAAGCAAACCTGCAAAATACGGTTTGAAAATTCAAGCACTTGTCGACTCTAAATCGTACTATATCTTCAATTTAGAAGTTTATGCAGGTAAGCAGCCAACAGGGATGTATGCTCTCAGTAACAGCGCCTTTGACGTAGTAGAACGATTGATTCAACCTATATCAAAAACAAACCGCAATCTAACGTTTGATAATTGGTTTACCAGTCACAAGCTGATGATGCATTTGTTGAAAGAACACAGTTTGACTTCCGTTGGCACTGTTCGCAAAAACAAACAATGTATTCCTCCTGCTTTTTTGAAGACTGGAAAACAACCAGGAAGTTCCATGTTTGGTTTCCAAAAGGACGTTACTTTGGTGTCATATGCTCCTAAAAGCAATAAAGTGGTAATTGCAATGTCTACTCTTCATCACGACGACAAAATTGATGAGAGCACTGGAGATAAAAATAAACCCGAAATTATTACTTTCTACAACTCCACAAAAGCAGGAGTAGACGTCGTGGACGAGTTGAGCGCTACTTATAATGTGTCTCGCAACAGTAAGCGTTGGCCAATGACGATCTTTTATGGAATTTTGAACATGGCTGCTATCAATGCTAATATAATTTATCAGAATAATCTGGATAAATCTAGTAAAAGAACAGAATTCCTCCGTAGTTTGGGATTGAGTTTGTTGAATAAACATCTGCAGTTGCGACAAACACAGAAAAATATTCCATCTAACATTCGCCAAAGAATTTCTGCACAGATGGGGGAGCCATTGCGCCCATCAGTGGAAAACAGTTCCGGACGATATGCTCGATGTGCGGATTGTCCTCGGAAGAAAGATCGGAAGACAAAACATGTCTGTGCAAGCTGCAGAAAATCACTGTGCCTAGAACATGCAATATTTTCTTGCAAAAATTGTGCTGACGGCGAGGCCTCTAACTAAGATATTCCGTTTCATTCTATAAGTGTTTTTTAATTTTAATTGAAAGAAGATCTCATTTTTTGTTAATTTAGAAGTTTTTATTTTGTTTTAATTATTATGGTTGATTTTATGAATATTTTAATAGCGCAAGTAAATTTTTGTCACCAAAAAGTTGTCAAATTGTTCAACTACTAAGTAAGTAATAAAAGTATTAAAAATATGTATTTATTTGTTGATTTTTTTATTATAGGGATTCTCATTTATAATACTTAGTAATAATTTTGTACTATTTTGGAGAAATACTTAGATAGAACACGTTTTGTTCCGTGGGGTATGTTACACCCCACCACATACTCTATGTCATTTTTCCGCACCACACTCCCGCCGGGTTAAAATGCCGATTTGAATGAAATTTGGTACAGATATAGTCTGGGACCCAAAAAAGGACATAGAATAGTTTTCATGCGGCGGACAGCTAGTGTTACATAAATTAGAAGAGTTTTAAGTAAATATTTAACTCTATGTTGCGGAATGTTTATAGTGGTTACCGTGACCCTGGAACATAAAGGGCAATCGAAGGAACATGAGTGGGTTTTAGTCAGTAAAAGTCTGACACGCCCTCCCGCCGCACCCAGGACGGGAGCAGTCATTGGATGATTTCCCACTCACCAAAAAAAAAAAAAACTCTATAAGGTTTACACTAATTTCAACATATTGTAATACATAATGCCTTAAGAAAAAATGAGACATTATGCCTGCCATTATAGCTATAGCGACGCATAGCAACAGTTGGACATAAAACTCTACTAGGTTTTCTGACAGTAAATTTTTAGACATTCTGATGTCTCAGTGACCTTAATCTTATTCCAAACGAACGACCAGCCCCAGCCCCAGCCTCAGCCCCAGGTTTGTACAGGTTTTGCGAAATTTACATTACAAATCTTTTAAATTGACGACTTTTCTACGCTATAAAAAACATGTATTATACACAAACCCTTCTCTTTGAATATAACAGCAGTGCGACAGCCGGCTATCGCTTGGTTGATGAAAGGTTAATCACTCTATCGTCAAAAATCGCATTAAAATCCAAAGTTCAAAAGCGAACTCAGACAGAATTTCAAAAACCCTTTTCATTCAATACCATGTAAAAATCTAAAATGTAAAAAGTCGATAGCTCTCTCCTACATAACACGGTCCCCACTTGAACTAGTGTGCGCTCCATTGGTCCGTAGCGTCACTTATACGACCAGGGGAAAGGATTTCTGTGTCTTCGACTGAAGCCAAGGTTTTTTATTTTGACTCCTAGGTTCGAACACGAGGATATATTGAACATGCAGGTGCTCGATAAAGATTATGGAGGTGTTTTGACGTTTGTTTAGTGTTTTAAGAGTTCCTTACTCAAATAAATTTATTTATACTGATAAGAATCACCTTACAGATACTTTCAAGACGATTTAAACTAGAATCATAGTAAACTACACATTCTCCAAAAAATCTGAAATAATTCATGATGTTACCATCACGGTTAAGTTAGCTGTGTTATTTTGAATGGCATGAAAAATAGGTATTTATTAATTCATTTAAGGGAAATGCGTGATTAACCTTCCGACGACCAACCCGACAGCCGGCTGTCGGGCTTTTATTGTGTCTCGAAGTGTGTTCGAAGGAAGAGGTAACTACAGAACCCAACTGCGAATGTTTCGACACGCACTTGGCAAGTTTTTATTTCTAAGTTATCCATACTAATATTATAAATGGGAAAGTGTGTCTGTCTGTCTGTCTGTTTGTCTTTCTTTCACGGCAAAACGGAGCGACGGATTGACGTGATTTTTTAAGTGGAGATAGTTGAAGGGATGGAGAGTAACATAGGCTACTTTTTGTCTCTTTCTAACGCGAGCGAAGCCGCGGGCAGAAGCTAGTTTTGTAATAAAAAGCGTAATGTCGTGATGTTTAAGGACCTTTAACATTTGAGTGCTGGAAGCGCAGATCCATGTGACAATGCTTTTTAATTGTCTCTTTGATTACGGCTTTCAACGGTTTAATGCAAAATGCTTCCCTAAACTCTGCTAGTTTTGTGACGCTATATTTTTAAGCATTCTTTTATACTTAGGAACTCATCCACATCAGAAAAAACTTTACTTTATTCGTATTTTTAAGAGTTTTGCAGTACTACTAGCTTTCGCCTGCGGCTTCGCCCGCGCGAATGTCTTCTATTTTACCACTTAAGGGTTGGAATGGGGTGTAAGTGGCCCTACCATCACCTCCAGGGTCAAAGCCAACCTCACCTGCACGTGGTACACCCTGCTGATTCACTGACGAGGCTCTGACGGACCAGGTTTTTTCACAAGGAGGAGACCATCGCAGTCATATTGCATATATTTTTGTTATATATCTTTCTTCGTTTGTGATTGTAAAATAAACATGGTCGTGGCAGAATTGTGGTGTGTTTTCCGCAAATGCCATTAATAAAGAGTTGAAGTTGAAGGGTTGGAATTTTTACAAATCCTTTCTTTGTGGATTGCCTACTTTTTACAGATAACACAACCCTGCAAGTTTTTCAGGATCTAACTTCGTACTGGAGTGAATAAACACTTGTAACAACTAATTTAAACCTACTAACACACGTGGTTCAAGACACAATAACAGTGCGACAGCCGGCTGTCGCTTGATCGTCGGAAGGTTAAACTAAAGTCCATAAATCAGAATGAAAGTTCTTTCTTCGCGTTTTTACTTAATTCTGTGATGTGCTCTACACTTTCATTGGCTCGTAACTAAAACTTAACATTTAATGTTAAACTCCCGGCTTTTATGACATTTGACGTAAATCTGTTGACTTTAGGATCTTAGTTTATTAGTGTGTGACGACATCTATCGCCTAAAATGTGAATTACAACTGTCATTCTGTATTGCGCAATCTGAGTTTTACGCGACATTAAAATCTTAACATCGTCCGTCAGACAATAAGCTCAGATATATAGCCGTCTGTTTGGAAGATTCTCCTCTTTCGGTTGAGGATAAAGATTTTCTACATTCTTCCTCATTGTTTTGAATAATAATTATCTTGGGACAAGTCACACACGGTCATCTGATCCCAAGCTAAGCAGAACTTGTGCTATGGTAACCAGAGAACTGATACACATACTTATGTATTATATAAATACATACATATTATAAATAAATTACACTCAGACACAGAACAAACAATCATGCTCATCACACAAAGTTTGTCCTGGGTGGGTCGATTCTCACCCAAAACCCACGACGATGAATGACACATCCAAAAAAAGAAAGTGTACGCCATTTTCTTTTAAAGTGATTTTATGGCGTCAAGCGTAGGTCGGTTGCTTTGAGTCTTAGAACAATATTAGTAAACCATTGATCCAACCAACCATTTTTTAGTTTTTTTTGGTGAGTGGGAAATCATCCAATGACTGCTCCCGTTCTGGGTGCGGCGGGAGGGCGTGTCAGACTCTTACTGACTAAAACCCACTCATGTTCCTTCGATTGCCCTTTATGTTTCAGGGTCACGGTAACTATTATAAACATTCCGCAGCACCGTTTTTTAGTTTTAAAACACGCCATTTTTTCCAAAATGTCTCAAATAAATATATCAGCGATCGCCTCACTTATTGAGGCACGCATCTTGCACAATTCTCAATTAGGGCCGGTACGAAAGCGGCTATTAATTTGTGTTGCCGGCTATAAATTCTAGTTAACCTACATACTGCTTAGTTTCGGCTTTTCCTTGTTTTTAGGGTTTCGTTCTGAAAGGGTGAAAACCAGAGCCTGTTTGAAGACTCCACTGTTTGTCTGTCTGTCTGTTGCCAGGCTGTATCACATGAGCCGTGTCAAATAGAAAGTTGTAGTTCTACACTACACTATCGTATTGAGGATAAAAACTCTTAATGATAATAGGTAATGTAAGTATAGAGTTCCATACAAAACAAATTTTGTATGGGCAACTAGATTCATTTTAGTTTTGTAAATGACGTTTCAAAGTAAACAAAGTAACTTTTTCACCTTAATAACTGTACTACTGCAGTTAAATAATAACTGTCTCAAACTGTAATTATGTGTTTAAAACAGAATAAAATTAATATTTAAGTGGGACTTCCATACATACAATAAACGTGAGTTTTTTAACGTTTTTAGCACGATATTAATCCTTCGAACATACGTGGTTTGAGAAACAATAGAAAGACAATGGTGCCGATTCTCTTATTCACAAACTAACGTAAATTTAAGCATCTTTCCCTTTCCATCTAATTAAGAAAAGGGCAGAAGATAATATATTATATAAGTTAAGTCCTGTCAAATTTAGACACTCCTGCCCTTACTAATAATCACTGTGTAAAGTTAGGTCATGAATAAAGCCTGTATAACCATACATTTTTTGACGTATAAACCTGTCATAACTTTATGCAGCGATTATTAGTAAGACGCTCCATAGATAATTTAGACGCGATTTAAAACATGGCGTCTAAATATACGTCAATTTTCTTCAGGCGCTGTCTAATTTGACAGGATTAAACTAAAATGCATCTTCTGTCCTTTTCTTTAAGAAATGAAAAGAGAAAGATGCATTTAACTTAAATTTAGTTGTTTGTGAACATGAGAATCATCACCATTAGCAGCCACAGCGGGCTGTCACTTGGTCGTTGAAAGGTTAGCGGCAAAATAGTGTCAAATGTTGAAAAGATTCGGATAGTACGGGACCTTTCGTGCGCATTTTGACTCGCACTTGACCGGTTTTTTTTTAATGGTAGTTGATTTCCGTTGCGGTTAGAATAGGAATGGGTTTTTATAGTGAGAATAGAAGGTGCGTGGTAGGTTTTGTTTGAAAATTTCTTTGTTTTACTAGTCTGGGTGTTAACCTAAGTTAAAGAGTTATGACCTGTTATTTACGCTTGTAAAAATACCGTTTGTTTGTAATTTTACACTCAAAATCAAACTCTTATTCAAATTCAAATCATTACTGTTTATTTTGAAATGTTGGTTATTTGAATATTTATGTTTTTTTATATGTTCTTGATTTTTTCTAAATAATCAATGAAAAAAAAAATTCGATTTAGCTTTTTTTTATTTTTAATGCTTTCTAGCACTACTTTTTTCTTGCATCAACTTTTTTTGTTAACAAATTAATGGCAACATATGTTATCAAATTAAATAAAAGCTAATCTGTCTAAGAAAAAAGTATGTCCCTGATATAATTTAATTAAACTGAAGACTCATTCCAAAGAATATAATAAAGATACACCGTCGTTTCTCATTATTCTCTTTGTAACTAATTAGTCCAACTCTTAAAACCCCAAATTACAAATTATTAAAATAAAGGTAAGCTTACCTACATCAAAATACTCTTTACTTCCCGAAAGTACAGTCAGCAACTAAAGTCGAGTAGCGTCGCGTCGTTACCTTTACTTATTACTTAACTAGCTTTTGCTCGCGACTTTGTCCGCGTGTAAGTCTAAATCCATACTAATATTATAAATGGGAAAGTGTGTCTGTCTGTATGTTTGTCTTTATTTCACGGCAAAACGGAGCGACGAATTGACGTGATTTTTAAGTGGAGATAGTTGAAGGGATGGAGAGTAACATAGGCTACTTTTTGTCTCTTTCTAACGCGAGCGAAGCCGCGGGCAAAAGCTAGTTGTTCTATAATTTATTGCTAATATTATTATTCTTTATTTCAAACAACATGATCCAGCGTGTTAGCAAACATAAATACAACTTATTATTAGTGTTAGTAGATTAACACTTTATCATTAATTAACGATAACTTTTTTTGCAGGCATTATATTACAAAAAAAACGCCCACAAATTACCCTGACATTGGTAACTATTTGTAAAAACCGCAATCAAATCTGTTGCGTAGTTTTGGAGAGCGAACACAAACATACAGACAGACAAAAGATATTAAATCTATAACTTTTTTGTGTTTTATTTCTCTTTTGTAATCGCTTACACTCGTTTTCCATAAATTTTAATGTACAGATGCAATACAGAATAATGTATTGCTTTTCAGCATTACAGGTAATAGTGAATTATTTTATCTCGCTTTTACATACATAATAATTATTCCTTTTGATATATCAAAGGGAATATGTAATGTGCAGTGTGATTACCAGTACCCAATAATTATAAGGTATTTTAGAATTTATATTAAACCTTTGAACACACGTGATTCGAGACACAATAGAAAGACAATAGTAGCTCGACAGCCGGCTGTCGCTTTGTCATTGAAAGGTTTATCATTAACTACGCGGCTTTGCTCGCGTAGATGTCGAACTTCCATCCTCTATTTCATCGTTTGGGTCCTTTTTAACCGACTTCAAAAAAGGAGGAGGTTCTCAATTCGTCTGTATGTTTTTTTTTATGTTTGTTACGCGATATCTCCGTCAATTGTAAACGGATTTTGATGGTTCGTTTTTTGTTTGATAAGTCATGATTCAGGGGTGGTCCCATATAAATTTTGTGGCGTTCGGTTCAGTGCTTCTCGAAAATTTCACCAAGAACAAAAAAAATGACGAAATATTCATAGACGATGTGTGCTTTTTCTTTCAAGTTTCTATTTTCGTTTTATAAGATTGTAAGTAGTTTTATTTTGAAAATAATAAATTAATACACAGTCAAACATTGGGAGTCGACACTAAAAAGTAATAAATAAAAACTTTTTTCAAAAAAATAATAACCGCCTTCAAAAACTAAAAACCCAAAAATAACTAAAATTTCGGAAGTCGGTTGCTTCTGTTCTGCCAGTCAATTTGTGTTGCCACCGATTCCGAAATTTTAGTTATTTTTGGGTTTTTAGTTTTTGAAGGCGGTTATTATTTTTTTGAAAAAAGTTTTTATCTCTATTTTAAATAGGTTAGGCCTACTAGTCGGGGTATTAACTATACTTATTGATGGTATAATTTTTTATAAATTATATCAAATGTTGCTTATGTCAAGTGTCGATTATGGAATGTATTACTTATGGAAACTAATTATTATAGCATATGTTATTATGGAAACTCATTTCATGGCAAATGAAAGTAATGACAAGTAAATTGTTTTGTCACGCGTTGTTAGTATAAATGAAATTAATGCAAGTGAATATTATGAGCAGGGACGATTATGGAAAATAAAAATAGGAAAAATAATATTATGGGAAACAAGAGACCAGCGGTTTGGGTTGTGTGTTGATATGTCAGTCAGTGGTCCTATTTACCGTTTATTTAAATATAGATAGATAATACAACACTTTACTTTTGTCTCTGTACTACAGAGAATATTTCTTCGAACTAAGACTTCATAGAGATAGTCCATAACCTGACAAAGGACATGATAGTTTTTATCTCAAAATTCTCATAAAAACGGGAATGATAGTTTGTCATAATTCAATTAGAAACGCCACGCAACTATTATTGCTGACCATATTACCAAATGTACTATCGACAAAACTGATTCATGACCCATTTCAACGACAAATCATTTGAAGAAAAAAAAATTATTTCACACAAAAACAGCGTTTACATCGTCAGACTATGACTATGAACATATAGGCTTATTAAGGTCAAAAATATAAGGTACTCTGACTCCTAAACTAGGTCTAGCCTGTAACTTCGAAGTCAGTGATTCTCCGTTAGGTCATGATTTCATTTTGTCGATTGTACCTTTACCAAATGTACCTCTACCAAATGTACCCAGGTACCTATAGCGAAGGTTTTTGATACATATTTCATGAGAGCGATCCTTTCGCCATCTGCTACAGTTTTCACTTCATTGCTTTGGATTTCGTTTCACCTGACGGAGTGTACGGTTCAAATGAAACGATTTATTTTTAGTTCCTGAAATTGAGTTCGCTGAGTTTTCGGATGATGTTGTTTTGTTTTGTGTAAAGGTGAGGTGTTATTTTACAAGTTTATTTAAAACAAGCGACTACGGTCATAACTTTGCATGTAGTTTTAGGGATTATTGTATTATTTTGTATCTAGTAGAACTTAGCAAAAAGAGTTAGGATATTGCTTGAGTGAAATAAATTACGAGTATATACCGATTTCTTCACAGTACTTAAGAGATATAAACGTGAAACTTTTTTTAAAATTAATAAACTCTATTACGTTGATAATGAGACTGACAAAATCTGACTAGTTTAATTGAAAATCTAAAAAGTCTGATTAGTTTTTGTTATGGAAAAGTGAGGTCTTCTAATAAAGCCTTTGTTTGCTTAAAAAGGCTCCAATCACTAAGTTATGTTATAATCTTGTTGAAAAAATAAACACTTTTTTTTAACCTTTCCTATTTACACAAAATTAAAGATTACATTCATTTTACAAAAACCCCAAATCTTTCCAATTCACGTAATACCAAATCCCTTTTATTATAACCTCGAAGGGAAGCCATCTATTTTTCTCATAACCCCAAAACAATTTGAGATCGCAACAAAACATTCATCACTAATAGATTGTGGGGGTCTAAAGTACCCGTTTACCTCTAACCGACCGTCCGTGAAGCACATTTCATATTTTCGGATTCCAACCCCCTTGTTGTTGTCCAAATACCTCCCATTTGGTGTAATAAACGGGTCTTTTGTACCCGTATCAATATAGAGTTAAAATACGACTGGTATCTATCAAGATGATGTATCGTTTAGGCTTATTTATTTTGGAAATTGTTTTATGGAATTGGGATGATTTGGACTAGATTTATTTGTTTTTTCAAATGGTTAATAGTGACTTGACTTAATGTCCTAAGTTCCCTATGTGGGACATAGCTTCGCGTTCTGTCTTGGGCTATGGGCTATGCACCCCCGGTCATCTGATACTTAACTTATCAGAGTTTGTACACATCAACCTTCTAAAATAATATACATACTTATAATTTTTATCAATACACACATATCATAGAAAAATCACACCCAGACATAGAACAATCAACAATCTTGCTCATAACACAAAGTTTGTCTAGAGTGGGAATCAAACCCACGACCTCCTGCTTTGCAGTCAGGGTCACTAACCAATAGACCCGTCAAAAAATATTAAGTATTGAAAAATACCTACCTATTGGAAAAATCCAACAACGCTTTTTGCCGAACCTGGGAATCAATCCCCGGATTCCTTGTTCAGCAGTCGCGCTTAGTACTTGACTTAATTTGAACACCTTCTTAAACTCAAAGTACTACCATTATATCTACTTTCCTACCAAAGTAACGTAATATTTCACTGCCCATCAACTGAGATAGCTCTCTAAGTTATTTCCTTCATCACAGTTTCCAAGATAATAGATAAAACAAAACATCTTCTGCTACAAGAATATCAGATTTCATTGCAACGCTCAACAATAGAATCCATGTAATCTCTGCACAACCCTGGATAGACTGGTAGAGAATGCCTAAGGCATTAAGTCCGCCATTGCACATATGTGCATAAAGTTTAATAAATAAATAGAAAACTTATATTAAACTAGCTTTCGTGCTTAATATAAGTTTTCTATTTATTTAACTTTTTTTTTTCGTGAATGTCGATACTTCAATCGCCTATTTTACCGCTTTAGGGGTTGGAATTTTCAAAAATCCTTTCCTAATGGTTACCTACTCTTCACAAAGAACACACCCTGCAAGTTTCGTGTCTCTAGGACCAGCGGTTTGGACTGTGCGTTGATATGTCAACAATCAGTTTACCATTTTAAATTTCCAAAAATCCTTTCTTAGTAGTAACCTACTCTTCACAAAGAACACATCCTGCAAGTTTCATGTCTCTAGGAGCAGCGGTTTGGATTGTGCGTTGATATATCAACAATTAGCCAATCAGTCAGTCAGTTTACCATTAAAAAAATCCAAAAATCCTTTCTTAGTGGTTACCTACTCTTTACTAAGAACACATCCTGCAAGTTTTATGTTTCTCGCACCAAACGGTTTTGGCTGTGCATTGATAGACATATCAATAGTCAGTCAGTACACCATTTTAAATATAGACTAGCATCCCGCCCCACCTTCACACATTTGCGACAAATCTTTGAACATACCGGGTTTTTTACCATGATAATTATGTACATAGACTTCCCTCTTTAAAACAAAACGCATCAACATCTGTAGCACAGCTTTAAACATCTAAACACATATCGAGACAGACAATGAAAAGCAACTTTGTTTTAAACTAGATAGGTAGTTATTAAATCCTAACTTAGTACAAACTAGTAAAAAGCAAGCTAGGGAATCTCACCCTGTTTCGCTGTTTCAGTGAACACTAGGCGTTTTGAAAGTTTGCTGAATTTCAGTTTACAGATCGTTATAACCTTAGAAGCTAGACGTTTTTAGTACAAATACGTTGTTAGTTTCTGCTGCGATGTTAGAAACAGTTTTGAGGTATGAAACGTGGTAGCTTTTCGATGTGGAGTTAGTTTCTTGTTGTAGATATAGTAACTCATTTGTGATGTGTTAAAATAAGCTAATTAAGGATAATAATAATGCATCACCCACAACATTATTAATTCAAAAAGTATTTAATTTATCACTTACTAATCTATTCAATATAAAATGTCGTGATGGCCCAGTGGATATGGCGCCCGCCTTTCGTGTAAGAGGTTGTGGGTTCGAATCCGAGCAGGTACCAATGTGACTTTTTCAATTCATATGTACTTTCTAAAGTTTATCTTAGACATCACTGACATCCCGTGCCTCGGAAAGCAGGTAAAGCCGTTGGTCCCGGTTGTCAATCGTAGAACTTTGACAGTCGTTACTGGTTAGCCAGAAACTCTGACCAATCTAACCAAGAGGTATCGTGTCGCCCAGTTACTGGGTTGTGGAGATCAGATAGGCAGTCGCTCCACGTAGAACACCGGTATCCAGCTGAATCCGGTTAGGTTGGCAGCCGACCCCAACACGGTTGGGAAAAGGCTAGGGAGATGATGACTAATCTATTCAATATAAAAAGCTAAAGAGTTGTTTTTGTTTGGTTAGACGGCAATCAGAAATTAATAGGTTCGATTTGAAACATTTTTGTGTTGAATAGCCCATTTATCGAGGAAGGCTATACGCTATATAACATCACGCTAAGACCTAGGAGAGAAGAGTGGTAACCGCGAGAGACAGCTAGTGATCTCATATATTATGCTGTTTACTGTAAACGACTCCCTTCGTCTAGAGTTAATCTCGGGTAAAGGATCACGTCATGTATACTAAAATAATGCATTGTCATCGTAACTGGAATGAAATACGAAGTTTTTAGTTTGCAAACCTTGTAGCGTATAAACTTACGAACCTAGACAGATATATTCATACGAATAGTTCATGTTAAACAGAATTCATCGTTGTGTGATTAAACGCTCAACAATATAATTTAAAAAAAGTTTAACAAAATCTTGTAATTGAAATTTGACAATCCCTCCATATCTCCAAATAGACACATTCGTAAAAAAAATTACCGTATGAGATTCTAAAAGAGACTAGTATAAATCCTTCAGTAGGGTACACAATATAATCGGCCTCCTCGTTTAGCCACGAAAAAATAACAGACAGACGAACCAACTGTCCATTTGACAACTGCAGCAGTAGTCACCAAACCTGATCAATCTACATCCTCCTACAAACCTTCATTCCCAATTGTACCTGCAAAACCAAATTGTCCCCAAAATGTACCTTAAAAAATTCAGTGGAAATTTTAAACTGAATGCGCGTATATTGTGTCCAAGCGTCCTGTTTGATCGGAATGGGCAGGTACTATAAATCTCCCGGTTGTTCCGTCGCGCGGTACATTTATTTCGTTTTTGTGTACCGGTGGTATAACCCACTGGCTTTTAATCACCCAGTGAAAATTTTCGACGTGTACTGTTCTGTATGGGTACAATTGGGAGGATTTTGTTTTTAATTGATTTAAAGGGATTTTTGTACATGAAGATGATATGGCAATCCCATTTTGCATTTTGCACTACTTAATTATATACTATTTTCACAGAATTTTAATTAAATTTATCTTAATTGAGAGGTGGTTCGACTTTTTTTATGCGTGTTATTGTTTTATTTTTAAATAAGTTTTGGTGAGAATTTATGAGTTAAACGAAACAAACTCATCTGCTATATAATACTAGCTGTCGATTTCCCCCACACTATGTTAGATTTTTGATTACTGTTCTGCTCCCGTGGACCATAGCTTGATGTTATGTAGCCAATGTCTTATTTTGATGTATAAGCTATATTTCTGTGAAATTCGTCCAAGATCCGCTTAGTAGTTTTTGCGTGAAAGAGTAACAAACATAAATACATCTTTCCTAGTAAAGATTAGTAATAAATTTACCATCAAGCACCAACGATATCATCAAATTAATAATGCAACTATCAATTAAACGGGTTAGTACCGAACGGTTTCCTATTGAAATTCCTTCGTTTAGCTGATAAATTAAGAGCTGAGGACTAGATAAGGCACGCATACTAAGGAGGGTTTACGGTGCAGTATAGATAGCTTGTGTTCTTATTAACTAACACAGGATAAAAATTAAATATGGCGGTTTAAGTTTGCATAGAAAATTAGACAAAGCTCTTAACCTTCGAATACACGTGATTCGAGACTGAATAGAAAGGCTATAGCAGCGCGACAGCCGGCTGTCGCTGGGTCGTTGAAAGGTTTAATAACTATTTCAGTACATTTTATAAAACAAAGTCGCATTCCGCTGTCTGTACATGTTTATGCTTACTTCCTTTAAAACTACGCAACGAATTTTGATGCGGCTTTTTCAAAAGATAGAATAATTTATGAGGAAAGTTTATGTGTACAACACAGGCACATTTCAGTTAAGAAAAGTCATACATTCAAATTTATATTAATTATCCACAAGACATATAAATATAGCCCAAATATCCTATCTATCAATTATCCATAGGACAATTTATTATAAATATAGCCCAAATAACAAATCTATTTAATGTCCATGGGACATATAAACATAGCCCAAATAACCCATCTACCAATTGTCCACAATACATATGAATGTAGCCCCAATAACCCATCTATCTATTTTTTACAAGACATATAAATATAGCCTAAATAACCCATCTATTTATTGTCCACAGGACATTAATTGAATATAGCCCAAATAACCTACCTATTATTTGACCACACGACGTATGAATTTAGCTTAAACAACCCATCTACTAATTGTCCACAATACATATGAATATATCCCCAATAACCCAACTATCTATTTTCCACAAGACATATAAATATAGCCTAAATAACTTATCTATCAATTGTCCACAGGACATTTGAATATAGCCCAAATAACCTATCTATTAATTTGACCACAGGACGTATGAATATAGCTCAAACAACCCATCTACTAATTGTCCACAATACATATAAATATATCTCCAATAACCCATCTATCTATTTTCCACAAGACATATAAATTTAGCCTAAATAACTCATCCATCTATTGTCCACAGGCAAGACAGTGACTCCAGACAACGCGACGATCACCTCAGTCCTGGCTCTCACGGTGACCCGTGAGGAGTTGGGAGGCGAGCTGATCTGCATCGTCAGCTCAGCAGCCTTGGATGCTGACATCGTGAGGAAGATTAAGCTGGATGTTCGAGGTATGTGGGTGTTTAGAGTAATGAGCAATGGTGATTTTAGTCGTCAAGTGAATTTGCCCAGTATTAAATAATGGGCAAATTTAAAATAAATAAAAATATAAATATCCTGGGACATCTTACACAAGGCCATCTGATCCCAAGCTAAGCAGAGCTTGTGTTATGGTAATCAGACAACTAATACACATATTTATATAATTTTTAAATACATACATAATATAGATAAATAACACCCAGACACAGAACAAACAATTATGCTCATCACACAAAGTTTGTCCTGGGTGGGAATCGAACCCACGACCTTTGGCTTAGCAGTCAGGGTCACTGACCAATAGAACAACAGGCCCGTCAAATTTTAAATTTTTAAATTTTGTGAAGGTATTATACAAAATCACGTCATAATGTCGTGATGGCACTAAACCACTCATATAAGAGGTTGTGGATTCAAATCCTTGACTTTTTCAATTCATATGTACTTTCTAAAGTTTATTTAGACATCGGTGAAGGAAAACATCGTGAGGAAACCTGGACTCGTAGTTGATATGAGTCTGAAATCGCCAATCCGCCTTGAGCAAGCGTGGTGATCAATGTTCGTGCCTTCTCTGTATGAGAAGAGGCCTTTGCTCTGCAGTGGGACAGTAATAGGCTTGTATTATTATATTATACAAACTTATTCTTAGTTTATGCGAAACCCGAACTAGTTAAGGAAATTGTTGTTTTTTAGGGTTCCGTAGTCAACTAGGAACCCTTATAGTTTCGCCATGTCTGTCTGTCTGTCCGTCCGTACTCGCTTAATCTCTGTGACCGTTAGCACTAGAAAGCTGAAATTTGGTACCAATATGTATATCAATCAGGTCGACAAAGTGGTAAAATAAAAATTGGAATAAAATGTTTTATTAGGGTAGCCCCCCTTTATGTAAAGAGGGAAGTGATTTTTTTTTTAACTTCAACCCTTACGTGTGATATATTGTTAGATAGGTATTTAAAAATGAATAGGGGTTTGCTAAAATCATTTTTTGATAATGTCAATAATTTCGGAAATAATCGCTCCAAAAGGAAAAATCAGAGCGTCCCCCCCCTCTAACTTTTGATCCGTAGGTTTAAAAAATATGAAAAAAATCTGAAAAGTAGAACTTTATAAGGACTTTCTAGAAAAATTATTTTGAACTTGATAGAAAGAACAGTTTTTGTACAAAAAAGATAAAAAGGTTGTACAAAATAATTTCTGCGTACTTAGCATGTCAACGTAACAAAAGCCTTTTTTTAACTTATAAGTGGGAACACTTATTGTGACGGACGGGAAACTACGGAACCCTACATTGAGCGTGGCCCGACACGCTCTTGGCCGGTTTTTTTATTATATCTATTATATTTTTCACCTTAAACTATTACTCAATAAATCTCTAATTCACACAGTATAAGATCTGGCGTAGACATCGCGTCTCGCACGGGCGCACACGTAGCGTGCAGCAAGTATTCGATACCCGGGCTTTTGGCGTCGGTTTTATTGAAGCTTAAAAGAGATACGCGCTTCATTGGGCAGTATGCTAGGAGATATTGACCGTTCTGGATGTACCAGTGTGGTAAAAAGAAACTGAGTGCTGAGGGTTTTGTACAATAGATTGACAAACCAGTGCAATGAATTTTTTTTAAAAATTCCGCTACTGAAGTTGTTCAGATCGTGACTTTAGCTAACATGTAAATTGATAACTTCAAAACGGTTGCACGGATTTTCATGAAACATTTCTAGAACCATCGCGGCTTCTATTATTCTATTACCTACTTTCAAATTAAACACAAGAAAGGCTACAGCACATCCAATTTAAAACCACTTCTGAATCTAATTTTCTGTATAAGATATACGATGCCACACACGGACAGACAGACAAACACAAAATTAAAACACCTAAAATTACCGAGCATCTCAGGTTTCTTCACAAAAAAACTCAAAAATTTCTCTCTATCTTTGTAGTTTTTTTTTAATAATATGAATATGATAATTGCTTTCAATTACTACCTGTAATGATAAACCAACCTATGTATATAATGTTTGGTCTTTCTTGACTAAAAGCAGTTGCTTAGCTACTCCTTCGAACACACGTGATTTGAGACACAATAGAAAGACAATAGCAGCCCGACAGCCGGCTGTCGGTTGGTCGTTGAAAGGCTGGAGTTTAAAATTAGTAAAAGCTCAACAGAAATCTATTTTAAAAAACTTTAGAAAATCGCTGAGTTACTTATCCGTCGGTTGGTTATTACCTTTTATAAAAAATAAATCATTGTTTACTAACAGGCATACATATATTGTTCTTATTAGTTCAAGCTGGATTTTTCGCTGACATCTTGTTTTATGGCACACTCTCAAACACACAAAACCGCGCTCAAACCAAACATCCAATAAAACAACGCATTTTCAGCCGCGTCAATCAAAAACCGCTTCATCTAACCAACTTTTACATCCCCAATACTAAGTCATAAAAGATTCAACTCAAATGCCATTCAATCCAACCCTAGAGACATACTTTTATTCAAATCCGAAGAAACTTGTGTCAAAGTTAGCGCCAAGTTGAAGCTGCGGCGAATCATGTTAAAATTATATGGCGACTGTCCCGAGAGGTTGGTGGTGATTAAAATATTAGGCATTTGTTGTATAGGGGATAGTTGTCCTTAGGTAGTTTTGTGGGGTAGGTCCTAAAGTATAAAAAGGTACAGTTAGAATATAGGTTTTTAAAAATAAAATTGCACCCAAATTCAATATTGCTAAACATTGTTTCGAATATCAGGCGGTGGAACTAATTAATAGGTTGCCTAATGATTTGAGATTAGTTGTATATAAGAGTGCTTTATTCAAAGCTAAACTTAAGGCGTTCCTGTTAAAAAAATGTTTATATTCTCTATCAGAATTGGAGACAAGTGATGGTGAATAGTTTTTATATTAGCCATTTACCTTTTTGCACCTAACTTTTAATTCATTGTAGTAATGTGTGTTGACTTTTTGCACCTAGAGAATAGATTTACAACCATTTTAATTTGACATTATTTTATTTACAATACATTATACTAATACACTGACTATTTACAATTCACTGACATCATATAAATATATTAAATTGTTTAGTGATTATTATTTGCTGATTGTGATTATATATTTTTTTTTGTGTTAATTTACTGTTATATATTTACTATTTATTGTTTTATAATTAATTTAGTTTTTTTTTATGTTGATTAATGTAATTCAGACACAATGTGAATTGTTACATGAATAAATAAATAAATAAATATAATATGACAATTGGGTAATGTTTGGCTAGTTACTAGTTCTAGTATCGATTACCAACCTTTTTAATACGGGAATAAGTTCCGAAAATTGAATAAAATTTAATATAGGTATTTCAACTTTATGAACAAAGTCACAAAGGTCACCGTAGGCATTCCCTACCAGGTTAGCAAAATATCACTTATCAATCTCTATTAAACAGACATTGATTAATAATTTAGTGTAAATGCAGTGTAACACTAGCAAGGTAAAAAATCTTTCTTTCTTTATGTCTTTCTTTCTCTATCTTTTTTCTTTTTATCTGTCTTTCTTTCTTTTTCTGTCTTTCTTTCTTTCTCTCTTCCTTTTTTTTCTTTGAAACCGCGGGGGATATCAAATGTCTATACGTGGGCTTAACTAAGTAACACATTTTAAAGCGAAACCGCAAAACTATAACAAATATATTATATAGTATTTCTTTAGAAGTGTTCAAGAAAGGAATTAGAGAACATTTCCTGTCTATTGATTGATATGTATATGTATTTGTTTGTTTAATGTATTTATTTATGTATTTATTGTAGTTCTGTATGATTTAAGAAATAAAATGTATTGTCTTTCACATGAGTATATCCACGGCAAAATTTCTCTACCAAATTATGGTTTGCTGGAAGAAAACTCATTTATGGGTTAAGCTCGCCTTTGTACACGATTATTTTATTTGCTAGTATTGTGTATTTTTATTTTCTTGTTCGTCTGCAATAAAGAATATGAATAAATATAGATTCACGCTCACAAACTATCTCGCCTACCAAAGAAGTAAGCTAGAACCTAGTCCTTTCATAAATCCTTATATTTCTTTCTCAAAAACGATAGCTATTAAACGTTGAAATTGCCCCCAATTTTTCTAACAAGCGCCATCTTCCGACGTTGTCCGTTTAATTGGGCACATTAATAAAACGGTATCAGCACACTGAATGAATATTTATTCCTTCGCGAAATTAAACACGAAAAAGTTAACGAATTACAGCCAAGGGCTTATACGATTTAGAAGTTTTTAGAATTTAGTGGTACTTGCTTTAATCGTTTACGAAATGCTTTGTACGATATTAGTGTTTATTGAAGCACTTAAAATTGGTATTAGCAGGCTAATTGTAATCGATAAAATCTAGTCACAATCCCATCTTAATGATAAAAAATAATTAAGTGCAAGTCTAATTTGGTTCTAAGTTAACTTATTTTTTTAAGAATTAACAAATAATGTCAAAGCTTTTTTGATCTAACGGCCATTCTCCGAAAAGCAAAGTTTACGTGTCCGGGCTTGAATAATCCGTACTTTTATTATATTCAATCATCCAATATTTTTTATATGTTAGATAGCATCCCTATCTAGCCATAAACAAAAACACAGGCTTCTGTTTAAAGTATTTAAGACTAAATTAATTTAATCTAAGTTCAAAAACCTCTGTTCTCTAATTACCGTAACGTGTCCGCACACTATCTTAATGTTAAAACTTACTTGTAATTTTTATGACTTACAGGTCTACTTTGATCTATTCAACATTTTAAATGGTGTTAAACAACGTGTATCGCATAGTAAAATATTGACTCACTAAAACCAGTCTATAAATAATTATCATTAAATTATCGGATGTCCGATGGAAAGTTATAATTACCGTGACATATTCTGTTCTCGAGTGCACACCCCTAGAAAACAGTATTTGGCACACCACTTCCGAACGCGTCTCGTCTCCTCCATGTGTACCGCGAAACATCAGCAGTTGCACGTCTCTAACGTTAGTGTACCGCTAATAAAGCGCTCTTGTATATAATTACCGTAACCTTGGTTACAAACTTTTCTAATTACCGTTTCACATTATATAAATTTGATTTTTTAATTTAGACCTAAATTGATCATGTAAATCGAGGCAGTACTTTGGCCTCCGTACGTTGTAATAAGCTAGTATTTGCATATTTTGTTGGTTTCCGAAATTTTTAAGAAAATCTATCGTTTTCTAATTACCGTATACTAATTACCGTATATTTATAATTACCGTTGTATGAAAAAATAATTCTTATTTACTAACAGTAGCCTCAAAATAGATAGGTACAGAAGTCAATCTACATGCAAAGCGCGCTTGAGCATCACCCGCGATCATCAGTGATTTTTTATTTTACTTTATTTGGGAAACAAACAGTGATGAGTTGGTGAGGCATATCCGCAGGATATATATAATAATAAAAAATAAATAAAAATATATTTATTTCTCTTCCACAAATTATTACACAACAGTTTACAGCATAAAGTTAGGTTACACAATACAATAATTTGTGGGAGACTGATGCCTAAACTAAGCCGAGGCCTGTATCTTAGGACATCAGGCCCCCACCACCACTAAATAATGTAAACAATATGGTGTGCTCATCATTCTGTCGAGAAATTTACAGATAAGTATAAGGAAAAAAAAGAACCAAAAACTTCAAACTAAATAGTACTGCAAGATAATAACTAACCAGTAATCAAATAAATTGGGGAACGTATAATATATTGAGCTGAGCACGTAGCGATAAGAATGAAGGTGCTCGCACATGTGTGAAAAAGTGTGTGTGGTGTGTGTATGTAAGTGAGTGTGTGTAAATGTGAGATATTTCATAAATTTATGACTGTATGGAGAATAATTGTTCAGTATTTATGTAATCAAATGAAAGTAGCCATGCCGTGACTTTGTTTTTACATTCAATTTTATTGTTATCAAAAATATCCAACTCTTTATTTAATTTATTATATAATAGTGGTCCACGAAACATATAGAATTTTTGCGCAAAACTGGTTTTAACTCTTCTTCTTTTGCAAATAGCGTACGACCTTCTAGCTGTACGTTGTCCCAAGTCAAAGGATATATAATCCCGCAGATATGTGGAGGACGAGGCTTTCTTAATGCTAAGTCTCTCCTCAACTGCGAGACCCGGAGGTTGTATCTCCGGGAATATTTCCTTAAAGCTGACGTGGTTCCTTACGTCAGCACCGAGAATCCGAGATGTGGTCACTGTGCTCACAAGAACCTCACTCCGCTCTCCTTAACTAAAGAGAACTGGCGCAAACTTGTAGTGCTTGAGGCAAAGGATCGTGAGGAAGTATGGCAGAGTAAGGCGCTACACGGGCGGTTTCCGGGCCCTGCATGGGCCCGATGTAGACTTTTTAGTGTCAGTTTAGTAGCTACAATTTGGTGGCCTATTTGGGGAAACCGAAGGTTTTGTCTGTACAATTATGGATGAGGTTATCATGACGAAGAATTGTCGGGAATTACACACTATCTCTGATTATTCTCGTCTTGCTAACAAAGAGGACACAACCTAGTAGCCAGGATTATCAATCAGCAACTTGCTCTGAGATACGGCCTCGTAGAATCTGAAGATGACAATGTCACATTGTACTGGGGTCGATACATCATCACTGAAAGGACTGTTGTAGCAAACAAGCCTGATATAGTGGTGGTGGATTGATTGGAGCGGCGCGCAATGCTCGTTGACTTAACGGTCCCGCGTGACAAGAACCTTGTGAAGATCGAGATAGATAATAAAAATTAAGTATCGACTTGGCTTGCGAGATTGTTGACATGTTGAATGTGGACTCAACGGTCATGTGCCGATAGTTGTTTCTGTCAATGGTTTAATAGCCAAGAGTCTCGACCAACACCTAAGGAGGCTCTCGTCAGATGGCTGGATCTAGGGCTTTATTCAGAAGCTTTTGGACACGGCTCGCATCGTTAGGAAGTTCTTCTCTCTGAAACCCTGATCACCGGTAGCTAGGACCCTGTTCCCGATGCCGTTGGGCTACTGTTTTTTATATTCTTACATGTTTTTGTTTTTTTATATCTATATTTAAAAATGTAAATAATCTGTATGAAAATAACGCGAAAACGAACCCGCGGCTTCACTCTTATTATACCATACTCTAGCCTACTCCAGCCTACCCTACTATATCCCACTCTAGCCTGCTCTAGCCTACCCTACTATATCCCACTCTACCCTACTCTACTCTAACCTACACTACTCTAAAGTACCCTTTAAATTTTCAATTTTTTTTTCCATAAGAACCTTCTCCAAACAATAACAAACACAACAAAGAATTAGTGAAATCGGTCCAAAGGTGATAAAGGGAAATAGGGATTCATTTTATATAAATAGATATATACTAATTATTAATGTGTGTTATTTTTATTATATTATATCACATTTTACTTAAAATTGACAGTGTTTTCTAATTACCGTGGCATAAGATATTAAACTTTTCTAATTACCGTACTCATAATTTTTTTAAGTCTCAATAACTAGCAAACTACCAGTAATTAAATCATGCCTCATTTATTATTGAATTCGTATTTTTTACTAGTTTCATATTTTAATGAGTTTAAGGTAAATCAGTGAAAAATAAAAATGGTTACGGTAATTAGGCAAATAACGCCTAATCGGAGAATGACCGCTAACGTCAAATAGACAATGTTTGAAGTTTTACTCTACTTATATGGAAGTATATTCCAATAAATTCGTTGTAAAGTTAAAGTATAACAGCTGTTTGCAAACCGTAATACGGGAAATCCTATAATGTATAATGGACTTTTAGATATTTTGTTTTGATTTTTTTTAACTTTGCCGCACACAAGACTTTTCTTATAATTTTCTTGTGTTTAGCCATATTAAAAAACAAAATATCAAAATATCCACTAAACACCCACAACCCATTAACAAAATAACTAACCCAGCCATAAATTCCCAATTCATACTTGTTCAAACCCAATCTCGAACAAGTCGAAACAAGCAACATTACATCGTTACCAACATGTCCATACCCTAGCAACGTATCCTTACCCTTCCAGGGACAGTTACCCATTTGTCCAGTTGTTAAACAAACTAGTTTATTAATTGACAATTTATTGGCTAATACACTGTTATTGGAAAGGGTTTATGGATGTGTGGGTGAGGGTTTGGTGGAGTTTAGAGGGGGTTCTGTATAGTGTTATGATAGGGCTAGGAACTTAAACGACAAGGAATTTTCAAAGACTACACATAAATAATCAGATTATTATTGCCTATAGGTATGGTAAATAGACTGTCTGATTGACTGACTGTTGATTTATCAACGCACAGCCCAAACCGCTGATCCTAGAGACATGAAACTTACAGGGTGTGTTCTTTGTAAAGAGTAGGTAACCACTAAAAAGGTTTTTTTGGAAATCCTAACTTTAAAGGGATAAAACAGGGAATGGGCGTATCATCATCTACGAGTACGTGGCCGAAATCTAATTATTTTATAACTAGCTTCTGCCCGCGACTTCGTCCGCGGGAAATAGTTCCCGTACCCGCGGGATTTCCGGGATGAAAACTATCCTATGTTCTTTCTCGGGTCCCAGACTATATCTGTACCAAATTTCATTCAAATCGGTTCAGTAGTTTAAGCGGGAAAGCGTAACAGACAGACAGACAGACAGACAGACAGACGGACAGACAGACAGACAGACAGACAGACAGACAGAGTTACTTTCGCATTTATAATATTAGTATGAATTCATTACAATATTTTAGATTTTTTGACAATGTAATTAACATTATATGTATGGTTAAATCATTTTGATGAAATATAATAAAAATAACGTTTACTATAATACATTTTGATAGAGTAAGTTTATAGTTTTTTCCTTACGAAACAAAATGGGCAACTGCTTTATTTTTTTTGTATTATTTAATACTTTTTTTAAGTGTAAAGAAAATTACCAAACTAAGTTTGCCTTGATTGACTTTGAGTATTGCATGACGTTTGAAGATTAAGCAGGCTACAAAGCCACAAAAAAAATTTTAAGAACAATTGTTTATATTTTTGGTTCTATTGTCAAGAGAGCACATTAATTAACTTTCACTAAAGACTCATAGTGCTAGAAAACTGTAATCTGACATTCGTATTGTAAAATAAAATGTAGAAAAATGTTTCTTTTTTAGTTTAAGTATCTCTTTTGAGTCAATTTGCGTCCTTCAAAGTAGACACAGACAAAGCCATAGCCAAAATCTACCACCCCCTAAGCCTACACAATTTTTCTTAAAACTAAAACTACACTCCAATTACTGTTAACCAATTAGTCCTCCCCCCCTCCCCCCATACACCCTCAAAACAGAACACCCTGTACTTTACATGTGCGGCTACGCTGAACCATCGCTTAACTAACTTCGGCACTACACTGCCGAGCAATTTTCAGAGCCCAGCCGATAAATTGTGAGACCATATAGCTAATAAGTGGCAAGATAGGGCTGTAGTGTTGGGGTAAGATGTCGATGTTTTATTATTTAATTTTAACCTTTCGACGACCAAGTGACAGCTGGCTGCCCCGCTGCTATTGTATTTCTATTGTGTCTCGAATCTCGTGTGTTCTAAAGTTTATTAAAAACAACGACTTATCCAAAAATTAAGGGGTATTCATTCTTTATGAGCATTTAATTTATAAAACTAGCTGTCCCTCGCGATTTTACTAGCGTGGTTTTAGGTTTTTCGTTACTGTTCCGCTCCCGAGGGTAGTGTGGTATTCTGATGTATCCATACTAATATTATAAATGGGAAAGTGTGTCTGTCTGTCTGTATGTTTATCTTTCTTTCACGGCAAAACGGAGCGACGAATTGACGTGATTTTTTAAGTGGAGATAGTTGAAGGGATGGAGAGTAACATAGGCTACTTTTTGTCTCTTTCTAACGCGAGCGCAGTCGCGGGTGGATTTTATCAAAATCCGTTTTGTAGTGTTGCGTAAAAGTATAACACACATCAATACATACACACAAACTAACACATTAATCTATATATATAAAAATGAAACCCGTTTTCCGTTGTCACGACATAGCATGAAAACGGCTTGACCGATTTGGCTGTTTTTTTTTTTAAATGTTCGTTGTAGTTCAAGGATGGTTTATACGGCGAAAAAAAACGAATAATCGTCGGAAAAGCCCTAAAAATAGCCCTTTTCTTTTTCCCATACAAACGTTTTCTAACTAAAACGTAGAGTCAATTTGAGCTTTAACACCATACCATAAAGTTCAAATGTTAGTCGAGAGGTTTCGGGAAGCCAAAACAATTGAGTGACGTTAGTATCGTATCGTCGTCAAACACGAATTATCTGACGTAAAATGTCACTTGAAATGTAAAGGAACGTCTCTTTGATGTGGTAGTAGGTAGGTAGTAGGTGGGTAGTAGGTAGGTAGTAGGTAGGTAGGTAGTAGGTAGGTAGTATGTCAATTCGAATTCAATATTCATAGTTGACAGGACAACGTCTGTCGGGTCAGCTAGTAATATATAATAGTAGTAGGATAGTAAAAATTGAATAATTATTAGGTTATTATACAAGTCCCCAAAAAAGTTCATATTAGCTAAGAAAACCCGATTGATTAATCAGCGTTTTTTTTTTCAAAATTATGGGTGCGTTTACATTTAAAGTAATATGGACTCACATTCATACGTACAACCAGGCTTGAAATAAAAACCGGAAGGTCGTGAAAATACTTTTTCCGTCTGACAATTAAATCTGCGATACAGCGCTTGGCGCGCTGTATCTTTGCGCCAAAAATATTTACTCTTTTTGTAAAATTGAAGAGGATTTTTTTTTAATTATCTGGGAAACTCAACATCTTTCAACCAATGAAACTTAAACAACACCTCCATTTTCGCCTCTACAACTAATAAATTCCTTAAGGGCCATAATCTGACCGCTTAGAGGTCCCGCAAGATGTAGGGATGACAGCCAAGATCCTAAATGTCAGGCTGCGGGTCCCGGCGACCTAGAAACGTTTTACTTAACCTAATTATTGTAAATCGCTCTGTCCAGGGTCTGACGAAGATGAAGGCCATTTTTTCTTAGGCCTTCGGTTTATATTCCCAATTTTTTATTGTGATAAGCAAGGTACGGGAAATTAGGTCTTGAATTTGAGCCGATTTTCCTAGTGTTGAGATATTTTGCTTGATGTTTATAATATAATATAATATCTTGGACAATTCAAACACGGTCATCTGATCCCAAGCTAAGCAGAGCTTGTGTTATGGTGACCAGACAATTGATATACATACTTATATAGTTTATAAATACATACATATTATAGATAAGTTACACCCAGACACAGAACAAACAATCATGCTCATCACACAAAGTTTGTCCTGGGTGGGAATCGAACCCACGACCTTCGGCTTAGCAGTCAGGGTCACTCACCACTGGACCAACAGCCCCGTCAATGATGATGTTATTGTTGCCCGTCAATGATGTTTATATGTAGAGTTTTTTTTTATTGAGGGTATAATATGGATTAAGGAGTAGTTATAATTATTTTTCGCTAGCTACTCTTCTCGTTCATGTTGAAGGCAAGTATATTATAAAATTTTCTATATAGCCCGCCGCTTCACCGCGTGACTGACGATACTTCTATCTCATTCATCACATTTAGGGTTAGAATTTCCAAAAATCCTTTTTAGTGGTTACCTATTCTTTACAGAGAACTCACCCTGCAAGTTTCATGTCTCTAGGAGTAGCGGTTTAGGATCTGCGTTGATATATCAACAGTCAAAAAGTTTACCATGTAATATTATAGATAGACTAGATGAATTATTGCCTTCCCTATAATAGGCACTAAAATAATAGTTCTATCTAACAATGAGGGTTTTTGCGTATGAGAAATCCGCTAGATGGCAATACGTAGGCGTCAGGTCCTACTGCAGTATGATTGGTGAATTTTGATATGTCGGTCGATAAAACGACATGACATTGATAGATATGTCAAAAATTCACCAATCATGCTGCAGTTGGACCTCACGCCTACGTACTGCCGAAAAACCCTCATGGAGGCCATACACGCTAGGGTTTGCATGATGGTTATAACTCTGCATGCAAAACCGACAAGCATAACCGAGTTTCATACTACACATACACGTTAGGTTTTGCATGCACCGTCTTGCCATGAACTCTTAGTTGACTGGCCACCTAGTACGTGACGGGGTGTGTAGGACGCCAATACCAAACTATTATGGACGACGACGATGTGTTAGCTGTACTTGGCCTTACACTTGTTCTGCAAAACACAAAAAGAAAAAGAGTTCGCACTGAATGAAGTTCCAACTGCGATAGATACAATTGCATGCACTTGCACGCTTATTATCATGACACTCTTAATTAACCTCATATGACCCTCGTTCACCTCACATGGCACTCATTCACCTCACATGTCAATCATTCACCTCACATAAAAACTGCGAACTGTGCAGGCAAGCTCGCCGGACGCCACACACGCTCGGTTATGCTCGCGCGCAAACATAACCGAGCGGCATAAAATATCAATTTTGATATTTGCTCGGTTGCATGTACATGCACCGATAACTGTACAGTTTAATCACATACACGCTAGGGCTTGCCTGTCGGTTATGCATGCACGGCTAAAACCATCATGCAAAACCTAGCGTGTATGGCCTCCAATATAGATTGCCTGTTTACCATTCTACATGCTCGTTCTAGCTGGGGTCAGTTGGCCGTATTTGAGTTGGCCTAAGCTATTTATTTATTTTACTTGCCCGGTTTTTTTTATCTCAAGACATCGATGTCGATAATCCCCCATCACTACGCATAATGGGGTCGGGAATTTTACCACCTTGCAATATTGGGGGCGATAGGATCTCAGGGGTGGGACTTCGATGTCGGACACTACACGAATATGTACGTAGGAATATTTGAGTTGTAGCCCGGTAACTAATGTCGGGATTGTGGGGAAATTACTAGACAGTGATTAAGTTAGAGTTTGTAGGTGAAACTTTGTTTTAGTTGTGAATTTGTCTACGTGTAAGTCGAATTCAAGGTGATGTCTATTAGATAAGTTTTATTTTTAAACTTTCGACGAAGCGACAGCCGGCTGTCGGGCTGCTAGTGTCTTTTATTGTGTGTGTGTATGTGTGTTCGAAGGTTTAATAAAAGTAGCTAATGCTTCTTCTTATTACGTTAGGATTCTTCCTAGATATGGTATTTTTTTCTTGACCATTCTAATTTTTTTTAAGCTCGTATAGGGTGCTTGGTAACTAGGGAACGATACAAAGACACATAATTATTATGCTTACAATGTTCTCAGGGTTATCCTTGCAAATACACACATCAAAAGTGTCTAGGGATATTTCAATTAAACCTAAAAAACTAAAATTCTATTAACTTTTTGTTAAGGCACCTACACATTAAAATAAACCTTGTTTAATAGCCTATCTAATCTAATAATAAACTTTTAGATAAAGTTAAATTTAAAAAAAAAACTTAGAAGAAGAGGAAAACTCAGACAAAATTTCAATTTAAACTTGTGGTGGTGGCGGTGGAATGAAACCAACGATGACTGACAGATAGGGTTTATTACTTTACTTCAAACACTTGACAGATAATAATGCAAACAAAGGTGGCAAGATATCACAGAAGGTGAACCTATTAGTGGTCCTAGGGATGGACTGCGGGGCTATCCTATCCCTTAACCTCCTAGCTCGGCTGTTCCTGAGGGCGACGGGGCCTCCGCTCAGGTCAAGCTTCAGACAACAGTAGTGACTGCGGGGCTATCGACCACTGTGCCTGCTAAGTAGCGAGTGTCTGGTTCCTTCGTGGTGTCGTCTTAAATAGGCGGTCTTGACATCTTAGTGTGTGTCTTCAACATCTCATGCTTGTATGTAGTTGTGATTCGTTAATGTCACGGATACTTCACACGTAGCAAAGTAGATGTCGCTGGTAATCTGTAGATGTTATCGTTGGATCGATGTTTGTGATTCGATCAACTCGGGTGCCGTAGTGTTGTGCCTAAGATCTGATAGATGTCGTAAGGCGTCGTGTTACATTCTCCCCCTCTGGTACTCTATGGTCGTCCCGACTGAGTACCAGCACTAGGTTGTTTTCGTGGCCTTCCTCTTCGGCGTATCGGATATGTTGGTTTAGATATCACTTCGTCTCTTCTTTCAAACTTCGTTATAGCTGACGTATGATACTTTCCAATAGGCTTGTCTGGCGTTTCTGAGTGAGCAATCTCATAAGTGGTCGTGCCGTGCTTCTTTAAAATGACATACGGCCCATCTCGTCGCGGAGCAAATTTTGCAGTAAATTGTTTATCAATGTTACTAATGGGATGTGACTCTATTAATACTAAGTCTCCAACTTTATAGTCTGGGTCAGGTCTTCTCTTGCTGTTTGCTCTTTGTCGGGTCGATTCTTTGTTACACTCTATATTTTCTTTAGCTAACTCCAAGTCTTGGGCTAGTTGTTTTAACTTTGGGGTGATTTCTGCGACAAAGTTTTCGGATTCTACAACTGAACTTAGATCATGTGTTAACTCATATGGTGTACGCAATTCTCTCCCGAATGTAAGGTAACATGGTGAGAAACCTGTTGTTTGACATTTAGCAGTATTCATTGCAAATCTTATTGCTGGTAAAGTCGATGGCCAGTTGTTATGCTTGTCTTTAACAATAATTGCGATTTGTGACTTCATGTCCCTGTTTTTCCTTTCAACCACATTTGGTTCAGGGTGATATACTGGTGTAAATATTTGTTGAATTTCTAAGCAATATGCTAGTTTCTGCATTATCGCTGATACAAATTGTACTCCGTTATCGCTGATAATTTTCCTTGGCAACCCATACCGAAGAAATATTTCATTGAGTAAAATGAAAGCACAATTTTCACTAGTTGCTTCGTTTAGTGGGAATATTTCTACCCATCTTGAAGTAGTATCTTCTATGATTAGGATCCACTTTTCTCCTGATGGTCCCTTTGGCAGTGGGCCAAAAAGATCAACGGCTAATACCTCAAAACGTTGCGAGTTAGGGGTTGATTGGTACAAGCCAGCTGGTTTCTTATTAGATGGCTTATATTTTTGACATTCAACACAAGTTTTTACATATTTTATTACATCTTTTCGCAGTCCTGTCCAATATAAATTATTTGTTATACGTTGCACTGTTCTTTCCACTCCCATATGACCAGCAGTAGGTGAGTCATGGTAAGCGTTCAGTACGTTTTGTATTTCGTGTCGCGGAACTACTAACTTCGCAATGTCGTTTTCTTGTTCTGGCATGTAAAAATACAGAACACCTTTATGGACTAGGTACCCTTTTTTAATGTATTCTACATAACTTGGTGTTTCGTCTCCTTCTAATATTTTTATGATAGTTTGGAGGGTTTCATCTTTTATTTGTTCTTCTCTTAACTGTTTTTCATTGTATCTGGGAAGATCTAACTCTGTACTACATATAGTACATTTTACATCGTGCTGCTCACATGGCGGACGAGACAGTGTGTCAGCTACCACATTCGTTCGTCCAGGGGTATACTGGATTTTGAATTCGTAGGGTTGTAGCTGTAATGCCCATCGCGCTAGGCGACCAGTAGGTGTTTTAAGATTCATTAACCATTTCAACGGTTGATGGTCGGTAATAGTTATGAACTTTGTTCCTTCTATATAGCCACGAAATTTTGAAATAGCCCACACTATGGCTAATGCTTCTTTTTCTGTGACACTATAATTTCGTTCTGCTTGCGTTAAGAGTCTACTTGCGTATTCAACAGGGTGCTCGTTTTCTCCCTCCCCCTGCACTAAAGCTGCGCCGATAGCATACTGGCTGGCATCAGTCTTGATAGCAAAAGGTAAGTCGTCTGTTGCCTGTTTTAATACTGGTGACGTAGTCAAGGCATCTTTTAATTTCTTATATGCTTCTTGTTGCTCTCGTTCCCACTTCCAGCTTATTTTCTTCTTCGTTAAGTTAGTAAGTGGTCTAGCAATGTCTGCAAAATTATGAATAAACCTTCGATACCATGATGCGGTTTGTAAAAATGAAATTAATTCTTTTAAGTTTTGGGGCGCCTGACGGTTTGCAATAGCAGCAATTTTCTCTGGGTCGGTTTTGATACCGTCAGAAACAATAAGGTGGCCCAGATATTTAATTTCTGAACACATAAATTTACATTTCTTTCTATTAGCTCTCAGTTTGTATTCTCTTAGTTTTATAAATACTTCTCTTAAGTCGTTTATATGGTGACTGAAAGTCATAGATCTTATTATTAGATCGTCTAAATAACTTAAAACACACTCGGCGTGCAATCCTTGTATGAATTTGTCCATTAATCTTTGGAACGTAGCGGGTGCGTTACGTAAGCCAAATGGCATTCGCTTGAAACGGAACGTACCAAATGGTGATACAAAACATGTTTTGTCGTTATCATCTGGATGTACCATAATTTGCCAGTAACTTGCCTGTAAGTCAATTGTTGACATGTATGGCATTGCTTTTGCCTGGTGTAATAAATCGTCAATACGAGGCAAGGGATATCGATCAGGTTTAGTGATCTCGTTGAGTCGTCGATAATCGACGCACACACGAACGTCGTTTTCTCCTTTTGGAACTAGAATTACAGGCGCTGACCATGGGGAATCACATTCCTCGATAATGTCATCATTTAACATATCATCCAGCTTTTCTCTTAGTTGTTTTTGCCTTGTAGGTGATAATCTATAGGGTTTAACACTAATAGGATGGTGATTGCCTGTGTCGATTCTATGTTGTGTAAATGGAGTTGGTTCCGTGTTTTTCTCAAAGATGTCGCTGTACTCAATTAACAGTTCATTGAATATCTTTCGCTCATTGCTTGTGAGTAAAGTTCCTTCATCGGGGTTTAAATAAATATCAATAGAATACATAGACGTGGGGTTTATTGGTAAATAAACAATACGTGGGTCTAAACAAGATTGATTGTCAGCAGGTTCCCGAGGATGTGTAGGTCCTGGCGGCGTGTCCAATTTATGTAACATCCACCTTGGTCGTTTGTTTCCTGGCGGAACGTCTTCTGCATCAGATAATGTCGGTGTTGTGGGTAAAGGTGAAAACATATCCAGCTCGTTAGCCCAACGGATGAACTCCGACACTTTCTTCAGTTCTACTGGCTCCTTTTTGGTTTCAAACGTCAACTTCTTCACTGCTTTCAATGGAATGTCGTCATTGTTTAGTTGAATAAAGTCGTATGACGTTTGTGGTTTGTCAATAAAGTTCCAACAGCGTTGCGGTGTGTTAAGTATGATTCCTGCCTGTTCTAGGAACTCGATACCTAATAGTGTACGGTTGTCGACAGCTTCGGGTATAACTGACAATGTTATTGGTAGTGTGCGTTCTTCAATACGTATGTCGGTTGTTGTTGTCAACAAGTTTGACGTTTTCACCGTTCCATCGGCTAATTTGATGTCGGTTACTTGCTGGTCAAACAGTACTCCATGTCGCAGCAACAATTTATACAACTGCATACTGGCAATACTGCGACGGGCAGCAGTATCTATATATGCGTAGCCTTCTTCTCCTTTTATATATACCTTTATTGTTGGTATCTTTGACTGTATTTTAATATATTTTTGCATTGTACAAAATGCAACGGGCTTTGGTGGCGTTTCCTTTGCTTTACAGGTGTCGCAATTGCTTCTGTAAACTCCGGGTGCTCCACATCCATAGCACGTGATTACCGGCTTCTGTTCAACTTCAGAGCTGACCGTTTTTTCTTTTTGTTCTGCCAACCTTTTGCGGCAAACGTCGTGAAGATGGCCCTTCTTGCCACAGAACGAACATCGTTTTGACGGCTTTCGTTCCGGTTGTGTTGGGGCGGCTACCTCACCAGCTTCCTTCGCCAGACTTTCAAGATGTCGACCTCGTTCCAAAAGATCAGCAAATGTCTTCACATCTGTGCGAGCTATTTCTTTTTTGTAATTGATATTGAGAAGTCCGTATACGAAATCCAAATGTTCGTCTTCCTTATTTCTTTTTGCCGGCAACTGTGACAATAAGGCACGTTTTTCACATACGAACGCGTCAATACTTTCAGTTGTTTGCCTCTTCGCGTACACTTCTAAATAAATTTCGTGTGGTTGCATTTTAGGCGCAAAAGCAGACTTAATGGCGTCGAGAGCTTGTGACCACTTTTTAATATCGCTTTTTATGCTATTCCACCACGTTGCAGCGGTACCAGACAATAATAAGGTTAGACCTTCTAAGGCGTCTTCGTCACTTATTTTCTCAATTTTTTTGTACACTGAGATGCTTGTAACAAATTCTTCGACTTTGTTAAAATTTCTTTCACCGTCGTAACGTTTCGTACACGCAGCAAAACTTTTCGAATACCTATTTCCACTCTCGTTCGCTTCTGTCAATTTTGTTATGAGCGCAGTGAATTGTTCCTGAGTCATCACCACCATATCTGGTTTTTTCTCAGACATGTCAATAGTGTCAAACTAATATAAATTCTCTTGAGGGTATGTTCTATTTATCCGCCGATATGTGGGTACACCGTAGATATGTGGGTACTCCAATAACTTTTTGCGGGTAGAAGAATATTTCGTTGGGCGCCAATGTGGTGGTGGCGGTGGAATGAAACCAACGATGACTGACAGATAGGGTTTATTACTTTACTTCAAACACTTGACAGATAATAATGCAAACAAAGGTGGCAAGATATCACAGAAGGTGAACCTATTAGTGGTCCTAGGGATGGACTGCGGGGCTATCCTATCCCTTAACCTCCTAGCTCGGCTGTTCCTGAGGGCGACGGGGCCTCCGCTCAGGTCAAGCTTCAGACAACAGTAGTGACTGCGGGGCTATCGACCACTGTGCCTGCTAAGTAGCGAGTGTCTGGTTCCTTCGTGGTGTCGTCTTAAATAGGCGGTCTTGACATCTTAGTGTGTGTCTTCAACATCTCATGCTTGTATGTAGTTGTGATTCGTTAATGTCACGGATACTTCACACGTAGCAAAGTAGATGTCGCTGGTAATCTGTAGATGTTATCGTTGGATCGATGTTTGTGATTCGATCAACTCGGGTGCCGTAGTGTTGTGCCTAAGATCTGATAGATGTCGTAAGGCGTCGTGTTACAAACTTTATTTTTGAAACATCAAAACCTAAACAAAACAACTATTTTTTTTTATAAAAATTGTTGAAAACTTAAAATTAATAATCCGTGGATCCACCTAAGACTCTCCCGACACATCTGCAGTGGTTCTGTATACTCAAAACAAGGGTGTCAATATCCTGTTGTGGAATACTGTCCCAAATTGCGGTTTCTGAAGACATGAGGACCAGTCATAGCGTTATATCCAGGCTTTGGTCACGTTATCGTGTCACGGGGGAAGTGGTGGAACGGCACCGAGAACTTTAACGCATTAAAACACATGTACAGGACCGATTCATAGTAAATGCTGCACGAAGTCAACCAAATGTAACGGCAATGCAATTGGTTCAAAGGCTACAGAGAGAGTATGGTTTGCTGGTAATCGGTCAAACTTTGAGAAGACGACTGCATGAAGTCAACCTACGTACTAGTAGGCCATTTCGGGTACCAGCGCTAAGGAGAGGCAATCTATGAAGAAGATTACAATGGGCTATTGCACACGAAAACTGGAACCATTCTCAATGGTCACTTGTGCTTTTCACTGATGAATCCAGGTTTGGATTTAATCCTGATTCGCGAAGAGTACGCGATTGGAGAGAACCTGGACGTTGGAATCGACGGCAGCACCTACAACAAGTTCATGCATATCAAGGTGGCACGATTATGGTTTGGGCAGGAATTCGTCTCGGCGATAGAACGGGCCTCGTTTGGATACAAGGCAATATGACTGCTCTAAAATACCGAGATGAGGTGCTAAAGCCTGTAATCTTGCCTCTCAGACAACAAATGGGACAAAATTTCCAGCTAATGCACGACAATGCCCGTCCACATACGGCGCGTATCGTCACAAGTTGGTTACAACAGCATGATATCCAAGCTTTAGACTGGCCTGCACAATCCCCTGACTTAAATCCTATTGAGCATGCCTAGGATATGCTTCTGAGAAGAGCTCTTAGGAATTTCCCTGAAGATATTGAGGATGAACACCAGCTTTTCTTGCATCTTAAAAGGACTTGGGACAGTATTTCGCAACAGGATATTGACACCTTGTCTTGAGTATATAGAACCGCTGCAGTGTGTCAGGAGAGTCTTAGGTGGATCCACGGATTATTAATTTTATGTCTTCAACAATTTTAGTAAAAAAATTGTTTTTTTGTTTAGGCTTTGATGTTTTAAAAATAAAGTTAAGATTGAAATTTTGTCTGAGTTTTTCCTCTTCTTCTAAGTTTTTTTTTAATTAAACTTTATCTAAATGTTTATTATCAAATTAGATAGGCTATTAAACAAGGTTTATTTTAATGTGTAGGTGTCTAAACAAAAAGTTAATAGAATTTTTGTTGTTTAGGTTTAATTGAAATATCCCTAGACACTTTTGATGTGTGTATATATTTTTTTAGTTTTTAGCGTACTGCACTTTTATCCAACCATTACTTTAAACAAAATATCATGATTTTTATCCAACCCAATTGATATTCCAATTAAAATTAGTTACTTTACTTTTTTCATAACAACCTGCAATATAAATTATACTAAGTACTATTCAGTGCGATAAATCATAACAGTACGCGTAGTTATCGACAATAATGACTTGTCCACACCTCAGCACACTTAAAAAACATCACAACCACTAATAAAACCCTACACTAGAAGACAAATTCCAACAAAAAACATTAAACCGTTTTTCCCAACTTTCGCCTCACATTCTTTACAAAGTTACCCCTAGAATACTTATTAGCATCCTCACTAATTATCTCGCGTAAATTACCCGTTCGCGAAAAATATGTCACCTGGATTACCCCTCCTAGAGAAATATTTCACGTATATTACCCTACCGCCAGAATAGGGTAACAGTGCATACGATGTAAAGGCTACCTGTTACCCTTGGCGCTAGTTTTATGTACCGCCTGGAAATTTTGGTAATAGCTCTTTGTTTTAGCGGAATAATTGTCTTTTACTGGAGTTTTCCTTACTGTAACGGCGCGTGGTGCTTTAAATTTTTGGTAGGATTTTTATTTATTTATTAATAAGATGTTGTTGGAGATACTAATAGTAGATCGTATTACAAGGGCGCAAAGTAATATTTTTACGGCGAGGGCGTTTTTTGTATCCAGAGCGAAGTGAGGAATTCTAGAGTAGAATCCCGAGCATTGCGAGGGATTCTTAAATAGAATCCCGAACGTAGCGAGGGATTCAAAGTACGTCACCCGAGCCAAAAATATATTTTGCGCCCGAGTGATACACTCTACTTTTCATCACCCCCTATGAGAAAATCAAAGGCGCTTAATACTTTATTGTAAAATTATTATTGTAGCAGCTATTATTCACATAGCTTAATAATAATAGCAGCTACATTAATAATTTGCTGCAAAACAATCTGTGAAAATTTTTACGAGAACTCGTATGAGTTTGCGCGTTTTTTTTTTTTTATTTATTTATTTAAAACTTTATGAACATGTAAAAAACAATGCACAACGGCGGACTTAATGCCTTGGGCATTATCAGTCTACCAGTCTACCTTACCTTACCTTACCTTTTTAAGTTTTTTTTTTATTCAGCCGCGGCGTAAGGTATTGGCCGTCGTACAGCCATTCATTATTTGCGTTCGATTCTTTGGCGCTGAGCATTAAGACGTTCCAAATTCAAAGAGTTTTTAGGCGCACTTATAACAGGGCGTAACACATGCAAAGACGCTCCAAATTCAAAAAGTGCGATTAAAAGTTACTGGGCGCACTTTTTGAATTTGGAGCGTCATTATTGCCCGCTGAAAGTTTCTTAAAGAAAACACCAACTTTGGGCGTACTTAAAGGGGAACAAAGTCGTCTATTTCGAATAGGTGGGATGAAAAGTTATTTTAGATTGGACTTTGTTACACAGGATAGAGTAATTGTGGATAGATCGGGTAAAAATCATGCTTGGGTTTCGTACTAACGTCAAACTAACTCTCCTAACAAATCTGTTAAGAGACTTTTTAGTTCAGACTCGTTAAAAATGCTTTTATATGAGCTTACCTACGATTTTTTTACTTTTACGTAAAAGCTTGTGTGTTTCATTTAATATATTTACTCTAATTTTACCTCTCAACAAACGCTACAAACTCAGATCTTAACTACTTTAAATCTGTTACACCTTTGGTATTGCAGATATTCATTAACAGCGGTGACCATTTACCACCAAATTGGTCGTCACCTTGTTAGTCATCTAACAACAGCAAAAAAACTAGTAACATCACAAAATATCAAACTTCTCAATCGAACCGCGGCATAATATAGGAAGCAGTAAGGATAAATGAATTAGGATCCTTAATAAACACCAATTTGTCGTCCGACTAATAGATTCTCCTAGTTATTATCTCCTCGCATATCAAGAATGATAGAAGAGGAAAAAATTAAGAAGAATTGTCGTAATAGCCCATTGGTTAAACCTTCCATCTCTCATGAATACGGTTACGAATTTGAATCCGGATGTGACTTAAAACCTTTAAACACACTTGATTCGAGACACAATAGAAAGGGAATAGTCGGGTTAAATTAATAATGTACAACAGGCGAGACGACGAAAAAAAAGTAATTAGTCCGTCAGTTAGATTATTAAAAAATTTTGGACACGTATTTTTTCTTTTTTCTCGTAAACGAAAAATGACAACGATACAGTGCGTTGAAGTTGCGCGTGACGTCACGATTAGATACAATTTTTCCAGGGCGGTGACGTCAAAAGCCCCCACTCCGGAACTTTGTTGCTCTTTATCTTTGTATTTTTTTATTAATTTGATCAAGCAAAAAATACGTGTCCCGTATTTTTGGCCGATCTACAAGACGGACTAAACAGAATGCCATTTTTTATGCTGTCGTCATCCCTATTTAAGTTCATCTTAGCCTAACTGAAATCTCGTGCCTCGGAAAGCACGTTCGTCTGAGATCCAGTGACTGAGCTGTAGAGATCTGATAGGCAGTCACTCCATGTAAAACACTTGTATCCAGCTGAATCTGGTTAGACTTGAAGTTTACCCCAAAATAGTGTTGCGGAAAGTTTTTAATAAAATCATAAAAAATAAAAAAACATGTTTATTTTGTGAATAGGTTATATCATAACACTATTACACGTCAAAATTTGTTTTTTTTTTTTTTTTTAAGCGAACGACGGGGCCGGTGTTTCGTAGCTGAACTGCTCTGAGAAGAAACATCCGAAACAAACTCAGAGGTCAAAGTCTCTTTTAAAGTCCATACAATCGTATTTGGTACATGGAGGTTAAAGTCTGAGGCACTCTCTTGATGAGAGAAGGACACAGATTTGAGTGGACCTGTCCAGACAGTGCAAGCATTTGTCAGTAATCGTTTAGCTCAACTAAAAACTAAGGAGCCCAACGTCTTGACGAACAGTACCAAAGTAAGGACATTTGGGTAATAGTTACCGTGACCCCGGAACATAAAGGGCAACCGAAGGAATATGAGTGGGTTTTAGTCAGTAAAAGTCGGACATGCCCTCCCGCCCCGCTCAGGACGGGAGAGGTCATAATATAATGATTTCCTACTCCCCCCAAAAAAAAACCCAAAATATTTGGAACCTAGTTGCAAAAAAGGGTACAAAGATGATGATTAATAATCGGGAAAAAATGTCTATTTTGAGAGAAAGAAAAACCGTCCCAGACAAGATTGTCCTGTTTCCTATAACGTAGGTGCGTTTACAAACATATAAACTTACGTACACATATAAAAACCTATAATCCTTGAAAATATTTGTCCCGTGCGGGATTCAAACCACACACAGCACAGAAACCCACTCAGTCTCTGCGCCATCCGTGCCGTCAAATAAAATCAAAATCTATATATATAAAAGAAAATCGTGTTAGTTACACATTTTATAACTCAAGAACGGCAAACCCGATTTGGCTGAAAATTGGTGGGGTGGTAGCTTAGGACCAGGGGACGGACATAGAATACTTTTTATCTTCTTTTTTTAGTAACCAAAAATCTGATATAACGCGGGTGAAACCGCGGGGGATAGCTAGTCCATACTAATGTTATAAATGGGAAAGTGTGTCTGTCTGTCTGTATGTTTGTCTTTCTTTCACGGCAAAACGGAGCGACGAATTGACGTGATTTTTTAAGTGGAGATAGTTAAAGGGATGGAGAGTAACATAGGCTACTTTTTGTCTCTTTCTAACGCGAGCGAAGCCGCGGGCAAAACTAGTTGTATATAAAAACCAACGCGTGTTGGACACAATAAAGGCCTCGCTGCCTTACTCCGATCAATTTCTCGTCCAATATTCTTCACACAGAATGTAATCAGGTATTAATTAACCTTTCACGTATCGAAAGGTATTTCTTTCCTTTTAATTACAGTATATTATCTTTCTTTCTTTCTTTCTTTCTTTCTGTATTATGTCACGTTTCTGATTGGTGATCACGGTCAATCAGGGTCAGGGATGATAATAGGTGCTGCTGCCCTATTCGTTTTTATTAGATGTGTGCTTTTTTTGTGGAAGTAATAAAAAAGTATTTAATGTATGAGTTTCTTTTTATTTTTATTTATTTTGAAAAGTTTCCTATCTTCTATTACTGTTTGACCAATACATGTACGGACTTTGACTTCTGAGTTTCTTTTAAGAGTAGCTACTAAGAAAATTAAAATATTGACGTGTAAAAGTATACCCTATTTACAAATATCATTATCATTCTAATATGTACACAAAATGTAAATATAATATTTAAGGAAACCGCATTATAATTCAATTTTATACGTCCTACGTTTTTATTTTTTGGTTGATGAATCCGTAACTGAAAAACCTCCAGAAATAGCACCCGTCTGGTTCAAATTTTCTGCCCTATTAATAAAAAATATTGAACTTTTAACCTTTTCCCCATACAGTCAAAGAAACTCCTAAAATAACTTACAAAACACAATTCAAATAACATTCAGTTATAAAATTCATTCACCTACAATACGCGCGCGCGCGAATGTCCTGCGATCGAATCCGCTTCGAGACTAAATTAACTAAAAAATAGTAAAAGTTTCTTTTTGTTGACTTTTTTTCGCTAAACATATTTAAACAGTTGCCATCAATAAGTGACAGTGTTATCTCAAAAAAAGGACAATTATTCACTTAATAAAAAACAAAAGAAAACGGACTCTCAATAAACAATGAAAAACCTAAATAAAAGCAATGACAATTACTAAATATCGAGTGCAGTGACTTTAAAAACAGTGTTTCTTAATGCAAAGTGGAAAAATAACTATAAAATATACATCTAGAACATAAACTTTAGACTAAAATAAAATAAAAAAGTGGAACAGACTACAATTTATTAAGTGTCTTAAAATTAAGTGTCGCTATCAAAATAGTGGTATAGTTTAATTGAGAGAATTATAAACAATATCCAGTAAATAAAACATATAAAACGTGTATAATTCCAAACAAAGACAAAGTGACCCAAGTGTTCGAAGTGTTGCAAAAAATTCCACTGTATGAGTCATTTCTAACCGTCTCTGTTTATTTAAACGTTAGATCTGGTCATTGCAATGCTAAATTTCACTTCAATAAGTTAAGTACATCTGGATCAGCGGCGATAAGCGTGGTACTTAGACTGTGATCGACGTGTTCTAAGTTCAAACCCCACTAACTGTGAATCTTTTTGTGAGTTCTTAAACACTCAATTTCTTTAAAACATTTCAATTACCATCTTTCAACTACTAAATAACATCACAACAGAGGGCACTTCGAAAAAAACCGAATAAAAATGGATTCCTACATCAACAACGTAACCTATCGTAATAAACCTTTAAGAACAAGCTCGTTAACTGACCTGTCTAAAATGACAACAAACAATAGCGACAAAACTATATTAGACACAACGATGATGAGTATTCCGGATAGCTTCCACGACACTACTGACGAAATTCGTGAGTTAACCAAAGAAATTAAATTACTTAAACAGCAATTGCTAAGCGCACATGAAGAAATAGACAATTTAAACATAGAAAACCTACGTCTTAAAACAGATTTACAAAATATGATTACGACTGTTGACACCAATAAGACTAAATGTTCAACGCCTGACGAAAAGAGTATAGCAACAACATGCATAACTAAAAAACCACGCCAAATTAACTTACCGAATGACAAAATTAGTACATGCAAAACTCCAATTACTCCAACGGACTGCAACAAACACAATAAGGGAACTCAGACGATTATCAGTCCAAATCAGAAAACATACAAAGATAAAAGGTTACCTGCTCCTGTACCACTGACTAATACTGTAATATCAAAACCTAAAGAAAAGAATAACATATGTATTATAAGTAGTAACAAACACAACAAAACTTTGAGCGTCATAGAGGAAGTTTTTTCCGAGTACTTCAACTACTGTCACTACATAATGCCTAACAGTACCATACAACAATTATTATGCAATATTGAAGAAAAATTAAAGGGGTTCACCCTAAGCGACTACTGCATCATTGATATTGGCGAAAATTGTATTACCACAAGCAAAAACAACTACATTAACATAATAAACCTACTTAATGAGTCCCTTCGAAAAGTAACACACACCAACGTGGTACTTTGTCTTCCTACATATAAATTAGGATCACTTATGTATAACTTTAAAGTCGAGCTATTTAACAACCTTCTTTGCCTGGATAACCAAAACCATCAGTACGCATATATCTTCGACAGCAATCGTGATCTTACACATGAGATGTTCTCATACGCTACAGGCAGAATCAATAAATACGGAATTAAGAATATATATGACAATATTATGCGTAACATTCAGACTGATCTAGACTTATATTGTCAGAGGAGCAGACGGACGAAAAATTACAACAAACAAGAATGTGACGAAATTTTAACTACTCCGAATAGTGACGAAGACAATCCAAACCTGAAAGAAAACCCCAACTTTTTTCGTTTATAACAGTATACACATCCTTCACCAAAATATAGCTGGACTCCTAAGTAAAAGCGATACGCTTACCCTGCATTTGGATGAGCTAGAAAATAGTAAAAGACAGATCGACACTATTTGCATAACAGAACATTTTATGACACCCGAACAGGAATTACTACTAAATATACCAAACTACGGCTTGGCAACCAGTTTTTCCAGAGCTAATAGAAGAGGCGGCGCGTGCATTTTAACCAGGGTCGGTCACAAGTATAAAGTGTTAAACTTAATAAAATATTCCGTAATCAACGTTATTGAAAGCTGCGCGATAGAACTGATAGAACACAACATTATTATTGTATGTATGTATAGGGTGCCTCAATCTAATTTGGACACATTTTTCGAAAATTTAAATAAAACCTTACATCTGTTATGCTTAAAACTGAATAATAAAAAGGTTGTCCTATGTGGGGACTTTAACATTAACCTATTAAAAAGAAATAAACAAGTTTTAGATTTCGAATATACATTGTTAAATTACAATTTAAAATTACAATTTTGTCAACCTACTAGACTAAGCAGTGGGACATGCTTGGACAACATAGCACATAATGTAAAAGGTTGTAAAGGAGAAATTATAGAATTGGGTCTGTCAGATCATACCGCGCAACTTTTAAAATGTCCTGTTAAGAAAACATGTATTTTGAAGCGTTGGAAAATTAAAAGACGAAATTATTGTCATGAAAATATAGATAAATTTAAAAATTGCATTAAAAACCTTACTTTTTCGGACATATATACAACTAGTGACGTCAATGATGCCTACGACCATTTTCTTGATCTATTCAGATGTTTTTATGACCTTTGCTTTCCTTATGAAATAATAACAAAAACAATTACAAAAAAAGCCCAATGGATTACTAATGGCATAAAAATATGTAGTAAAAAGAAGCGACATTTGCTATGGAAATACAGGAAAAATCCTACCCCAATGAACAAACAATCGTTTAAAACCTATTCTGCAAGATTTAAAAAAGTTATAGCTTTAACACAGAAATCACGTAATAACTACTTTATTAGGACGTCCCAAAATAAATCTAAAGCGGCATGGACTGTAATTAATAAATCTAAAACCAGCTTCCCTAAAGAACCAATTACACAAGTTCAAACAGGATCACATAAAATCACGAACCCATTAAAAATAGCTCAGGCTTTTAACAAATTTTATGTAAACCAAGTTACGAAGCCAAAAAATAAAACTATACCAGAAATAAAAATCCACTCTAACACTTCAAACTCTATATTTATGGAGCCAACAACACCTCAGGATATAAATAATCATGTTCAATCTCTTCGAAATACAAACAGTGTTGGTTATGATGAAATATGTACTAAAGTTATCAAGGAAGTGTCTCAATATATAGCTCCACATCTCAGTCACATAATTAATATGAGTATTTTTAACGGAATCTTCCCTGAAAAATTAAAAACATCAATAATTATACCATTGCACAAAAAAAATGATAGACACAGTATGTCTAACTATAGACCTATTGCCTTGATACCTATCTTTTCAAAAATCTTTGAAAAAGTAATTTACAAGTCCTTATATAACTACCTGGAGAAGTCAAACATATTAGTAAAGGAACAAAAGGGATTTCGTAAGCAGAAGACCATTAATATGGCCATACATGACTTGCTCCTCCCTATTATGTCAAATGTAGATAAGAGAAATCCTGTGTGTGCTATCTACATGGATCTAACTAAGGCTTTTGATTATGTAGATTACCCGATTCTCCTACAAAAACTTGAAAAATACGGTATCAGGGGAAATATACTAAATCTTATTAGATCTTACTTAACAGACAGAAAACAATCTGTAGAAATCACACAAATATGCTCAAAAACCAGACATGAGAAAAAATATCGCTCCGAAAGCGAGATAATTAAATACGGCGTTCCCCAGGGCACCGTACTGGGACCCCCTCTTTTTTTATTGTATATAAACGACCTTCCAGAGCAAATAAATCACCCCATGGTGCTATTCGCCGATGACAGCACCGTAGTGATTGAATGTGACGATCCCAAAACTTATGAAAATGAAGTAAATATGACGTTAAATAAAATTATATCGTGGTTTGACAGCAATAATCTAATAATAAACTTAGAAAAGACAAAAATTATGCACTTTTATCAAAGAATCCCAAATAAAAAACTTGACATTAGCTATTTAGGCACAAATATCGAATCAACTACTGCTACTAAATTTCTTGGTATCAATATAGATAATAACTTGACTTGGAGATCCCAGACAGACGAAATATGTAAAAAACTTAACACATATACCTATGCCCTATATAAACTTTCGAAAATAGTCAGTCCAGAATCAGTACTCACAGCCTATCACGGTTATGTTGCATCAACACTCAGATATGGCGTTATGTACTGGGGCAATTCAGTTGACAGAGAATTAATCTTTAGAGCCCAAAAAAGGTGTATCAGAGCCATGTGTGGCCTAAAAAGCACAGACAGTTGCCAACCGACTTTTATAAGACTTAAGATTCTTACCTTACCATCGCTATACATATACGAAACAAATGTATTCGTCAAATCCAACATTTCGTCATACAAAATAGCTAGTAAAAGCTCCTACAGAAAATTACGCGATAAAAATAAGTCAGAACTCGAAATGAGTTATGGCAAAACTGCACTAATGAATAAAAGCACGTTCTGTATGGCTAAAAAAATATATAATAAACTACCCGAAAACATTAAAATGTTAAATCTGGACAAATACAAAAAAGAATTATTTAGAATTTTGACTAATAAATGCTATTATTCAATAAAGGACTATTTCGACGACAATTCAATTCTATAATTACTGCCTTAAAACACCCTACTTGACCTGTTAATGACCTCTAATTCTGTTTGACATTATCACTACAAATTTTGACATGTAACTAAACCATTTGACATTTATTTATAAATATATTGTATAATTCTTTTTTTTACTTTTGATAATTATGCCAAGTCCATTTATACTTATTTTATTATATTGAAAGTTGCTGTGTTGTAATAACGTGAACAATTAACGTAACTCAAACAATTATATTTGTACGCCTCTGGGCAAAACATGGAGGATCTACCCATTTATAACACCTCACACTATGTGTAACTTGACCTATGTTTACAAATAAAGCTTTCAAAAAAAAAAAAAAAAAAAAAAAAAAAAAAAAGAAAATTAAATGCGTAATAAAACTACATAAAAAAGTTAGCGTATTAAACTTGGTCCTTTCAGTCTCAAAGGGCCAATCCTATTTAAGGACTTTTATTATACTTTCTTTACATAGTTTATGGGGTGATTTTAAACTAAAAACTAGTTCTAATTATGTTGTTTTTTACTCTGACATAGGTTGTTTTCATATTGTTATCTATACTTCTTATCATAAAGAGGTAATTTTTTTAAGTTTGTAGGTTTGTAAGTTTGTATGTAGGGGGTAATCTCTGGAACTACTGGTTCGATTTGAAAAATTCTTTCAGTGTTAGATAGCCCATTTATAGAGGAATGCTATAGGCTATATACCATTACGCTACGACCCACGGGAGCGGAGCAGTAACGAAAAATGCGGGTATAACCGCAGGAGACAGCTAATTTATAATATATGGAATAAGTAGACGGTGTCGCGACTTAGCAAAAGATAGCGGGACAGCTCGATGAATTAGAAAGATGCACTACTGAAAATGAAGGAATAAAGGAGGTCCTGTAACCAGGATAGGGGCTTTTTATACCATTCGATGGTAATGGCAAAAAAGCTTTCCATTGATGTAAAGTAGACAAAGAAGACAAAGATTGTAATTGTAATAACAACGACAATGGAAAAGTTAACCTAAAAGAACTGAGAAGGACTATTACCACACACACATCTCCCTAGCCTTTTCCCAACTGGGTTGGGGTCAGCTGCCAGCCTAACCGGATTTAGCTGGGTGTTTTACGTGGAGCGACTGCCTATCTGACCTCCACAACCCAGTAACTGGGCGACACGATACCTCTTGGTTAGACTGGCCAGAGTTTCTGGCTAACCAGTAACGACTGTCAAAGTTCTACGAATGACAACCGGGACCAACGGCTTCACGTGCTTTCCGAGGCACGGGATGTCAGTGATGTCCAAGATAAACTTTAAAAGGTACATATGAATTGAAAAAGTCACATTAGTACTTGCCCGGATTCGAACGTGGGTTCCCACCTGTGGAACCTCTTACACTAGAGGCAGGTGCCTTATCCACTGGGCCATCACGACGTTCCATTACCACAATCCTTTCAATATTAAAATGTAACAATAAATTACGAACTAGATATTCTCACGATTCTTGTAATAAGCTACTAACTAAGCTCGTAGTAATAGTTTACGGTATGACCTAATTGGGAATAATTCTAGATCTGGCCGCTCAAGTTTTTTAGGGTCTCTTTATTGTATTTCTGCCCCCTGCCCACAGCTGTCCCCTGCGGTTTCACCCGCATTTTTCGTTACTGCTCCGCTCCTGTGGGTCGTAGCGTGATGGTATATAGCCTATAGCATTCCTCAATAAATGGGCTATCTAACACTGAAAGAATTTTCCAAATCGGACCAGTAGTTCCAGAGATTACCCCCTACATACAAACTTACAAACTTACAAATTTTACCTCTTTATAATATTAGTATAGAAGTATAGAAATGTTTATATTCATAACATCCATTTTTAGGACATGTATGAAAATATACTGATGTCATTTACTTCTTTTTCTTGTTATATTGGCATACGTCATCCACACTTCGGTAAAATTTTAACTCTATCTATCACGGCTCACAAAAAACATCATTTAGCCGAACAAAACGCTAAGGCTCAGTAATAGTGTCCCCTTGGGTGCTAAAGGGATACTATTCGGGTACAAAGCCTTGAAAAAACAATAAAAATTGTCAGCGTTTCATCTTCAAAACGCTTCTTGGCCTTATATTATCTCAATCATAAAAAACCTGATCTAGCATATTTTTACTGTTACCCAAAATTGGATAGTTCAGTGACGAAATACGAACTAAGTAAAATTCGCTAGATTTTGCCTTTATAGTAAAAGCAAACAGTAACGTTGGCTTGAAAAAATAATTCCATTCTCTGCGAGCAAATGTTGTAAAACGCAAGATTCATTTTAAAGATTGAAATTGAATTTGGGTTGGATTTAATTTCAATTTGTTTTTGAGTTCTTTTTGGCTGGAGTATCGTCGTAGGTTTTTGCTTTTAAGAAAGTTGATATTACTAGAATATGCCTATTAATATTCAAGTCTATTATTACTCCACAGCTGAGTAAACGTCTCTTCTCATGCAGAGAAGATACGAACATTGATCAGGAAAATTGGCGATTCTGTAGTTATACTACTGATCTGTGTGCGTCTCTCGTCAAGAGATCACCTAAGCCAATGATAACTTAACTTTTTGATTGAACTTTCAAAATGACTTTGACCTCTGAGTAAACATAGTTGTCCTCCATGGGTTTCTACGGTTTATGCTTACTGCTCCTCTGCCACGCAATGCCTGTATTAGACCTTATGAATCAAGCTATCATATATGTACAAAATTACACCGCGTCAGCTTTTGACGGCCCTGTTGTTCTAGTGGTTAGTAACACTGACTAAGCCGGAGGTCGTGGGTTCGATTCCCACCCAGGACAAACTCTGTGTGATGTGCATGATAGTTTGTTCTGTGTCTGGGTGTAGTTTATCTGTAATATGTATGTATTTATCCATCCATCCATACTAATATAATATTATAAATGCGAAAGTAACTCTGTCTGTCTGTCTGTCTGTTACGCTTTCCCGCTTAAGCTACTAAACCGATTTGAATGAAATTTGGTACATATATAGTCTGGGACCCGAGAAAGAACATAGGATAGTTTTCATCCCGGAAATAACGCGGGAACGTGAACTATTCCACGTGGACGAAGTCGCGGGCAGAAGCTAGTAAATTATATATGTAATGTTTATCAGTTGTCTGGTTACCAAAGTACAAGCTCTTATTTTGTGATCAGATGGCCGTGTGTGAAATGTCTCAGGATGATTATTTATTTATTTATAGTAATAATGATATTTTTTTCTTCCAGTACCACCAAACAAGACAGTGATCACGGGTCTAGGCGAGCTGGCGACTCAAGGTACCATGCTGAGCCTCACATGTACAGCTTCAGGCGCCAACCCAGCAGCCACCATCCAGTGGTACAACGGCACCCAGAAACTGGACAAGAATATACAAGTGAGTAGCTTTTGACTTTACGACAACCATTTGGGTTTTGGAGACAAGAAAGGGAATTAAAGGTTCATTACAGCCACCCGGCAGCCACACCGCACCGACTTTTTTTTTTTTGGTGAGTGGGAAATCATCCAATGACTGCTCCCGTCCTGGGTGCGGCGGGAGGGCGTGTCAGACTCTTACTGACTAAAACCCACTCATGTTCCTTCGATTGCCCTTTATGTTCCAGGGTCACGGTAACTATTATAAACATTTTTTTTGGTGAGTGGGAAATCATCCAGTGACTGCTCCCGTCCTGGGTGCGGCGGGAGGGCGTGTCAGACTCTTACTGACTAAAACCCACTCATGTTCCTTCGATTGCCCTTTATGTTCTAGGGTCACGGTAACCACTATAATCATTCCGCAACAACTATTATAAACATTCCGCAACCCCGGTACTCCGCACCGACTCGCCTTATAACCGAGGCGATCCGGTGCCGCTACGGAGTTGATATAGTGAGCGCATGCCCATGCAAGTCCATATAAAGAATAATTATACTAGCCGCAGGAGGCGAGGCGGTGCGGAGTGGCTGCCGGGTGGCTCTAATGAGCTATGACCTTAAAAGAAATATTATCAAGTTGTTGTTAGGTAGATAATCGGTCTCTCTTGATCTAGGTCTTCATTTTCATTCCAACTGTGATATGGTAATCAAGTGCTTGTCTTTTATTAGTTGTTGTTAATTAAAACATTGAAACGGTGTCTTTTGAATCAAATTAACGTCTTTGTATTCTGGACCGCTCCCTTTATTAATTTATAATATAAACTAACTTCAAAAAAACCGGTCAAGTGCGAGTTCTACTCGCGCAACGAGGGTTCCGTTAATTTGTTTTTTTAGTGAAATAACTACAAATTTACGGTTTTCGGAGTTTTCTCTTTACTTGTGCTACATGACCTTGCTTCTTGCCAAATTTCACGATTCTAGGTCAATGGGAAGTAGGTACCCTATAGGTTTTGAGTTTTGATTCCCTTGAAAATGTCTAAATATGCAATATAAACCACCGTATCTTTTTATTGTGTTGATTTATAAACTTGATTTTTTCACTGCTTTGAGAAATAGCAGACCTGAGTATGTGATATTAATTTCAGCTTGATATCTCGACGCGTTTCTGAGAAAAAGGTTCTTGACAGACAGACGGACAGACGGACGCCTGATGTGAACTAACTACAAATTTACGGTTTTCAGAGTTTTCCCTTTACTTGTGCTACATGACCTTGCTTCTTGCCAAATTTCACAATTCTAGGTCAATGGGAAGTACCCTATAGGTTTTGAGTTTTGATTCCCTTGAAAATGTCTAAATATGCAATATAAACCGCCGTATCTTTTTATTGCGTTGATTTAGAAACTTGATTTTTTCACTGCTTTGAGAGATAGCAGACCTGAGTATGTGATATTAATTTCAGCTTGATATCTCGACGCGTTTCTGAGAAAAAGGTTCTTGACAGACAGACGGACAGACGGACGCCTGATGTCAACTAACTACAAATTTACGGTTTTCGGAGTTTTCCCTTTACTTGTGCTACATGACCTTGCCTTTTGCCAAATTTCAAGATTCAAGGTCAATGGAAGTACCCTATAGGTTTTGAGTTTTGATTCTCTTGAAAATATCTAAATATGCAATATAAACCGCCGTATTTTTTTATTGCATTGATTTAGAAACTTGATTTTTTCACTGTTGTGAAAGATAGCAGACCTAAGTATGTGATATAAATTTCAGCTTGATATCTCGACGCGTTTCTGAGAAAAAGGTTCTTGACAGACAGACGGACAGACGGACGCCTGATGTGAACTAACTACAAATTTACGGTTTTCAGAGTTTTTCCTTTACTTGTGCTACATGACCTTGCTTCTTGCCAAATTTCACAATTCTAGGTCAATGGGAAGTACCCTATAGGTTTTGAGTTTTGATTCCCTTGAAAATGTCTAAATATGCAATATAAACCGCCGTATCTTTTTATTGCGTTGATTTAGAAACTTGATTTTTTCACTGCTTTGAGAGATAGCAGACCTGAGTATGTGATATTAATTTCAGCTTGATATCTCGACGCGTTTCTGAGAAAAAGGTTCTTGACAGACAGACGGACAGACGGACGCCTGATGTCAACTAACTACAAATTTACGGTTTTCGGAGTTTTCCCTTTACTTGTGCTACATGACCTTGCCTTTTGCCAAATTTCATGATTCTAGGTCAATGGGAAGTACCCTATAGGTTTTGAGTTTTGATTCTCTTGAAAATATCTAAATATGCAATATAAACCGCCGTATTTTTTTATTGCATTGATTTAGAAACTTGATTTTTTCACTGTTGTGAAAGATAGCAGACCTAAGTATGTGATATAAATTTCAGCTTGATATCTCGACGCGTTTCTGAGAAAAAGGTTCTTGACAGACAGACGGACAGACGGACGCCTGATGTGAACTAACTACAAATTTACGGTTTTCAGAGTTTTCCCTTTACTTGTGCTACATGACCTTGCTTCTTGCCAAATTTCACAATTCTAGGTCAATGGGAAGTACCCTATAGGTTTTGAGTTTTGATTCCCTTGAAAATGTCTAAATATGCAATATAAACCGCCGTATCTTTTTATTGCGTTGATTTAGAAACTTGATTTTTTCACTGCTTTGAGAGATAGCAGACCTGAGTATGTGATATTAATTTCAGCTTGATATCTCGACGCGTTTCTGAGAAAAAGGTTCTTGACAGACAGACGGACAGACGGACGCCTGATGTCAACTAACTACAAATTTACGGTTTTCGGAGTTTTCCCTTTACTTGTGCTACATGACCTTGCTTTTTGCCAAATTTCATGATTCTAGGTCAATGGGAAGTACCCTATAGGTTTTGATTTCCTTGCAAATGTCCAAATTTGCAATATAAACCTCCGTATCTTTTTATTGCGTTGATTTAAAAACTTGATTTTTTCACTGCTTTAAGAGATAGCAGACCCGAGTATGTGATATTAATTTCAGCTTGATATCTCGACGCGTTTCTGAGAAAAAGGGTCTTGACAGCCGGACGGACGGACAGACGGACAACAAAGTGATCCTATAAGGGTTCCGTTTTTACCTTTTGAGGTACGGAACCCTAAAAATAGCTGTTATTGTCCTGCAATTAGTAAGGTCTCTCAGACTAAATATTTAGGTGTCATGATCGACCAAAGATTATCATGGTACGCTCACCTGGAGCACGTAACGGGAAGAGTTAGGAAACTAGCTTGGATCTTTAAAACATTGCGGCATGTCCTCCCTACAAACATAAATAAAAAAGTAGGCCCTGATAGAAATCTCCTTAATAAAGTCTATGTGGCACTTGTGCAATCAGTTTTAATTTACTGTATCACTATTTGGGGTGGTGCTGCAAAATCGAGATTTATAGACGTTTAACGAGGACAACGAGCACTAATAAAAATTATGTACTTTAAAAATAAAAGATACCCTACTGACAGTCTATACCAGACTAGTGGTCTGCTTTCTGTAAGGAAACTTTATATTACATACACGATTTTAAAAAAACATAAGACACTTTCTTACGATGTAAACATTATATCAAAAAGACGGAAAGACATAATTGCTCAAATCCCTCAAACGAAAACGAAATTCGCCGCTATGCAATACAACGTACGCTCTGCTCAACTTTATAATAGAGTAAATAAGGAGATTTACATTTACACTCAACAAGCACATACATGTAAAAAAAGTGTATTAAATTGGATTGAACCACTTTCTTATGATGATACTGAGTCACTATTGCAACACATACATTAGTGTTATAATTTATTTATTAAAATTACATGTAAACATTTGAATGCATACGCACACACATCCACACACACCCACCTACCCACACCCATACATACACACACACACACACGCACACACACACATCACACCACATCCACACACACACACCACACCCCCACACACACTCAAACACACGCACATATTATTACTTTCTTTGTTTTGTAAAAATAATTTTAAATTTTAAATTCTAAATTTAACCTTGTTGTGAAAGAGCGGAATCTCCTAATACAGGCATTTTTTGCTTACAAGGAGGTTCCAATCACTAACGTGTTTTTGTCTCTATGGTCATGAAATAAACAATTTTTAATTTTTTTTTAAACTAGCTGTTTCTCGAGGCTTCACCCGCATTACGTTAAGTTTTTGGTTACTCCCTGGCTCCCGTGGGACATAGCGTGATAATATATAGCCTATGTTACTCAGAGATAATGTAGCTTTCGAATGGTGAAATAATTTTTAAAATCAGTCCAGTAGTTTTTGAGCCTATTCATTACAATCAAACAAACGAAGTTTTCCTCTTTATAATATTAACGTAGATAACGAAAATAATAATAATTTCATATTCAATAATATGTATGTTAGTCTGTAAGGTATATATGTTATGGATCTTTGTTACCAAAAATAAATGATAATTAAATAAAATAACGTAATCGTATGTACCGTCATAATAAAGCCTCGTCCCCACTAGGAACATTTGTCGAGCGACATGTGGTCCCGGTGACATCGGGCAATGTCGGGCGACGCCGGACGACATCGCCACGACATTGTTGGAACTGTTTCTTAAAAGCTGGTCTAAAACGACGGTACCTCTAAAACATGTCAACGTCGCCCGACATCGCCCGATGTCACCGGGGACACATGTCGCTCGACAAATGTTCCTAGTGGGGACGAGGCTTAAATTAGACTATCACGTTATAAAAAATTCTCTACCACAGAGATCTGTGCGTTCTAAACAAAATCACTAACAAAAGACCTATTCATCTTTACTTTATAAGTATGGATAATTAAGCTAAGTTTCGCATAACAGGCCGACCCTCAAGTTCTCATTAATTTAGTTAATTACGTCAAACTTATTCAATATGCTTGAACGGTATCTTTGCCCTGAAAGGTCGGACGGGACATCACAAATCTATATGCATACTAATATTATAAATACTAAAGTAAGTGTCTGTCTGTCTCTTCTTTACGCCCAAACCACTGAACCGATTTGAATGAAATTTGGTACAGATATAGTCTGGGACCTGAGAAAGGACATAGAGCTTTCATCCCGGAAATCTGCCGGGAACGACAATGTGTTGTCGATTGTGTGTCGCGTGTGTCCGTGTGTTTGTGTACACTGACTGCCAGTCACCCTATACATGTATATGTATTAAGGTTTTATTTTAAATGCAATCAATAATAAGAACAAGTAGGTATCCAGGCTTACTCTAATTTTAACCTGTAAGAACTGCGTGACAAGAAAGAGGTGAATTCCAATATTGTTGACAGGGAAACGACAACAAGATCAGGAAACACGATGAATGACGAAATCCTGGTAATAACCAGGCTCAGGGAGGCCTAGGGTTGTCGCACAATTAAGACGATATGCAAATATTATTATTATTTATTTATCTTTACATCACAAAGGTAAGTTATATTATTTATTTATTTATTTATCATCATACAGTCATCTTAATGCTAACAGTTTAATCCATGCGCATAAAGTGATTATTATTACTATGTCAAGAGTGTTAATTATTCGAGTTATATAATCTAGAATTCATAATAAGCTATTAAATTAAATTATTCCATTAAACATTAGAGTCAAAATTATTTATTGTATATAATCAAAATAATAATAATTATAAGCTAAGCCCCACAAAACAAAGTTGCAATGGTTTAACTAAATATATTTTACTAGCGGCCCGCCCCAGCTTCGCACGGGTGTTACTTATCTTTAAAAATCCCGATTTTTCTCTAGTATATTATGCATGTATTATACATATAAACCTTTCTTAAGAATCACTCTCTCTATTAAAAAAACCGCATCAAAATCTGTTGCGTGTTTTTAAAGATCTAAGCATACATCGGCCATTCTCCGATAAGCAAATTTTACGTGTCCGGGCTTGAATAATCCGTACTTTTATCATATTCAATCATCCAATATTTTTTATATGTTAGATAGCATCCCTATCTAGCCATAAACAAAAACACAGGCTTCTGTTTAAAGTATTTAAGACTAAATTAATTTAATCTAAGTTCAAAAACCTCTGTTCTCTAATTACCGTAACGTGTCCGCACACTGTCTTAATGTTAAAACTTACTTGTAATTTTTATGACTTACAGGTTTACTTTGATCTATTCAACATTTTAAATGGTGTTAAACAACGTGTATCGCATAGTAAAATATTGACTCACTAGAACCAGTCTATAAATAATTATCATTAAATTATCGGATGTCCGATGGAAAGTTATAATTACCGTGACATATTCTGTTCTCGAGTGCACACCCCTAAAAAACGGTATTTGGCACACCACTTCCGAACGCGTCTCGTCTCCTCCATGTGTACCGCGAAACATCAGAAGTTGCACGTCTCTAACGTCAGTGTACCGCTAATAAAGCGCTCTTGTATATAATTACCGTAACCTTGGTTACAAACTTTTCTAATTACCGTTTCACATTATATAAATTTGATTTTTTAAGTTAGACCTAAGTTGATCATGTAAATCGAGGCAGTACTTTGGCCTCCGTACGTTGTAATAATCTAGTATTTGCATATTTTGTTGGTTTCCGAAATTTTTAAGAAAATCTATCGTTTTCTAATTACCGTATACTAATTACCGTATGTTTATAATTACCGTTGTATGAAAAATTAATTCTTATTTACTAACTGTAGCCTCAAAATAGATGGGTACAGAAGTCAATCTACATGCAAAGAGTTGATGAGGCATATCCACGGGATATATATATATATATAATCCCGCGGATATGTGGAGGACGAGGCTTTCTTAATGCTAAGTCTCTCCTCAACCGCGAGACCCGGAGGTTGTATCTCCGGGAATATTTCCTTAAAGCTGACGTGGTTCCCCACGTCAGCACCGAGAATCCGAGATGTGGTCACTGTGACCACATCTCGGATTCTGTGACACTGTCAAGAACCTCACTCCGCTCTCCTTAACTAAAGAGAACTGGCGCAAACTTGTAGTGCTTGAGGCAAAGGATCGTGAGGAAGTATGGTAGTGTAAGGCGCTACACGGGCAGTTTTTCCGGGCCCTGCATGGGCAATTTGGTGACCTATTTGGGAAAACCGAAGGTTTTGTCTGTACAATTATGGATGAGGTTATCATGACGAAGAATTATCGGGAATTTATTGTGAAAGATGGTACGGTTGACTTATGTCGGGCGTGTCACTTGCCGGGAGAACGATTCGACACACTATCTCTGATTATTCTCATCTTGCTAACAAAGAGGACTTGAATGGGCACAACTTAGTAGCCAGGATTATCAATCAGCAACTTGCTCTGAGATACGGCCTCGTAGAATCTGAAGATGGCAATGTCACATTGTACTGGGGTCGATACATCATCACTGAAAGGACTGTTGTAGCAAACAAGCCTGATATAGTGGTGGTGGATCGATTGGAGCGGCGCGCAATGCTCGTTGACGTAACGGTCCCGCGTGGCAAGAACCTTGTGAAGACCGAGAAAGATAATAAAAATTAAGTATCGACTTGGCTCGCGAGATTGTTGACATGTTGAATGTGGACTCAACGGTCATGTGCCGATAGTTGTTTCTGCCAATGGTTTAATAGCCAAGAGTCTCGACCAACACCTAAGGAGGCTCTCGTCAGATGGCTGGATCTAGGGCTTCATTCAGAAGCTTTTGGACACGGCTCGCATCCTTAGGAAGTTCTCTCTGAAGCCCTGATCACCGGTAGCTGGGACCCTGTTCCCGATGCCGTTGGGCTACTGTTTTTTATATTCTTACATGTTTTTGTTTTTTTATATCAATATTTAAAAAAGTAAATAATATGTATGAAAATAACGCGAAAACGAACCCGCGGCTTCACTCCTACTATTCCCTACTCTAGCCTACTCTAGCCTACTCTAGCCTACTCTAGCCTACTCTAGCCTACTCTAGCCTACTCTAGCCTACTCTAGCCTACCCTACTATATCCCACCCTAGCCTACCCTACTATATCCCACTCTACCCTACTCTACTCTTACCTACACTACTCTAAAGTACCCTTTTAATTTTCATTTTTTTTTCCATAAGAACCTTCTCCAAACAGTAACAAACACAAACAAAGAATTAGTGAAATCGGTCCAAAATAGGAATTCATTTTATATAAATAGATGTATACAAATTATTAATGTATGTTATTTTTATTATATTTTATCACATTTTACTTAAAATTGACAGTGTTTTCTAATTACCGTGGCATAAAATATTAAACTTTTCTAATTACCGTACTCATAATTTTTTTAAGTCTCAATAACTAGAAAACTGCCAGTAATTAAAACATGCCTCATTTATTATTGAATTCGTATTTTTTACTAGTTTCATATTTTAATGAGTTTAAGGTAAATCAGTGAAAAATAAAAATGGTTACGGTAATTAGGCAAATAACGCCGAATCGGAGAATGACCGACATAGGGACAGGCAGACGCGCGCGACTTGGTTTTATACTATGTAGTGATTTGTTTGGCGTTTACCAAGACAGGGAATGAAACGGAAGTCGGTTTCGCGTTGTTCGGAAGTTGTTTGGGATTGTGTTTTTGTGGGTTTGTTTGTGGTGGTTGTACTGCGCTTTTTGTTACAATTTTGTTATATAGGTGGGTTAAATATTTACAAAATAATATCAATTTAAAAAATAAGAAAAATAGCCCAATATTCTCTATTCAATTATGTCCATATTAGCTATTTATTTAGGTCTCTAAAAATCTCTCTCATTATAAAACTTTAATACTCGTTTACTTCCAAATACATGAAAAATCTCACTCTATTACAATTACCAAAGCGTTCATCTGTCAACATTTATGATAGAAAACAAAAAAAAACTCATAAATAATAAGTAACAAGATTTTCTCAATGTGACAACCCTAACTCGCTCACAATATGCTCAAAACGTGCCATATTGCAATGCAATGGCGAACGTGAGTTAATTTAAATTGGGAAATCGTATTTAAACAGGGAGTAGATAAATCAATTACTTAGTTTTTTCAGTTAAGGAATATTTACAAATGTGTATAGCTAGATATAATCTGTAGTTTGGATATTACTTAGAAAAAAATTCCTTACATGGTTAGATATTGCTTAGATTTTGTTATAATCCTTTAATAATAAAAATACCCGCCCCCCCCCCCTCTCATCGCTATTAGCTGAAACTGTGCCTAAAAAACTGGCAACATTGATAAATAAAAACACTTAAAATAACGCAAAAAATAACCCTTTAACTTTTCAACGACCGACGACAGCCAGTTGTTTGGCTCCTATAATTGTCTTACTATTGTGTGTTCAAAAATTTAAATTACCGAAACAGCTATTAGCCATTTTTTTTTAGATTTATCATCCAAAAAAAACTCATAAATATAATTGCTACATTCTCTCAATTTGACAACCCTAGCCCGCACAAATGCTCAAGATATTGCAATGGCGGACGTGAGCTAGTTTAAATTCGGTAATGAAGACAAATTCGTGCCTAACTGACAACCCTGATACGAAGTGGGGAAATGAAACATTATTTTTGTTTATGATACGTGTTTAAGGCAGCTTTTTGAATAGTAATGTGTCATTATTGTGCTGTGTGCTTAATAAGATTTATTTTCTTTTTGCTCCGTATGTGTTTTTTTAGACAAAAATGACGCGTTCATTTCTTAATGAAGATTAAGAAATGAACGCGTCATTTTTGTTCTCAAGAAGTTGAGAACAAAATATCGGTTTCAGTTTATTATCTTCTTTGTGATGCATTCATTTTATATATTTTTATTTAATTTTACAAGCCTTTTCTGCTTTACAAGAACTTTTTCTCATACAGAGAAGCCACTACCATAGATCAAGACGGATTGACGATTTCGAACTTATGTTATTTAATTGTTTCCTAAGTTAAGTCACACGTACTTTAAACTACTACTATGAATTTAACCGTAAATGCTTTAAATTGAAAAAAAATGTAAGTATTGTGTATTTTATTACTACTAAGAAAAATCAGTTGAAGGGAAGCCCGTAATAACAGTTTACAGTGATCTATCAAACCGTATACTTTCTGTATTCCGTGCTAATATTATAAATGCGAAAGTAACTCTGTCTGTCTGTCTCTTCTTCACGCCTAAACCACTAAACCGATTTGAATGAAATTTGGTACAGATATAGTCTGGGACCCGAGAAATAACATAGGATAGTTTTCATCCCGGTAATCCCCCGGGAACGGGACTTATTCCACGCGGACGAAGTCGCGGGCAAAAGCTAGCTCTAAATATTCCGTTCAAGAATTGTTTTGGCCTAAAACAGTTAACGACAATTTTCTGATATCCTTTACAATTATTTATCAACATAAATTTAATCCTATCAACGTTATCACAACACAAGCCACATTCACTTAACTCCAGTATTTCTCAACTCTATTCCAACACAAGGGAGTACTTCAGAAAACCCCTATTTTCCTTTTTTCGGTGAAAACTTTCAGTAACTGAAAACTGAATTGAATTCGTTTCGCAAAACTGTGAAAAACTCCTGAACTTATTGAACGTAGGTACCTGTATACGTTTTCTGGGATTCGCAGTTAAGGGTGCCAAGCACGGTCGGTGCGGTGATCGAGCGATTGGCTGTTGTGTTGTGGGTCTCGAGTTTAATTCCCAAGCAAGAAAAAATTCTGAATGACAGTATAGGTACTTTTCCAAGTTTGGTGGTTTCTGTATTTCTATTTTATTAAGCTGAATCTCAATCATACTGAATTGTTTGTTTGGTTAAACGCGCTAATCTCGGGAACTACTGCTCCGATTTGTAAAAATATTTCTATGTTGTGTATCTCATTTATAAGAAAGTGCGGGAAAACATTCACTACTAATCGGTCTGTCTGTGTAAAAAACTTTTAAACCATAGACTAGCCCGATATATAGTCTATGACCGCTATAAAGTAAAGAAAATAAAATTATAATACCAGTCTTCACCCCAAAAACCCCCTTATTTTGTTTCTTTTCACACAGAACAATACGAAATTGTACTGATACGGAACCCTGCATGTTCCAGTCCTACTCGCACTTGACTAGCTTTTTATAAAGTAAAACAAACATTGAGAAGGCCTAATTAATTTTCCTGTCCGTGCAAATATTTTGAGGAGGTATTAGAGTATAAATAGAAGTAGAGCGCTTTTTAGAGGGCTCGAATTATATTAGTAGATAATAATTGAAAAAATAATCTTATTTTAGTAAAAATCTATGTCATAATGACTACTAATATATATAATGAATACCGAAAAAAAAGCGCAATCCAAACCTTGATAAATAGTTCTCAATAACCAAGATATTATTCTTAATGACAATAGAATTAGGTAATTTGTTTATTAATTTGATGATTGTAAATAAAATTATTGTATCAAGTACGCTACATTGAAGTATTGAGTTTTGTATCACAAAGTGGTTTAAGAAAAAAACTAAATTTTTTAGTTTGTGAGGACAATAGTTTAACAAGGCAATATTTGGTCAAATTCTCTTATAAATGACTTATCACCAATTCCACTCTTTAAATAGAAATAGAAATCATTTATTTGCCATAATTGTAGGTATACATATAGGATGGTAAGTTTTAGCAGGTCCCGATACAATTTACCTTACGGCATGCAAAATTATAATATTATATGTGCCTAAATAACAATTACTATTTTACAATTACTATTACCTAAATAACAATTACTATTACAATTACTATAATAATTATCGATAAGAATACAATATAAACATACAATATAGTCTATTATGTGACAAATTAATTACTATTTTACAACTATTATATTATTAAAATATTACACCATTATAATTACTAACTCTTAAACAATTCGAAATTAAAATTTATAAATATGACCCAATGTCATTCATAATAAGTACTACTTATACATAATTTAATTACCCTCAATCATTATATCATAACGATTTGTCATCGAAAAAATCTTTTATTGAGTAATAACATTTTTCTAAGAACAGTTTCGTGAATTGTTTTTTAAACACCTTTACAGGTAATTCTCTTAAATTTATTGGAATTTTATTGTATATAACCCATAGATAAAATACTTTTTGTCAGTAAAGCTTTACGTTTAGATCTTTAAAACCTCATTAATCGCCAATAGCTTGTATAATTAACACTCAAAGACCAAGCCAGAGAATCTGTTGTTTGATCAGGAAACGGAAATGGTGCTCAATTTCGTTAATGAAGCTGTTTTTGGCGGGATCTTCCTCATAAAGGAGCTCTTCAGGATAATTCGGAGCTGATCTTGAACCGGATAGATTAGGGGTTCTTTTGGTATATTTTATAGGAGTGTAATTCAAGAAATTAACGCGCAAATTCAAAGTTATATACTTGAATAACCTTTTTATACTTTTGAATTTTCAAGACGTAAGTCTGACAGAAAGTTGAAGTTAATTTGCTCAAATATCTTGGAAATTGATATGCCGTACAATTATTTGTCCTGCACAGGAATCAAACTCGTGGAATGTCTTGATGACCCAGTGGTTAAGGCGCCTGCCTCTCATTTAAGAGGTTGTGGGTTCGAATCAGGGCAAGTACCAATGTGATTTTTTCAATTCATATGTACTTCCTAAAGTTTATCTTGGACGTCACTGACTCTTCGTGCTTCGGAAAGAAAGTAAAGCCTCCAGCTGTCATTCATAAAACTTTGATAGTCGTTACATTATTCAGAACATAAAAAGTCTAACCAGTCTAACCAAAGGGTATCGTGTCACCTAGTTACTGGGTTGTGGAGGTCTGATAGGCAGTCGCTCCGCGTAAAACACTGGTATCTAGTTGATTCCGGTTGAGCTGGAAGCCGACCCCAATATACAAGGTGTATTTTTGGTCCTGCACAACCCGCTAGGAGATGATTCTACCCATTAAAACAAACAACTTTTATTATGGAACCAACTCTGAAATCTCGAAAGAAATATCAGCTGTTTCATACTATGGTCGGGATGGACATTGAACTTTGTTAAAACCAGCTGATATTTTTTTCGCGATTTTAGAGTTGGTTTCATAATAAAAGTTGTTTGTTTTCATGGGTAGAATCATCTCCTAGCAGGTTGAGCAAGACCAAAAATACACCTAGTAATTAGGAAAGGTCTAGGGAGTTGATGACAGAACACAGAACAACAGCCATTCGCTTATCTATCAGCTTTATTATAATTATTAGTTTAGATTAAAAAATGTCCTTAACATTTATACAAAATATCTCCTTTTTTCCACCATATTTCTATCAGTACCTATAATTCGGCTCGCAAGTCGGCGCCACACCACGTGCAAAGCAGTACTATGGCAAGCTATATATCTTCTGTTGTAATTTCAAATAGCTGAGGAGCGAAATTTTCGCAGCCACTGGCCACCTGCCGCTGCTACCGGACGCGGAATAAAGAGTGGAGTGGAGTCGATGAAATTAATTTACCTATTATGTTTTTTTTTATAATAGGTGCTTTATCTGTAATTTCGTTGAAATAGTTTGAAGTAGAGTGAATGTAGGTGTTTAATAATATATTTTTTACCAAGATTATAAGTTGTATACAGTTTTTTGTTTACATTTTCACACCTAAACTGCTATAAAAATTTTGTTATATTTGTATAGACATTTGGCGAAGGACAGAAACTTTTGATTTAGCGACTTAATTTATGGTTGTTTTAATCAAGTTTCACGCAGACCAAGTCTAGCAAAAGCTAGTTGATATTATAAAGTGTTGTTTTCAGACATTTTGTATGAAGTACTTGTGTGAATTTTCTTGTCCCACTATAAATCCGTACTATCCGTACTTCCGTACTAAAATTATAAATGCGAAAGTAACTCTGTCTGTCTGTCTCTTCTTCACGCTTAAACCACTGAAACGATTTGAATGAATTTTGGTACTGATATAGTCTGGGACCCGAGAAAGAACATAGGATAGTTTTCATCTCGGAAATCGGGAACTATTATTCGGAACGCGGACGAAGTCGCGGGCAAAAGCTAGTTTTAAATAAACTTAAACACAATGGATACAGAGAAGAGCCTAAAAATTATAGTCCATAGATTGCAGACCAGAAGGGATTTAGAACAACTTATCATTTCATCATTAGCATAATTCTAAATTCTACGAAATGATTAGTTAGCTTTACACAAATGCTTGCACTGTCTGGACAGGTCCACTCAAATCTGTGTGCTTTTCTTATCAAGAAAGCACATCAGTCATTAATAATAGCTGTGGCAACACTACAGCTAACAGCTGTTCTAAAGTAGTCCCGAATATTTTTAAATTTTAAATACTAATTAACTATGTTTTAAAGCCTATTTCCAATTTCTTTTGTAGTTTATAGAATATTAATGTGAAATTTGTATTAAACTCGCTTAATCTACCTTTAAAAACAGTGTAAAAGTTCATGTGTTTCGGTGACAGGTTACCGGCTCGAGTGATTTTGCATTGTCATCTTGATATCAGGTACAATACTTTGTATTTTAACTATTACTAAATTGTTTATATAAAATCGTTTCGGTGTTAATTACAATACCAATTCTTTTTGATTTCGGAACGGGTTATTAAGTTTAAAACGTAAACATAACCTTGATTAGTTCGGTGACAGAGCTTCTTAACTTTTCATCTAAGTTTCATTTTCCCCTTAAACTATTACTTTTTAAACTTCTGTCACTATTTCTGATTTCATTTCTTTCTATTTCCTTAAACATGCCTATGACTCGCAGCGCCTATGCTCGCCAAGAAGAGACCAAACTCAGTCTGGCTTTGAGCGAATTAAAGGCGTCAAAGGAGCTCTGTGCCCAACTAAATAAGGAGATAGATGGCAATGAAACAATTCTCGCCGAAGCCCACGAAACTAACAGGAGGTTAAAAAGTGAAATGGCACAGTTATACACTCAATTCACTGAGGCCATAGAAGCCCCGCATAGGCTCCAACTTGTTGTGGATGGGTTCAGCCAGTGTAGCGCTGAGTATGAACAAGCTCTTAATCACAGACATATATTACAACAACAGCTACAAGAGGCAAAAAGTCAAATTACAGAACTTGAGACAACTAACCACAACATCACCGCCTCGTTGAACCAAAGTCTATTCAATGAGTTGGTGCCTTATGCCCCATCAATGGTTTCTCAAATAAACCCCTGTAACACAATAGACTTAACAGATGAGAACGAATCAAAATCCTGTAAATTTGTAAACATTAACAGTAGAAATAAATTAAAAAAATATATCAAAATAAATAAATACATTTTAAAAACACAGAAAATGGTGAAGAAACAAAAGTTCTTTATCAAAAATGTTAAACTAAACAGAGAAAGATTCAATTTACTTAAACAGTTAGACCTATACTCTTCAAATTTAGAAAAATGTACTAGGAAATATCAAATTGACACAGAAGACTTGCAAAGTGAACTGGACCGCCTTCAAGAAAAACTTAGTGCGATGACCACAAAATACACAGCCTCAGAAAACCAAATGAGGGAATATGTACTGGCCATGAATGAGCTAGTGAACACACAGAAACCAAACTGTGAGCATTGTCAATCACCATCTTTTGATTCTACGCTGGACCATTCATTGCCAATACTAAATAACACCACACCACAGTCTAATGTCAGTTTGCCAATAGAAATAAATGATTGTCTGTCCCAACAAAATTGTAATAAAGAAATAGTACTGTTTTGTGATGAAATTGGAAAAGATTTAGGCCATTATTTGACAAATGAGTATCCGGGACACTCAATAATAAATCACTGTATGCCTGGTTGTTCTTTGCTTCACATTATGAAAACAATTGTTAAATATAATTTTAACCAGGATACTACTCTTTTAATTTTTGTTGGTAATAGGGGAAATGATAACAAAAAAGAACTTCTTCAGTATTTTAAAACTTTGTGCAATATTAAGTTAGAGAAAATTGTTATGTTTACTTTCCCCTATAGTCAAAGCTTGCCACAGGAAGAAAACTATATTAGATATAAATTAAACATGACATTACATAATATTAGTATTTATAATGATTGCTTAGAATTAATTGACACCAACAATTATGTTGGCAATAACTTTATTGTGACAAAAGATAGATATCTTGTAGACAGGTACTATCTCTCAAAAAATTGTAAACAACAGATAGCTATATCGCTATCCTATTATTTTAGTATTACAGCCAAGAACTTGGCTAAACAACTTGCTCCTATTGAGCAAGGCAATCAATCTTTTAGTGTATTAAATAATATAGTATCAAATATAGATACAATCAATCATTTAAATTAGAATCAAAGACAATAGAGGCATTCTCTGGCCAAAATGTAAAAGTAACTAATAGTATCAACCTGGTGCATCAAAATATTCAAGGCTTAATGAACAAGGATTTAGAAGTTGAATTATTTCTTAATTTTAATAATATTGACATTCTTTGTATAACTGAACACTGGCTTAAAAACCACCAGTTAATGTTTAATTTCAATAATCACCAGGTTGGTAGTTCGTTCTGCAGAGTAAGTGCCATACATGGTGGCTCATTAATTTTATTACATAATAACATTAAATTTAAAGAGCGAAAGGATATTGTGAGCCTATCTGTTGAGCGAACAATTGAAATGGCCTGTGTGGAATTGGAGCAGTATGTTATAATAAGTGTATACAGACCTCCTTCAGGAATGTATGATTGCTTTGAGAAGGTGATGGATGAAGCATTGCACAAAATCTGTAACTCTGCAAAGTCCATCATTGTCTGTGGTGATTTTAATATTAATTTATTAGAATATTCTAGCTCAAATACTAAAGTAATTAGTTTGTTTAAATCATACAATCTTGCAAATCTATTTTTAGAGCCTACAAGAATAACGCCAACAAGCGCTACCTGCATAGATAATATTTATACAGATGTTATACCTACCCACAAAAAAATTATTAACTCAGTAGATTCTGATCATTGCGGACAATTAATTACAATACCTATCTTAAATAAAAAAGTTATAAAAAAAGATATCACTGTAAACTCCAAGTCTAGATGTCGGTTGGAAACATTTAAAAGTAAACTTATGAATAAATTACCGTTCTTGTTGAAAAATAGTGATGACCCTAATCAACAATATAATGATTTTTTTAATATGTATTGCAATCAATTTAATTCAACGTTTGTTCCAAAAACTATATCAGTAAACAGCAATGCCTGCTTCAGCGACTGGGCCACGACCGGAATTTATAAAAGTAGGATACGTCTTTACGAGTTGTACGAAGAACGGGCTCTCAATAAAAGTGTTGAATTTAATTTATATGTTAAAAATTATTCCAAATTATTTAAAAAGGTTTGTTACGTGGCCAAGTCGCGATACTTAAGTTTAAAAATAAAAAACAGTAGTAATGTTATTAAAATGACATGGAATATTATCAATAGCGAAACAGGAAAGTCTAAAAACCAAAGAAGTAATTACAGTCTTACTATTGATGACGTTATAATTAAATCTGATGCTGAAGTCGCCACGGCTTTTGAAAGCTTCTTTGCAGATATTCCCGTTTCGACTACAAAGTATTTAAATTCATCCCCTTATGCTGCAGAATCTTTACTAAAAGATAACGTCCCGCCCTGTAACACTGAGTTTCATTTCGATCATGTTTCTTGTAACAATATAATTAAAACTTTCCATTCCTTAAATGTAAAAAAGACAGCAGATCTGTGGGGTAACTCCGTAGATGTTGCCAAGTCTATAATAAATATAGTAGCACCTACTCTTGCCAATATTTTTAATAAATGTATTGATCGTGGTGAGTTTCCTGATTTAATGAAATACAGTAAAATAATACCATTATTCAAATCGGGTAGCTCATCTGACCCCACTAATTATAGACCGATTTCAGTGCTACCTACTTTTAGTAAAATTTTTGAAAAACTAATTTTAAGTCAAATGCAAATACACTTTAATAAACATCAGTTGTTGCATAATAAACAGTTTGGCTTTACAAGGGGTCGTTCAACCACTGATGCTGGTGTTGAACTTTTAGGACATATTTTTAAAGCATGGGAGGACAAATGCGATGCATTGGGCATTTTTTGCGATTTGTCCAAGGCATTTGATTGCGTCCTCCATGAAACCTTAATCAGGAAACTGCGCCACTATGGAATCCGTGCCACCTCTCTGGATCTTCTCACTTCTTACTTGAGTGATAGGATTCAAAGGGTTGATGTAAACGGTAAAAGATCATCCGGTTCTGTGGTAAAAATGGGGGTCCCTCAGGGCTCAATTCTTGGTCCTTTCTTGTTTCTAATTTATATTAATGATTTGCCTTATCTCATTAAAGATAAGCATGACATAGTATTGTTTGCAGACGATACTTCACTTTTATTTAAAGTTAAACGTCAGCAACTGTTGAGTAACGAAATAAATAGTGCCTTAGCGTCAATAGTTAATTGGTTTAATATAAATAACCTACTTCTTAATGAAAAAAAAACTAAACTTATTAAGTTCACATTACCTAATGTCACAAAAGTAGAGACTAGTGTTCTAATAAAGGGGGAAGAATTGAAACCCGACGATAACACTGTATTTTTGGGTATAACTTTAGATTCCAAACTTCAGTGGGGCCCCCATATAGAAAAACTCTCTAAAAAACTCAGCTCTGCAGCATACGCCGTTAGAAAGATCCGTGATTTGACAGATTTGGAAACAGCCCGCTTAGTTTACTTTAGCTACTTTCACAGTTTGATGTCGTACGGCATTCTATTGTGGGGAAATGCCGCCGATATACAAACAATATTTGTGTTGCAAAAAAGGGCTATTCGTGCAATCTACAAATTGAGTCCCCGACAGTCCCTAAGAGACAAATTTAAAGAAATTAATATAATGACGTTGCCATGCCAGTACATATATGAGAATTTGTTATTTGCTCATAAAAATATTAATCAGTATAAGAAATACAGTGATATTCATAGCATAAATACGAGGAACAAGGACAAATTTGTTGTCCCTTCAACTAGGCTAAAGAAAATAGGAGGTTCGTTCAGATGTCAATGTATACGCTTTTATAACAAACTTCCCAGTCAGATTCAAAAACTTAGTATTAATAAATTCAAATCATTTATAAAACGTAGATTATGCAAGAAATCTTATTACTCTGTTAAGGATCACCTAGAGGATTCAAATGCTTGGGATTGAGCTGCATCAATTATATACACAGGTCAATATTAGTTTACTTTTACTCTTTTATATATTGACATGGTAATTATTGTACTTTTGACATTGATGTGTACTTTTTAAAGTATATTTATCTTTTCTATATTTTTATGTATAAATTTCATATTTATTTATTGACATGATTATTTTGTAGTATTGACATTGATTTGTACTTCTTTAAGTATGTTATTATTTTTATATACATTATACTTTTTTTTTTGTGAGTGTGAGGATTATGTGGGTCATTCATTATCCTAAGAATACACGTGTACTAATATATTTTCTTTGACTGACAGTTTGAGTAGTTATGCGGCCTACCCAAATGTCCTTACTTTGGTATTGTTCGTCAAAACGTTGGGCTCCTTACGTCTAAAGTTGAGCTAAACGATTGCTGACAAATGCTTGCACTGTCTGGACAGGTCCACTCAAATCTGTGTGCTTTTCTCATCAAGAAAGCACATCAGTCATTAACCTTCATGATCCTCGCATAATTTGACCAATACAATTGTATGGACTTTAAAAGAGACTTTGACCTCTGAGTTTGTTTCGGATGTTTCTTCTCAGAGTAGTCAGTTACGAAACACCGGCTCCATCGTTCGATTAAAATATAAAAAACAAAACATTGACGTGTAAAAGTGTTATGATATAACCTATTTACAAAATAAAGATCATTTTAATCATTTTTAATCATTTAATCATTTTAATAATAATATTTATTTGCAAGAAATACATTTTTACAAAGGAAGATCTTATAGCCTAAAAGTCATTGTATTCGGCCTGCAAGCAAGCGTGCAAATTGTTTAATTTAATGTCATTATTACATTACTACAGATACAGAATATTAACCTTCATGATCCTCGCATAATTTGACCAATACAATTGTATGGACTTTAAAAGAGACTTTGACCTCTGAGTTTGTTTCGGATGTTTCTTCTCAGAGTAGTCAGTTAAGAAACACCGGCTCCATCGTTCGATTAAAATATAAAAAACAAAATATTGACGTGTAAAAGTGTTATAACTACATATAACCTATTTACAAAATAAAGATCATTTTAATCATTTTTTAATCACAAACAATCGTGTATTTAAACTTCATTACATTAATAAACATAACTTTAGAGAAACGTCTAAATGTCTTGTTTCCAGTAATTAAATTCGTCGCGTTCAAAGCGACAGGTAAAATGTCTAAGCATTACAATGTAATACAGTCTCAACAGAATACGTTTCAGACTGTGTTACATTTTCATTTTACGTGCTACTAAGTTTAGAGGCGACGGTTTACGAGTACGCTATATAAGTTCTTTTATTTCGCTTTAAAAGCTGTATAATTGTGAAGTTAAGATGTTGAGCTTCTTGTGTTTTTAGTATTTTAAACCATCATCAATTGACGTACTTTTTTAATCTGTCAAAACGCCATTCTCCTAAAAAAAATTGTATGGCAATGTCACCTTATGACGTCACTAAGTTAGCTGACAAACTATTTATCGATTTCAAAGCAACTAAAAATCCAATTTTACAGTAAATTTAAAAAGAAGCGAATTTTCATGCCTTAAATTAAGAGAGCTTTTGTTGAAATTGTGTAATGATGTAAATTACCCATTTGTTTGGGTTGTCTGCTTATAATCTTTTTCTTTTCTTTACTTAAAAATCACTAAGTGTCGTGATGGCCCAGTAGTTAAGGCCGCGTCTCTTATGTATAATTGCAAACAACTTGATCTTTTTGAAAGTTACCTCTCTAATCGTACGCAAAAGGTGAGTATCGATGGTCACCACAGCGATGAGCTTTCTATCCACTATGGAGTACCACAAGGGAGTATTTTGGGCCCCACTCTTTTCCTGATCTTCATTAATGATCTGTGTGATCTCAAAATTGCTAATGCCAAGATAATATCATTTGCGGATGACACAGCTATAACTTTCATCGCGGATTCCTGGTCACAGTTAGAACATCAGGCTCAGCTTGGCTTTGACCTGGCTTTAAATTGGCTTAAGTCCCATACTCTAACTCTTAATACCTCTAAAACCAAACTTCTGACCTACTCAAACAGCTTGGCCTCTCAATCAAAGAATCCAATTCTGATTAAAGCTCACACTGGTCATTCTCGAGTACAAAATGTGAACTGTCAATGCCCCTTTTTAACCTCTGTTCAAAACATCAGATACCTGGGAGTAGTCTTAGACAGGAATCTCAACTTTAAGTCGCACATCGGTTTGCTAACAGGACGTGTTCGCAAATTGATATACATATTCAAAGCTCTCCGACATATTGCAAATCCCGTCGTAATACGTAATGTCTACTTCGCACTTTGCCTATACATCATAACCTATTGCATCACGTGCTGGGGCGGTGCAGCTAAAACCACCCTCAAGCCGCTAGAAGTAGCACATAGAGCCATACTAAAAGTAGCCACTTTCCGTCCTATTTTGTACCCATCCGATCAACTTTACAATGACTGCAAAGTGCTAAATGTTCGACAACACTTCATCCTTCAAACAGTCATACTGCAACACCGTAACACTCCATATCGGATAATAGAAAATACAAAACGCAGCAAACGTCGAAAAGATGGAATATGTGCCCTCCCGCGTGTCCACTCAACCATGGCCAAGAGATTCTTTTATTTCCTAGGTCCGTTCCTTTTTAATAAAATAAACGCAGAGTGTCATATCTATGGACTATCATATTATAAATGCAAAAGGATATTACAATCGTACCTCCAAAATAAGTCATACGATGAAACCGAAAAAATCTTAACATAGTTGGTGAACAAAGGACGAGCAAAAACACATACATACACACTCTCACTTACACACCCTCATCCACTCACAGATACACACATCACACACATGTTTACCTTAGGTCATTTGCTTATTTTTTTACCTTAATCTTAATATATTTATTATCTTAAACTTAACTGGCTTTGTAAGAGTAACAGCAAAATTGTAACAGTAACAGTGTCATCAGAAGCACTACTTATGTAATTACGTCATTGTACCTTTAGGGGACCGGACTGCTTTTCCTTAACACAGGTTTTTATAACCTAGCTAGGAGAGCAGTGCTCACCCACACGTTTGTAGAACTAAATAACGCTTATTTTGTAAACTGTATTTTTAACGTGTACTAAATCCACTGTTTGAGGAAATAAATAAATTTATAAAGTTATAAAATAATGGTGGCTGAATTGATTTATGGTCGAACGGTGATCCTTCATTTTACCAATAACGAATTATAACTTTGTATTGCGATGTTGGATGTAAGAAAGATCTGCCTCACCGATAACCACTACCCAGCTTTAAATTAGTAAAAAACTGCATTGATAACTTCCAAAATAAATAATGTTTATTTACATTATATTTTTTTATTATTTGATATTGGCTACAGGTGAATTTTAAACTGTCTTTTAATTAATAATATTAGTTTATAAGCTAAATTTATAAGCTCCACTCCACTCCTGTTCTACAAGGTGGCCACTCCAATAATTCAAATTCAATAATTCTCACAAATGAAACGGCCCGCCTTCGTCTCACAGTTTTATTCCTAGCTTCGACTCGGTAGGTGTTTCGGCCGCAGAGATTCCCCCGGTCCGGTCGAAACAAGAATATTGTAAGTATTAAAATTTTTGAGGGGTGTTTGAATAGATACTCTAAATAAAATATTTTTTGCATTCTCACCGTACAAAATTTGTTAAATAAAGTTTTTTTTCTGAGATTGAAAATATTTCTGGACTTCAAAAGAGACGATAATCCCTGAGTTTGTCTCGACATTACTAAGAGGTAGTCAGCTAAGAAAGACCCCAAGTAGTTTTAAAAAATATGACGTGTAAAAGTGGTTTCATGTCCTACTTGCATAATAAACAATTTCATTTCTGTTTTCAAACACCTCTCAAAAATGTTCTTCAAAAAGAAAAATTCATGTTCCGGCCAAACCGGGCGAAATACAGCGGCCGAAACACCTACCAAGCCCTACCATCGAAGTATTCCAACTTTCTACCTTTTTCTCCCCTATTTTAAATAAAAGGAATGTTTTAGTTGATTTTAGGTTTTCTTGGAAAGAATTCTGATATTATTTTAATAGGTGCTCGTTCTAAAAGTTTGTAAAATATTAGTCTTGAATTTTGGTCTAAAATATTAGTTTATCTAAAATTAATTTTATATCTTTAGTTCGTGGAATTTTCACTACGAATATTTTAATTGTAAATAGCTGTCCCCCGTGACTCACCAATGTCTGTAATCCGTACTCAATATTATAAATGCGAAAGTAACTCTGTCTGTCTGTCTGTCTCTTCTTCACGCCTAAACCACTGAACCGATTTGGATGAAATTTGGTACAGATATAGTTTTGGACCCGAGAAAAGACATAGGATAGTTTTCATCCCGGAAATCCTCCGGGAACGGGAACTATTATTCCACGTGGACGAAAACTATCCTATGTCCTTTCTCGGGTCCCAAACTATATCTGTACCTAATTTCATTCAAATCGGTTCAGTCAGACAGAGTTACTTTCGCATTTATAATATTAGTACGTACTAGCTATTGCCCGCGGCTTCGCCCGCGTTCTTGTTGAAAACGAAACAAAACGCGCTACCCATCGCTCGCCATCCGCAGAACCGCGCCTACGGTGGCCGGTAGTCGTCTTGCGACTCTCGACGTCTTCGCCTGGGTGACTTGCGAAATTTCAGTTGGGTTTTTTTTTTCTAAAACTGACAACTTCTGACAACTCGCAAGCCAGTCTAAATGAATATTAATTAAGAACACAGAACCGCATCCATACAGCAGATCTTACATCTCCCAAAGGTAATGATGAAACAAATTGAAAATGTTACACATGCTCATTTCCTGCACACGTTTAATTAATAATCGCGAACATGTTGATACGTGTGCGTGTTCACTTATACAGGGTGCTCATTTACATCGCCCTTTTGAACACGTAATAAATATGGAGGATTTGAGAGCGAGTTTGTTTATGTGAACATTTCGGGTGTATGTGAAGTATCCTTGGACAATTCACACACGGTTATCTGATCCAAATTAAGCAGGGCTTGTACTATGGTAACCAGACAACTAATAAACATACACACATCAAAAGTGTCTAGGGATATTTCAATTAAACCTAAATTACTAAAATTCTATTAACTTTTTGTTAAAACATGTACACATTAAAATAAACCTTGTTTAATAGACTATTTAATCTGATAATAAACTTTTAGATAAAGTTAAATTTAAAAGAAACTTAGAAGAAGAGGAAAAACTCAAACAAAATTTCAATCTTAACTTTATTTTTGAAACATCAAAACTTAAACAAAACAACAATTTTTTTTATAAAAATTCTTGAAAACTTAAAATTTATATTCCGTGGATCCACCTAAGACTCTCCTGACACATCTGCAGCGGTTCTGCATACTCAAAACAAGGGTGTCAATATCCTGTTGTGGAATACTGTCCCATAATTGCCGTTTCTGAAGCCATGAAGACCAGTCAGAGTGTTATATCCAGGCTTTGGTCATGTTATCGTGTCACGGAGGAAGTGGTGGAACGTCACCGAGGACCTCAACGCATTACAACACATGTACAGGACCGAGTCATAGTAAATGCTGCACGAAGTCAATTAAATGCAGCGGCGATGCAATTGGTTCAAAGGCTACAGAGAGAGTATGGTTTGCTGGTAAGCAGTCAAACTTTGAGAAGGCGACTGCATGAAGTCAATCTACGTGCTCGTAGGCCATTTTGGGTATCAGCACTAAGGAGAGGTAATCGAGGAAGAAGATTACAATGGGCTATTGCACACGAAAACTGGAACCATTCTCAATGGTCACTTGTGCTTTTCACTGATGAATCTAGGTTTGGATTTCATCCTGATTCGCGAAGAGTACGCGTTTGGAGAAAACCTGGACGTTGGAATCGACTGCAGCACCCACAACAAGTTCATGCATATTAAGGTGGCACGATTATGGTTTGGGCAGGAATTCGTCTCGGCGGTAGAACGGACCTCGTTTGGATACAAGGCAATATGACTGCTCGAAAATACCGAGATGAGGTGCTAGAGCCTGTAATCTTGCCCCACAAACAGCAAATGGGACAAAATTTCCAGCTAATGCACGACAATGCCCGTCCACATACGGCGCGTATCGTTACAAGTTGGTTACAACAGCATGTTATCCAAGCTTTAGACCGGCCTGCACAATCCCCTGACTTAAATCCTATTGAGCATGCCTGGAATATGCTTCAGAGAAGAGCTCGTAGGAATTTCCCTGTTGATATTGTGCATCAAAACCAGCTTTTCTTGCATCTTAGCAGGATTTGGGACAGTACTCCACAACAGGATATTGACCCCCTTGTTTTGAGTATGCAGAACCGCTCCAGATGTGTCAGGAGAGTCTTAGTTGGATCCACGAATTATTAATTTTAAGTTTTCGACAATTTTTATAAAAAAAATGTTTTGTTGTTTAGGTTTTGAAATTTCAAAAATAAAGCTAAATTGAAATTTTGTTGAGTTTTTCCTCTTCTTCTAAGTTTTTTTTTTAATTTAACTTTATCTAAAAGTTTATTATCAGATTAGATAGGCAATTTAACAAGGTTTATTTTAAAGTGTAGGTGTTTTAACAAAAAGTTAATAGAATTTTAGTTATTTAGGTTTAATTAAAATATCCCTAGACACTTTTGATGGGTGTACTTATATAATTTTGGTAAATTACACCCAGACACAGAACAAGCAATCGTGTTCATCACACAAAGTTGATTCTGAGTGGGAATCGAACCTAGGGCTTAGCAGTCAGGGTCGCTAACCTAAAGACTAGACCAACAGGCCCGTCGAAAATAAAAAGTAAATCAAGTCCTTTCTCAGACGTTTTGCTTATATCATACCAAAGATAAGTAGAGTAGTCAGCGAGAAAACACTGGCATCATCGTTCTATTAAACTAAGAAAAACAAAAATGACGTGACACCATAATTTTTACCTAAGTATGTGCAAAATAAACATCATTTCATCATTTTTATTTTATTTTATTAATTTTTGGAAAACTTACAGCTGAACGTGTACAATACTCCATTAATAAGGCCAATGACAAGTTTTCACAAGTAAAAATAAGTAGACATAGATACTTTTGTACAGGAACCCACGACACGCAGCTTTGCAGCCTATCGCTCAACAACTAGGCCTACCGTATCGACACCATAATGACAAATATTGTCAGCTCCCTAACTCGTCCATCTATCCGATACGCCAGGCAAGAAATAAACCAATTCAATCCATACTAATATTATAAATGGGAAAGTGTGTCTGTCTGTCTCTCTGTATGTTTGTCTTTCTTTCACGGCAAAACGGAGCGACGGATTGACGTGATTTTTTTAGTGGAGATAGTTGAAGGGATGGAGAGTAACATAGGCTACTTTTTGTCTCTTTCTAACGCGAGCGAAGCCGCGGGCAGAAGCTAGTTCATTATAATTCACACTCTAACATCCCAATTAACCAAATCAACCAACTTAATCGCCCGAAAAAGTGTTTCTAAAAAAGGTGAAAAAAAAACTTTTATAAAACAATCCTGCCGCCCCCGTCTGCGGGATTGATGATAAAATAATACGAGAAGGTACCAGTTTTTACGTTAAACCGACGTTGACAGTGAGAAATGGCCAGATTAATTTCTTCCACGTTTATTTGTCGGAGTTACAAAGTCGCTTAGTTAGTTGAAAAATTTTCGAGTCGTTTTTTGGAGGCAAAAAAGTCGAGGGTAAGAGGAAATTTAGTTTTCACTGCTGAAGAAAAATTTCGTGAAATCTCCGTGTTGGGACGTACATTTTTGTTTATCTATAGTCGTAAAAATTACCAGTTGACTGGCCAGCATTTCTAAACAACTGCATTGTAGAATAGTTTGATACGAGATGTCAAATTACTTAGCAAAAGCTTAAGTCAATACCATACATTTCACATCTGTCATTCTGCGAATCTGTCATGGCATTATGCGTTTCTGACAATTCGCTAGTCTGTCATTTTGCGTTTCTGACTTTCTGCGCCCAAACCTTCTATTCTACCATGTATTCTATAATGCCACTTGTCTAACCCTTCTGTTGGTGGTCTAGACTTTCTGGCTTCTAACTAGCCGTAATGACAGACAAAGATCTACAAATGACAACCGAGACCAACAGCTTTACGTGCTTTTCTAGACACGCCATGTCAGTGATGTTCCAGACATTTTATAAAGTACACATTTTCCTAGCCTTTTTGCAATATGTTAGGGTAGCCTTCTAGAATAACTGGATTCAGCTGAATACCAGTGTTTTAATGAAGCATGAAGCGACTGCCAATCAGACCTTAACAACCCAGCCACTGGACGACACGATACACCTGAGTTAAAGTGGTCAGAGTTCCTGGCTTCTGTAACTACTGACAAATATCTACGAATGACAACCGGGACCAACATCTTTAATACTTTCCGAGGCGCGTCATGTCAGTAATGTCCCTGATATATTTAATAAGTACACATGAATTGATAAAGCCACCATGATATTAGCTCGTTTTCAAACCCACAACCACTTGCATAAGCGTCAGACACTTAAATCACGGGTCTAGCATGATCAGGAAAAAATCTTGATACAAAATAAGATACAATCCAGTTATTCTCAATAAAGAAATCCGTTTGTATGCTAAATCGAAGCGCGTCTTTACATGAACATACAATAGATGTAGTAGTCGTAATTTTTAAAGCCTGCAATGGACAAGACAGCCGTACTAATGCCTTCGTCACAAAAAATACGAGAAACGAGCAATTCTCTCGATTTTAGCACAATAGTCTTGTTGTTTGGTGTAAGAAGGGGGCGGACAGCGATTGTATTGAAGCGTGAAAGCGTTAAAGGTGTCTGAGCTTTTCGTGTTTAAATGCAATTACATTTGAAGCATTACTTATGGTGTAGCCTATGTAAATGAAAGATTTTGTAACGGTGATTTGGAGATTATCTTTTTCAAAAACCAATTTTACCTACATGCGGAATGTTTATAATAGTTACCGTGACCCCGGAACATAAAGGGCAACCGAAGGAACATGAGTGGGTTTTAGTCAGTAAAGTCTGAGACGCCCTACCGCCGCACCCAGGACGGGAGAAGTCATTTGATGATTTCTCACTCCTCAAAAAAAATACCTATTTATATAAAAATGGTAAACTGACTGATTGTAGACAACACAAGGCCATGAAAGTATCCACTAAGAAAGTTTTTTTTTTGGAAATTCTAACCTTAAGGATACAAATTTAAAAAAATTCCATTAACTATTCTGACGATATTGACTAATACTTTTTAATACATCTGTTTCTGCACTTACCAAACTCTCCGTTCTTAAACTAACGGAAGGACTCAGTAATTAACGGGCAGTAAATTATATTGTGTGTCACCAATCCGCTTTCAATATCTGTGCATTCTGAATGCAAGACATTGCATGCAGCGTTACTTTAAACCTTCGAATAGACACACAGAATGCCAGAAGCAGCCCGACAGCCGGCTGTCGGTTGGTCGTTGAAAGGTTAAAGGTTGGCATTACACTAAATCCTGCTCCCCGCTATAAGCTTATGCCTCACGCCACACCCCAACGCAGCCAGTCAGAGAGTAAACGAAAGAATGAGTAACGCGGCGCATTTTCTAAGATGTCGTCTATTAAAATAATTGTACAAAAGTTTACGCAGTAAACTATGCGCTGTTATCTTGTGTAGCTAGGGATGGGGCTCTGTCGATGGCATTAGAATGTCGATGGAATTAGAATGTGGTGGCCGATAGATATTATATTTAGATCAATCACACCCAGACACAGAATACACCATCGTGCTCATTGCACAATGTTTATCTTTGGTGGGCATTGATTTTAAATATTGAGTTTTGATCTATGTATTAAAAAAAAGACATGAATATCGTATACGGCAAATAATGTATTCTGTCAAAACCTAAAGATACAGAAAGTGTTTTGTTTGCTGTTTTCGTTCTTCCTAAAGGTTGTAAAAGGGTATTCCTAAAGATGTGCTTCTATCCGTCCGTATATTTCATGATAAAAGAAAGTCATAATTACTAAAAAAAATGTATATTTTTATTTATTTCAGACCACTAATCTTATAGATAAAAGGCACAGTATAAAATCTTCTATATAACTTAACTAATACATCAAGAAATATTATTTAAAGAACTATTAATATTACAACTCGGCAACTGACTTCGCTGTAAGTTTCATGCGGCGTTATATTTCTATTTTTAGCACGAACCCCTGAAAAACCTTTTTCAATAACCATTACCTAATAGAGGCAACGTTAACACAATCACGACTAATGTTTCTCTAACATGAAAAATAGTAAACCCATATTATTTCTTTTCATCGAAATATAATACAAAAGCAAGCTTGAAGATTTTATCGATGTTTTTATAACATTATTAGGGTCCTACCCTTAGGCACTAAAATATTATTGCCCGTTTACTTTGTAAAGGCCATATTTTATATAAAACCTTTGTATAGGACCTTCCCAATCTCATTACATTTTGTTTGTACTGTTTTATATCGAAATATAATATTAAAATCGATGTAGGTAATGGATTCCTTGGAAAGCTTTTGAATGGATGTTAATATAGAATTGTGGATTACTAGCTGTCCCTCGCGGTTTCTCTTTGTTCTTTAAATAATAATAATAAATATCTTGGGACAACTCACACGCGGCCATCTGATCCCAAACTAAGCAGAGCTTGTGTTATGGTAACCAGATATAATTGATAAACATACTTATATATTTTTTAAATACATACATATTATACACTAGCTGTTCCTCGCGGTTTCATCCGCGTTACGTTAAGTTTTTGGTTATTGCTTTACTATATAGCCTACTTATATAGCCTATGTTACTCAAGGATAATGTAGCTTTCGAATGGTGAAAGAATTTTTAAAATCGGTCCAGTAGTTTTTGAGCCTATTCATTACAATCAAACAAACAAACATACAAAGTTTTCGGTTCCCTATCCATTAGCATAAAATTTTAAGACCTAAAATAACTTCGCATAATGTTGTTTGGCATAATTATATTTTCGCATAACATAATTACGCATAACTGCTCATGCATAACTTTTTTAAGCATAATGTCTCTAACCATAATAATGATTAGGCATAATATTCTAAAGCATAAACTTATTACTATACTATTACATAGAATTGGCAAGACGCCAATTCTATGTAATAGGCAATCAAATTTTTAGAAAAATACAGAAAGAACTAGACATAATAAACCTAAACAAATTTAATGTAAAATCAAAAACTTCCGACTGGCTCATGGAGCGAGACTATATTAAAACAGAATCCTTACTGTCAAACATCGCTTGATACAATCGCCGCTCTAAACTACAAGCTCTACAATTATCCACACAAATGCACACACAAACACACAAACACACACACACGCGCACACACACACGCACACACACACATACATATACACACTCCCACTTCCTTCTCAGACACAACTCACAACTTAACACACACATATTATTTAATAAATAATCCTCATTTTTAAAATGCATTAAGGATGTTACATCGACACATCTTCACTCTAGTGAACTTCACTTTTATTAAACTCAAACATGGCCGATCACTGACTCTTAAGATACAGGTCTCCTAGTTTAAGAGTCAGCGTTCATAACTTTTTGGTATGCATAGACTTATAATTGTCGTCATAAATCATCTTTGCACATAATTATAATAATATGCCCCATATTGTATTTAGCCTCTATTTTGAACTGTGTCTGTCTGTGTGTATTATTTGGATAAATAAACTATTATTATATTATTTATTATTATTAAGCATAAAGGTCTAAAGCATAACTTTTTTAAGCATAAAGTTCTAAAGCATAACGTTTGTAAGCATAATGTCCTAAAACATAAAATTTAAAGCATAAATTTCGCATAAATATATAAACATATTTTATAGGTATAACAATGGAAAATTTATTAACACCTAGAATATTAGACACTATACCCGCATGCAAGCAAGCATGCAGTATGCAGCATGCAAGCAAGCATGCAGTATGCAGCATGCAAGCAAGCATGCAGTATGCAGCATGCAAGCAAGCATTCAGCATGCAAGCAAGCATGCAGTATGCAGCATGCAAGCATGCAGTATGCAGCATGCAAGCAAGCATTCAGCTTGCAAGCAAGCATGCAGTATGCAGCATGCAAGCAAGCATTCAGCTTGCAAGCAAGCATGCAGCATCCAAGCAAGCATGCAGCATGCAAGCAAGCATGCAGCATGCAAGCAAGCATGCAGCATGCAAGCAAACATGCAGCATGCAAGCAAGTATGCAGCATTCAAGCAAGCATGCAACATGCAGCAGGCAGGTTTTCTGTGACGGCTCCGGCGCTGCGGGCCTCCGGCGGCTCCACGCGTGCTAATCGTCGCAGACGGCTTTCGCTCACCACCGCTGCTTCGGCTTGTTGGCCGGCTTCGCCGGCCAGCCTCAGCCGCGGCGGCTCGCTCCCAGCCGCCTGCTCCTCGGCCCGCGGGCCGCCTCGCCCCTACGCGCCTACGCGATTTTAAATAACACTCTAGGGGTAGGACAAACAAGACTACGTGGAGTCGGTTTTGCAGCAATTCGGTTCTGTCACTAATTTTTGTTGCACAGCATATTAACTTTTTAACCAACAATTTATTTGATTGTTACAGAAACTACAGCAAATTGGTTTGCTTTACATAATGTCATGTATATTTACATTTATATATCATTTGCATGAAAATTGTTTTTGTTATTTATATTAATTGTATGCCTAAACATTATTATGCTAATAGTCATTAGGCCTACTAATGTTATGCTTAATAGTCTTTAGGCCTACTAACGTTATGCTAATAGTCATTAGGCCTACTAACGTTATGCGAATCAAATTTATGCTAAAACAAATTAGTCTTTAACATGATTATGCCAACATAAAATGTATGCCTAAAAAAATTATGCCGAAGTATTATTATGCCAAAACAAATTGTGCCAAAATCGTTATGCCGAAGTATATTAGGACAAATAATATTATGCGAAAAGAAGGGATCCCAAAGTTTTCCTCTTTATAATATTAGTGTAGATATTAGTGTAGATATTAGTGTAGATAAATTACACCCAGACACAGAACAAGCAATCATGCTCATCCCATAAAGTTTGAGGAATCGAACCCACCACCTCCGGCTTAGCGCAAATCATCGGCATCGGTCTTGCGGAAGGTTATTCCATACTACATTTATCTAAAAACTACTTCCCCCCGGCCTATATTTTCTTTTTGTTACTTATAATACTTAACTACCAGCCTACTATGTCTTACTTCTGAGTAAAGTTCTTCTCCTTTCGATTCGCTTTGATCTCCACGCTAGCATTTGACAGCTTGGCGACTTCAAACTTAAAATTTAAGTCCAGTTTCACAAAAATTAAACAATAAAATCATAGAAATTAAAAAATAATGTTGTGTTACTAATGACCCTTAATGCTAAGCCGAAGATTGTGGATATAATACTCACACAGAACCATTGTGTGATCATATTTATTCTGGGGGTAATTTATTTTTAATATGCCTTGTGTTTGTAAATTATATAACAATGTATATCATTGTGTATCCTTACCATAGAAAAAACTCGAACTAGTTTGGAATCGGATATGTGTGTTGTCCTTGAGTAATATTTATTGTAAAAGGTGTTACTACTGCTTGAATTTACATCGTTGTAACACTTTTGAAAAAGAAGGTAGAGTTTTTTCTTGCCCATTCTTCTCCATACAAAACAATATTTTGGGACTACAATATTTTCAACCAGTTATGTGTAATTGATGCTCAGGAAAACATTTTGATCAAATAAAAATATACAATTTGACTTTGAAAACATCGATATCGACCACAGCACATCACTATTTTTAATTTGATCACATTGCACCACGGACAACAAAGAGGGTTTTTCTTCACTTTAGCGCTCATTTCACTTGAACCAGGACCATGAATCGTCGTATCTTTTGTAACTTTTTTCTTTTTTCTTTTAACTTTGCAACTTTGTCAGGCCCTCGATAAGAATTGCAAGTGAAAATATTATGCTGCCTTTTCAAGGAATGATGTTTCAAAAGCGAGGAAGATACTTTATTTACAGTCGTTAGGTTAAGAATGGTGCAAATGAAGGTTATATTAAAATTATGATTCCATAATAATAAGTTCATTAGTTATTTTTGTAACCATGCTATGAACTTCCGCGCTTAAATTTGCGTTGTTACAGATCTTTTTAAAATATGATAGCCAGATTAAAAGGCAATAGTAGGGTTCTAATCTCAAGGTATGAAACAATTAACTTTGTATTATTTTACAATGAAAACAATTAAAAATTGTGTATCACTCCATTAAAATAGTATTAAAAATTTAGACTTAAACTGTTTCAGGGTCACCTGAAATCTATAAACTATTATATAAATTTTTAAACTTAATAGTTTTCGAAATAATGTTCCTCTTTTAATTTCCGAAACTGCTGAACTTAAAATTTTCTAATTCAGTGATTTTTATGCAGGTCTATAAAAAAACATATAATTAAATAGTGATCCTGTAAAAGTTCAATAAAAGTCTGTACTACTAACATTCACTCAACCAACACCCAACCTCTTTCATAACTCACACACCCATTAAAATATAACCCCAAAGAAATTGTAAGCTACAGAATTTAATATAAGGAGCATATCGTCACATATTTAGAGACATCAATCGACCTATGTACACGTAGGTAGGTACATAATATATCGTGGCATTCTTAATTAAAACATCGCACCACCAAGGAAAATTGAATTTTGCAAGAATAAGGTTCGACGCAGATCTGTGTGGTGCTGGATGTGGCTTTAGGTTTTTGACCCCGGTTTAAGATGGCGTTTGCTGATGAATGTACGTGCAATGCCAGAGAAATTAAGAAAAAATTGAAGTTCACGTTTTCATAATTTATTCCGTCGAGTTTTGTCACAATAGAAAAATAGTTAAAACTGTATATTTAGAAGAAAGAAGAAAGAAAGAAAAACATTTATTTTGGACACACACAGGAAATAAAAATAAAACAAACAAATAACATGAATTTATATAAAAATAAAATGAAAAAATACCTGTGCGAGGCCAAAAACGGTCCCTATCTCAGCATGATGCTGCGATTATTCCTTAAAAAAAGAAAGAATACCGCAGCGCTGGTATTCTGATAGGGCCAGAAGTGCAAAAGTGATGTCACGGATGCACATACGGACACTTATATATATATATATATATATACATTAAAAATAAAATTATATATATTTAAATTTAAATATATGACATCCACACAACATAAAAAATAAAAATAAATATTGCCTAATATTAAATTCCCCGCGCAATGAACGCGCGCGGGAGCAGACTAGTTGGTAATCTGTGGCAGGATATTTGACCATTGACATATTGACATAAGAATTTAATGTCAGTGCATTTGACAGTTCTTTCAAAGAACATCTTTGTTACGCTTGTTGTGATTTTTATCAACATGACAGACAACATAATATTATTAAATACAAATTAAATAACAAATTAAATTGTGTATAAATATGCAACGCGAAAGTTTAAAGTATAATACAAATTAAATAGGTAATGATAGAATAATTATGATAAATATTGTGAGTGATAATGAGAGGAAGTGACAATTGAGCTGCTGACTCGCTGTTGCTAACAGACCACGCCATCACCAGTGCGAACTAAGCGTGCATACCCTAGGTAAGTGACTAGCCAGTGGCCTTTATTTAGCTGTTATTAAGATAAATATGTAGGAGTAGAGCCTCTCCCTGTCTGCTATATTGTTCACCTTAGTTTTCACGCGTTTAGCAAAAAAATACCTTTGTATCAGTGAAAAAAAAATACAATTTAGTCACTCGTTAAGCCGATTGCCTATTTTAAACTTATTGCAAGACCCTTAAAGGATCACTTGGTTGTATGTCTATATGTCAAAGTACGGTAAAAAATTATTAAAACAATAAAAAACATTAAAACGATGTTTAATTTGTAAATAGTTTTACCTATTACACACACTTTTACACGTCATTTTTGTTTTTCTTTTTTTAATAGAACATCGGAGTCGGTGTTTCGTAGTTGACTACTCTGAGAAGAAACAATAGAAACAAACTCAGGGGTGTTTTACCCCGGTTTTACCAGGGGTGTATACAATATCATCAAATTTCATTCAGTTATTATTAGGCATTGAGATCTATACTTAAAGAAGCGTTTAAGGCTGAGACTAACTAACATTACCTAAGACGTATTTTGTTATTATACTCCGTCTCTATCTTGCCAAAACGGTTTGACAGAGGTGCGACAGTGACAGGTATAAGCTTAGCCAAACCCAGCTCAGGAATGTCAGTCTAAGCCACTTCCACGCACCGTACATCAGAGGCGGACTAATGGTGAAGGGAATTAGGTCGCACTTCGCAATTTTTCATTCTGTCACCACGGGAGTTCTTTCACACGCTACGGAAAATTATGGCCACCGATACCGTGCACCTATATGTACTGTTTATCCGGAATTTTGGTGTTTGAAGTTCATACTTAAGTTTAACAAGGGTAAATAAAAGATTGCGATAGACCATTTACAGGAACTTGTGAATTGTCAAAGAGTCGGTCGGTTATTTATTTATGTACAGTCTAAGATAAACTTAGAACGTACTATGAATTAACGTAACCAGACAACTAATATACTTATTAAATTTATATTTATAAGGACATTTGACGTGTTAAACTAGCTGCCCCTATGCTTTCACCTACGTTTTTATTTACTGCCTCCCCCCCCCCCCCTCATTGCCCGAACAGTGATGTTACATAACTTATAACCTTACTCGATAAATAGGTTATTCAACACAAAAAGAATTTTTCAATTCTTACCAAAATTTTCAGAGATTTCCTCCTGCAACATAAAAACAAATTTTAGCTCTTTATAATATTAGTATAGACAATTTACACCCAGACACAGAACAAACAATCATGCCCACACAAAGCTGTTCGTCCTGGAATTGAAAAAGCCACATTAGTGCTTTCCCAGAATTTAGTTGTATAGCACACTTCTTTTATAAAATTCTCCATCTAAATGATTAAAACATGCATTAAACGCACGCTATGTAATCAAGCTTATTATAAGTTAGAAGATTATATCAATGACAAACATGCTTGGCTAAATGCTGGTCCTGCTCCACATAAGCTCACAAATTAGAAATTTTAATCATTGGAAGATAGAAAATGTTTCTTGTCCCCTTAAATTTTGACATGAATATTCAAGATCTTTATTATTATTATTTTTATAAGCAATAAAATTTCACTTATTTATATTTATTTACAGTACAAAACTTTGGTTTGTGTAATTTAGATGCATATTTGATTTTTTGTAAATGTGAGTACGATGCAGTGATTTATTACGATAGTTTTCTACTGACACAAATAGACATGGCGGTTAGGAGCATTGTCATGCTCGCTCAAAAAGTCTCGGTGATGGTGGCGAGTGCGTTGGATCATTCGGTTCCCTTCAAAATGGTTGAGCAGAATGGTGCTGATGTCACGCGTCATGCTCGTGAACGGGCGCTATCAGTTGAGATGGGTCATCTCTTAACTGCCATGACTTTTTATTTTTGACTTTTTATTTTAATTTTGTATTTGTTTATTTTGTTACATACTTACATTGTTTTCACATGTAGAAGCACCAAAAAGAAAATGTAACCAAGACTTTGTAAAACATGTTATTTTTAAAAAGAGTGTCCGTGGAGTTTCTTGCCTGTTCTTCTCCATAGAGATCTACGTTTTGGAACAGGCAATTAGCGTCACTTTTTTTTTCTGACTAACAGACCGACTCTTTGACAATTCATAAGTACCTGTAAATGGTCTAAGTGAAATAAATGCTTTGAATTTTGAATTTTTTTTTTTTGACAAGTAATCGAAAAAAAATCCGAAAATTCATAGTTACATAATCAATAGGGATGACGACAACATAAAAAAATGGCATTCTGTTTAGTCCGTCTTGTAGATCGGCCAAAAATAAGGGACACGTATTTTTTGCTTCATCAAAATAATAAAAAAATACGAAGATAAAGAGCAACAAAGTTCTGGAATGGGGGCATAGTGGGGGCTTTTGACGCCACCGTAATGCAAAAATTGTATCTGATCGTGACGTCACGCACAACTTCAACGCACTGTATCGTCGTCATTTTTCGTTTACGAGAAAAAAGAAAAAATACGTGTCCAAAACTTTTTAATAATCTCAATGACGGACAAATCACTTTTTTCGTCGTCTCGCCTATTAACACGATTCTTCGAAACAGAACGGTCAGTATTCTTTTGTAAAAAAAAACCACCCACCTTCATATTTGCAAACCTATTACGTAACACAAACCTTTTTAAAAGGTTTAAATTGCTGTTAATTTTAAAGTAAACGTTTTTTTTTTGTATTCTTTGTAAATGTTTACGCAAAGGGATGTACCCTGGGGTCCCGCTGTCGTTATATATGTGGCCCCTTCACAAACAGGTGACTACAAAAGGCTTTTGATAATAAATGCCTTTTAATGTGTGCCTGATATTTTATGGACTGAGAGTTAAGAGTCGCCTGGTCTATGTCATTTAAGGATTGATAAAAGAATAAGTTGTTGCGATGTGTGTCACTGCATTTTCTTTCTCAGCTTACGTTCCGTGAGGCATATCAGAGCTTATCTCAATCATAAACTTTAGTTCATTAAAACCGTTTATTTAAACATATCATACACAATACACACAAAATAAATACCTAAATAATCTAAAAAAAAACAAATTATTAACAAATAATGTGTTTTTTTTTTTTGAGGATGGGACATCATCATATTATTATGTGGACTTGTGGAGGTAGTTTCAAACTTTTTTTCATTCGTTTGCCCTTTATGTTCCGGGGCCGCAGTAACTATTGGAACTATTCCGCAACCTCGGGTATCCATGTAGTAAAGTCTGGTATGAGGTCTGATAGGCAGTCGCTCTATTAAAACACTGGTATTCAACTGAATCCGATAAGACTGGAAGCCGACCTAAATAATATTTGAGGAAGCTATGATAACAATATTAACCTGAACAATATTTGAGAAAAGCCATGATAGATGATGCCTAGGCAACTCTTATTGAACCAAAATTTAGTCCATTCCTTGGATATTAAAATCAAAACAGTTATTTTTAATATTCTCTATGCAAACATTAAAGCCAAAACAATCGCGACGCGATATAAAAAGTCGTTAATGTTCAGTCTAACTACGATAATCCGATTATGAAGTAGTGATGGGGTCACTGCAGTTTTATCGATAGCATGTCGAAAGCAAAAATATAAATAATATTATAAAATAAATATTTTTAAATTCCATTTTTATTTACGTATCAATTTAAAACCACTCAGTTTTGCAAGTCATTAAGTTATTTGAATGCTTAGGCTATACCATAATGAAGCGCTAAGTCATAGTAATCGAACTTTTTTGTTTTTATTTGTAGATTTAATTGATAAATGAATGAGTGTTTAAACGTATGTAGTAATGACAGAGTGACTTCAGATTAATAAAATTAATTAATCAATTAATAACAGTTTAATATTAACGACAAAAATATTGCTTGATTACTATTTTTTGACATACCAACAAATATGAATGAAAACTTTACGTGTGGCAAAAATTAATACCTACAATAATAGTGCTTTAAACCTCCGAACATATGTGTTTCGAGACACAATAGAAAGACAATAGCAGCGCGACAGCCGGCTGTCGCTTGGTCATTGAAAGGTTATGCAGAATTATAAACACTCCTTTAATATTTTGCATTCAATTTAAACTGTCACTTCTCATATCTCCAACGTACAAATAAGACATAACAGCACAATTTCCTTAAAAAACAGTCTTAAAGGTTTTCATCAAAAATACTAGGCTACAAAAAATTCTTACATCATAGTTTTTACGGTATCTTATCATTTTGTGTTCGCGTCACACGCCAACATGAAATATTTATCGGCGGCACTGAAAAATTGTGTTTACGTTTACCGAGTCCCAAGTACGCTGAAATGGCTGACAAAATTTCTTATATAAAGTAATCTGGCACATTATGTCGTTTTATAAATTCTTGTCGCGTATTGGGCCTAGGATTTTGCTTAGCTAACCGAAAATATTTATTCGCTATATTGAGTTTTGGCAGGTCATAGTATCAATCTACATTGGTAGATTGATACTGGATTCATACGTCACAGTTATGAAGAGTGACAACTATATTTTAGTAACTGCTATGGGGATATCTATCTCAAAACATGAGCTACCATTGACATCTTGTATAATGTTATCTACTTTAGCTCATAAAAAACCTTTCTTGTGTTGTCAAATTTTTTTTTTATTAAATTCCATCATCAACCTTTTTCACCAAGTTTTGTATTTTCTGTTTGTGGAGAATATAAAATTACACTTATTTATTATTTTACTTATTTACTATTTCGATTGCTTTCATTACAGATTCAACCAAAATTAATAGAGAATCAACAATCATTAATGTAAAAGATAATTGGTTTTAACATAATTATAGTGTAACACAAAGTCGCTCCCCGCTGTCTGTGCCTTGTATGTTTAAATCTTTAAAAGTACGCAATGAATTTTAATGCCACTTTTAATCGATAGTAGAGGAAACTGGGGTAATAAAAATTGTATTTAAGTATACAAAATCAACAATTAAACAATTAGTTCTCAATAATTATAAAAAAAACCAAATGCAATAACTCTAACATATAATCACTCATTCTTTATTTAAGTTTAAATAAAAATAATATCGATAAATCCCCCTGCACAACACTAGTCCACGAAAACCTTCAAAGTGAATACTCCAACCAATTAAAGGCTTAAGCGAACATTTTTCGCGAAAAACAAAAGTAACGAAAAGTAACTAACTAATCTGTGCTTATAATTTCTCTTTCAACTCGTTGGAAATCACATAAATGTAAAAAAAAAACAGTAAGTCATTAAAAGCCCGAGATTAATATTTAAATCAGCTTGCGGTAACTTGTTTTTTTATTGAGTTAGTGAAAAAAGTTCTGAAAGAGTTTGTTTACAGTTACAGGTAAATAAATTAAGAGATTTTTGTGGAGTAGGTACAGTCACGTGTATAAACATGTATACATCACGCTAACATTAAAATCAATTTTCTCTTAGAATAACTGTAATGATATTTAGTTTTAGGGCACATTTTATAGTTGTCTATGATATAATTATTATAAAATAAGTTTTAACAGAAAGTTATGGCTCATTTAAGAGAAAATTTATTGAAATCTTTGCGTAGTGTATACATGTTTATGCTCATGACTGTACACTTGTTTTTTCTCAGAGCAGTCCAGCTAGAAAACACCGGCCGTATCGTTCGCTTAAAATTACAAATTCAAAATAATGACGTGTATAATTATTATGTATATAACCTATATTTACAAAAAAATAGACTTATAAAGTACTTTAGTTATTTCGCAACTGTGTGTCGTGATGGTCTAGTGGTTAAGGCGTACTTACCTCACATGTAAGAAGTTGTGGGTTCGAATCCGGTCAAGTTTCTGAAGTTTATCTTGGACATCACAGACATCGGTGAAGGGTACAGTGAGGAAACCTGGGCTTGTAATAAATATAAGTACGGAACCGCCAATTCACATTGTGCAAGCTTGGTGATTAATGCTTGTGCCTTCTCTGTATGAGAAGAGGCCTTTGCCTTGCAGTGAGCCACACAAAATATAACACAAATTCTTAGAATACAATGTTTACATTTCTAAAAAGGTTACATTTCTAAATAGCAACATTATAGAACAGCCAATAGTGTTGCCAGCGATACCTACATTATTATTATGTAGATAGTACCCGACCACTAGATATAATCTTTTGGACCCCTTTTACGACCCCCACGGGAACAGATAGGGTGACAATTTCGTGGTACGAGATCTTAGGGTATATGTAGCATTATATTGCTATCTATATTATTATGAACATGGAGTAATACATCATTTCAAAATTTAAGGCAATTATTTTGCTTAGACCCAACATTTTGTAAAACATGATAAAAAAATTAAGTATTCAAAAAACCCAACTGCAATATCGGAAGTCGCTGGCTTTATTTCTGTTTTATACCAAATTCCGAAATATCAGTTGTGTTTTTTGATTTATTATAATGAATTATTTTTTTTCAAATTAATATACCCTATGTCACTCATATAACTGAGACAAATTCAATGACACCTCATTTGTCGAAATCCGTTAAACGGTTTAAGCTGTAAAGCATGCCATACAATGAGACATAGTTACATACTCTCGGAAAACATAACCCTCCAGCAAAACAGAGTTTCTAGCTTATTCTTCTCCATAGAGATCTACATACATTTTAGAATAAGCAACTAGCGTCACTTTTCTGTCTAAGTAACCGTCTCTTCGACAGTTCGGCAGTAGTAGTTCTAATAATAAATTTACAAAACGTAACACCGTACTGCCTGCCACAGAACAGCTACATTCCCCTTAACTATATAATCATTCTAAAATACTAAAAGTAACAGACGACAAGCTTCAAATACGAAAAAAAAACGGCCTTTGACTGCTCAGCGGCAAAATTTAAGCGTCCCCACTTTCTTAATGCAACGAATACGAAAAAAAAGCAAAAAAAAACAAAATCAAACATGGCTGCTTCCCGCCTTTTTCGCGTACCATTCATCGTGAGGGGGGCGCGTTCGTTTCATGTGACGTTTCGTTACGTTTGCCAAAACTGCTGCAACTGACATTTTATCTTTATGATTGAGCTTATTACTTTTGAACTTGATAATTGTGCCGATTCACTTGTTCACAAACTTAGCTAAATTTAAGTTAAGTGCATATTTCTCATATTTCTCTTTCCATTACATTAAAAAAAGAACAGAAGACACCATGTTAGTTTAATCCTGTCAAATTAGACAGCGCCTCGCGCAAATCGACATATTTTTAGTAACCATATTTTTAATCTAAGTTATCAAGGGAATGTGTTAATTTGACAGAACTAAACTAATATTTTATCTTCTGTCCTTTTCTTAATGTTATGGAAAAAAAGATGCACTGAACCTAAATTTAGTTACGTTTGGGAACAATTCAATCGACACCATTAAGTGATTATAACCATTTTAAGTGCAACAATGATTTCGAAATTAGTGTTGGCATGTATTATTTTTCGTAAATGAAAATTTTAAACGTTTTCGTGATGCTGTTTTAACAAGTTAAGCCTTGTACAAGTACATGTTACCTGTATTTATGAAAGGCTTAAAAAAGTATTACGCTAGGTAGCCCCGAAAAATATTAGCCCGGTTCATTTTAATTACTATGACTTTAAAGCACTCTTGAAATTGCTATCCATTTTTTTAAAGTAATACCAGGCGAGGATTGTGTTAGAATGAGTTTTATTAATTTAATAGCCCTCAACTAAAAGCTATTAAAATTTATTTTATTTGATGTGCAATAATAGATGTAAAAGTAATTTAATTTCAACTGAATTTGCTTTTCATTAGATATTGAAGTGTGTTGAAGTTAGTAAATTAATTTATTAGTACTCACATTTTTATTAAATATTTTATTCATTATTGCTTATTATGCTATGTTAAAACTGTGTTTATTTTGTTAAAAATACTTTTTTCGTTAATAGAAAATTACATTATTGTCATAGGATAAGTTATATAATAATTTAGTCGCGGGCAAAAGCTAAAATAGCATTTGTGTGGAAAAATTACAACTGACTTTTTTATGTTTCTTTTTCTTATAGTTACCGTGACCCTGGAACATAAAGGGCAATCGAAGGAACATGAGTGGGTTTTAGTCAGTAAAAGTCTGACACGCCCTCCCGCCGCACCCAGGACGGGAGCAGTCACTTGATGATTTCCCACTCACCAAATAATTTTTTTTTT